>NW_006499435.1:4306622-4327984 GCF_000471905.2 Amborella trichopoda
TAAACCCCGAATTTTTCTTGATAAAAAAACAACCAATTTTTCCACCATTTAATCATTGAAAAAGCTGAATAAAGCTGTTTACAGCCTGCAAAACAGATCACATGCCGAAAAAAAACAAAAAAAAATGATCAAAAAAATGAAAAATTTGAAAAAATCCGTGAAGAACACTGTGCAACCCGTGTTCTTCACGGACTCGCCGATTCCGCACAGTGAATCGGCGAGTCACTGTGCGGAATCGTCCGGTTCTCTCTAGAACCGGACGATTCCGGTTTTTTGAACTGATCCGGTACCTTTTTCGTGAATTCCGAGTCGAACCGGGCGAGTCCGGTTCGACTCGGCGATTTTTTAAACGCTGAATCTAACACTTGAATCTCACCCTCAAAAAATTGGATAGTCTCAATTCATTCTTGAGACATTATTTTCACCGAGTGTGTTGGGCAGAGAAGATTTGCATTGAAGCCTTCGTCAGTTTAGTCATAAAAATAATGAAGCAACTCAGCGCTTCAACCAATTTAGTGGAAGATTTGAGACATTTTTTAAATTTTCTAACATTGAAAAAACATATATTTATATATGAAAATATTAAAAAATAAAAAATAAAAAAATTTCTTTGTTGGGCCGAAAAGGCCAGAGTTTGAGCCGATGCAGCCCGAAGCTAACTTAAGCGGCTGTACCGGGTTTCTTTGCATTTTGGTCTAGGAGGAAAATCGAAAGACTTCGGCCGAAGAGGAGCGAACTTGATAACATTGATATTAAATTACAATTTACACTTCTTACTTTTTGAGGTTATTTTATAGGTTACATTCCCATAATTTCCTATCCTAAATGTTCTCCTAAATTGAGTTCTACCCAAGAGAGTAAATGGAAATTTTATAAAATGTTTTATGTATTTGCTTTGATGAAGGGAAATCATAATATTTGTTGTTTGGCTTCTTTTCGTTTGCACACCAATTCTACCACAATGCATATGGAAGCAAAACAAAATTAAATACATGGTTGTTAGGCTCCAGAAAATGTGAGCAATTTAGTTAAAACTTTTGAGATACCCTCATACCAAGACTAGTGACTTACCCCAACAATCTTTTAACTCATTGTGCCTCTTAAAACATTTATTTAAGCACCGCATAATTGGTACGAAGAAGGTTAATTTATTTTTATTTTAACTTTGAGCCTAACTAATAGCATAGTATTAGTCTCTCCATTTAACATCTACCGATGAAAGGAGAATTCAAGCTCTTGTTTCGAATCAAATTTTCTTTTTGACTTTGAGCCCAACTAATAACACAATCCCAATCACTATATTTAACATCTAGAGGCTAAAGGAGATTCTAAGCTCGTTGTTCAAAATTACATAATTATAATCGGTTGAAGCCTCGACCAATCCAAACCTTAATATTGATTTTTATGAATATTGTTTTACTATTTACTAGTGAAAACATAAAGTGCAGCCTATAGCCAATAAAAAGGAAAAAGTCGCAAAAAACCTTAATATTGATTTTTATGAACATTGTTTTACTATTTACTAGTGATAAAATAAAGTGCAGCACATAGCCAATACAAAGGAAAAATTCGCAAAAAAAAAAAAAAACAAGAAAAAAAAAAAGATGGTATATGTTCCAAGAGAAAGGGAGATTTATTTTGAAAATTTTAAATAATATAAGAAATAACCTACACATCTCATCTAGTAGTTCGAACAGTGCACTTGACCATGACCACACTTTGGAGTGTGGTCAGGGCCTTGCATTAAATGGTCCCACCATTAAAACCCCTAGGGATACTAGATTATCCAAAATAATTGAATCATCATCATGTATCCATGATCAACCATTGCTTTAAAATTTTGATGTGATTAAATAGGGATCCACCATTAATCTACATTTTTTCATATTTAAATGTATAAGATGATATATAATTATTTCCTTTCTTTACTAAGATGGCAGACTATGCAGGAGATCAAATATATTCATGAGAGAGGAGTCAAGAATGTAGAGGAAATGTAGTTAGACAGAGCTACTTAAATTATGAAAAAATAAAATTTAATTTTATCTTTATTAGCTAGAGATATATATGGAATGAGAGCAAGAGAATATTGGTTGAAAAGAACCATGTGTGGAGTGTAAAAAGAGAACCATTAATATAAATAGTGAAGAAAATCACAAAATCAGCAAATAAATATAAATTGATTGCACATCATCATCATCCTCGAAAGTTTTTTTCAGATCCGCGGCACGGTCCTCACCATTCTGCTTCTGTATTAAAAAAAAAAAAAAAAAAGCCATTGAAGAGATATGGAATCTGGACTGCCCTAACTCATATTTAGACGAATAAACCTTGAGACAGAGAAAAATAGTTCAGTAAAAGCCTAAAAAAAATCATATGTGTTTTCATCCTCTCTGCCTGCAAGAGAGAAGAGTGGGTTGATACTTCAAAAACCTTCCCTGATATTTACCATTGCAGTCTGATACAACTTTTACGATCCCGCTCTTTATACCGATCATGATAATTGTATTGAGCGAGTTCGCAATCAACGTGTCGGCTGCCAAGAGTGGCGGTATCAGATATGGCAGAATGAGAGGTGATGGCTTCAAATCAACTTTGATCGCTTCCACCCACTTCTTCTCTTCATTCAGAACCCAAACCTGTGCTCGAAGATCTCTTTTTACCTCTGTAATGGCAAGCCGGCTCCTGGAGAATACAGGAATTGCTCGGAAGAGTAATAATTTCCCATTCTTCAATCTCCATGTATAGGGCCTGAAGCCTCAATTCTCCTTCCGGCAAAGAAATTAAATAGAAGGCGGAGCCGGTACTCTCTATTCTGCCAACACAACCACAACGAATAGGAGGATTTGGAAATATTTTCCAACTCCACACCGAACATTCGAACATCCAAAACTCTTCGGGTGGTTTGAAAATCAAGGATGATTCTCTTCGAAGGTTGGAAAAGCCCATCGAAATTTCAATTTCGAGTAATGGGGTTGAAGTGGAACCCAAAAGCTATAGATGGATAACAAGGACCTGGAGTAGGATCTGGTATAGTGGCCATTGTTCTTGGGAGTAAAGGGTTTCCAAGTACAAAGTGGGTGGCATGGGCGTTTCTATGGCAGCACACAATGCCGTTGCTCGAGGAAATTTCTGAGTTCCTTTTTGGCTCAAAGTTTGTGTTTCTGTAAGTGAAAGGGTCAACAAAGTCGAGATCGCAGGCGAAGTACATGAGATCATGGTTATGAGGGATGAAGAGAGCCAGATGCTTTGAAGGCAGCGAGGGGTTGGAGCAGGAATGTGTTCGTCCAAAAAACATGGACCTCCCACGACCATGACACCATCTTCAGCCTGTATAAGGCTTCTGCGGGCAACAGTGCCAGTATCTTGATCATCACATCGTTGGTAATTACCGATGAGAGAGATCCCATGATCCACCTCTCTCTCTAACTGAGAACCCATTATCATCTCATTAAGCTTTAGAGCCTCTCTACCAAAGAGGAAGAACTGAGATCGCATTATCATCTTATCAAACTTTGGAGCTTCTCTGATGAAGGGCTTGGAACTTCTCTCTCTAACCAGATGTGGGAGAGGTTGAAGAAGGCTTAAAAGACGCAGAGTTTCTCTCTCTAGTTGCAGATAATCCAACGTGGTGATTAAGGGAAAGCTTTCTATGCTTCCCCTTTTTTATCCCCCTACATCCAGCCGTCTAATTTTGATCAAGACGGCCACTTACTGTTTGATCTTAAATCTGACATTCTAAAGTATTTTATTTTTAGTTTTTTTTTATACAAATTTATGAATAAAAAATTTGGTCCGTGTCATTTTTTCATTGGGGGCACACCTATAAAAAATATTAAAAATAATTTTTCGATAAAATATAGACCAAAATATCCCTTAAAACTTTCAAAAGTATTTTGGTCATTTTATTTTATTGAAAATATTTTTTTTTATATTTTTTGCTAGTGCAAGTTTAATAGAGGAATGGACGTCCAAAATTTGGCGTAAAAATAGTTTAATAAAAAAAATTAAAAATAAAATAGTATAGAGACATGATTGGAGCAATCTTAGCCCTCCATTCCGAATGGACCAGGATAGAACTTCTATGCGTCAGGGAAAACTTAGAAAGCTTGCCCGAAAGATAATCCAAAGTGGTGGAAAAAATAGGGAAAGTGATGAGGGAGCCCTAGATTAGTGGTGAAAAAAAAAAAAAAAATTACATTAAAACAAACCTAAGATCACACACTTTCTATGCAATTTACCCAACGTAAGTTTTTTTCGCATATTTTTTCTCAAAATACACTTCTATGCAAATACCCCAATCAAATAAAAAATAAAATAAAATGTCTAAACTACTTTCTCTTACTTTTTACTTTACCCACGCCTCTTTCTCCTCTATCCCCACCAAATTAAAGAAAAAAAAAAAAAGTAAACTACTCTCTTTTACTTCTACCTTACCCACGACTCTCGCTCCTCTATCCCACTAAAATAGAAGCTTTGACACTATGTAAGTGTAGTTAGGGCTTTGGTAATGTGTAAAGTATGGTCCGGCAGTAGGGCTCCGACATTGTGTAAAGTGCCATCCAGCAATAAAGGTCTGTCAAAGTACGGTTCTGTTGCAAAGGCGGACACTGGTATTGTGTAAAGTGTCATCCAGTAATAGGGCTCCCGCGAAGTACAATTCGGTTGCAAAGGCAGTCGGATAGTAGATGTATTACTGGATACCACAGCTCCGGCACCATGTAAAGGCAGTCTTAGATGTGTTACTGGATGTCAGGGTCGGGGCAGTGTGGTAGTAATCAATTTCGGTTTGGTAGTTGTCTTAGGGTGGTCCGACACTTGGGCGCTATGGCAATGTGATGATATCAGGGTCAGGGCAGTGTGGTAGTACTCAATTTCGGTTTAGTAGTTGTCTTAGGGTGGTCCGGCACTTGGGCGCTATGGCAATGTGATGATGTTCGGGTCGGGGCAGTGTGGTAGTACTCAATTTCGGTTTGGTAGTTGTCTTAGGGTAGTCTGGCACTTGGGCGCTCTGGCAATGTGATGCGCTCCGGCAATGTGCTAAAATATTTTTGCCAAAATATTTTTTGTACATTGGAAGGGTATTTCAGTCTAAAAATGAATTTTTTCCTTGGGGTATTTCCATAAAAAGTTTGTTTTGGGAAAAAAATTGAGAGAAAAAAAGTGGGGGTATTTGCATAGAAAGTGTGGTCTTCAAAAAAAATTGATGAGACAGCCCTAAATTCTAGGAAAATTTTCCTCTACTAAACATATTTGTCCAACGTTTTATTTATTCAAAGGGAAACCTTTTTTGGAAGGAAAAACTTTAGGTAGAGTCGATGCTCTAAACAATCAAATTTGAGCCCACCTCAAAAATTTTACTAGAAGAGGTTGTTATGATGCCCAAATATCCTCAAATTGACCATCTCCATATCAAGATGCATGAACATGAAAAAAAAAAAATGGATTTCAAGTTTTGGAAATAGTGCATTTTGCAACACATTTTGGACCGTTAATTTTCAAGATTTTTATAGATATGCTCAATATACGCTATTTTTACAGCTTTAAATGTTATAATTAAAATTAAAAATATATTTTAAGACGATTACAACGATAGATTTTCAGTAATGAAACAACATTTTTCAAAACTATTTGAAGGTGGGCTTTGATTGTTTAGAGTGTCGGATCTATACAAACCTCACCCTTTATCTATACAAACCTCACCCTTTTTTGGGAATATACAATGACTGTATTAATCATCCTATCTGAATGACTCGTTTAGGAATTAGGATAACTTCAATCATGATATTGCACTAGTTTCTTACTTCAAGTGGGAGAGGGAATTAGGATAACTTCAATCCTATATATGATAACTTCAATCTTATAGGTGGGAGAAGGTCCAATAGGATCATTTCTCTTTTATAAATCACATGGATATAAAATTTAAAGTGTATTTTTTTTAAGACATATCAAAAATAATAATAAAAAATTTATAATAAAAATTCTAAATATCCCTTTAATTTTTGTTTTGTCAAAAATATTATTTTATGTTTATTTAGGTTCTTGTAAAAGATTATGCCACAACCCAAATTTCATATTAATAAATTTTATAAAAAAATAAATATAAAATAGTTTGAGTTGTCTAATCAAGATCATATAGATAAAGACCCATTTATGACGTTATATTAAGCTATCCCAACCATTTATTAATATCGGGGAGAGGAGTGGCATGTGTAAGTTTTATGTACCAAGTAGCGTGCTGAAAGGTTGCCCTTGTTTAAAACTCATATTTTCTAGTTAATTTTTCATGTGGACCATGGTTTATTTTAGTGATTTAAAAAAACAGATTAGTGACCTGAATCGGGCTCCTTAAAAACTAGTCCGGATCAATGAATCGGCATTCCGAATCTCTATTTTACTGTGAAAAAAAACAGTGAACCAATGAAAAAGCACGTGAAAAAACATTGAATCGGCCAAAACCAATCAAGATTTGTGAATCTGCAGTCGGGATCATCGCTTTATTGTAAAAAATCGTTGTCGGCTCTTTTCTAAAATCGGCGTGATATATATATAGAACTGGAACGGGGTGACTGATTTTTGGATCAAACTACCAATTTCGTGACTGATTCTTGGATCGAACTACCAATTTCGTGTCGACCGAGCGTTCTTTTAATCACTAGTTTATTTTGACATGGGTTTTAGTTTTGATTCACATAAATTGTCAACTGATAATTTGATTCACACATAATTTAAGTTTATCATGATCGATAGGACAGGAGATATTATTAAATTGATTATGTTGATAGGTCAAATGATTTATCGGCAATATCTGTTCCGAAGGGTATATTACGCCTTATTTTTAGCCAAAAGATTAAATCCTCCAGCTGGGTATGTGCTCCCCCGGGTGTAAATTCCATCTAGGATTTTGGTAGACATGAAATCCTATGCCTAGGGACTAATCTCAATAAAATAATAAGAAAAATAATACGCCTTCATAATGTGCCTGAAAAACTCTTGAGATCAAAAAAGGACAATCCAATTTTTGGATGATTAGATCTAAGTGTTCAGAGACCCAAAGTCTATTCTTTTTTTTCTTTTTTCTTTTTTCTTTTAATTCTCAAAATGTTACTCCTATTTGCTCAAAAATTACACTAGTTTCCCTATTCAAATCAAATTATTAGATGGAAAATGTTTATATAAGGTTACAACCTTAAAATGTAGAATTACAGATGCACCTCAAAAATCTATTGAAAAATGTTGTTTTAATATTAAAAAACCCTCAAATAGATCATCTCAAGATCAAGATGTATAAATATGAAAAGGAAAAGATGAGTCCCAGAAATAGTACATTTTGCAACACATTATCTAGACCGTCCATTTTCAAGATTTTCAGATGGATCTACTTGATTTTAACCATTTTAGAGTTTAAAATTTTATAATTAGATATAAAAATAGATTTTTAGATAATTCTAAAAAAATTTTACACAGAAATTACATGTCATGATAAAATTTGGAGGTACGCCTTAATTGGATTACTTAAAGTTGCAACCTTATAGAAACCACACCCCTTTTTAATCATTCTATTTTATCAAAAATATATTTTTAGTATTTTTTTTGGTACACCCAATTAAGATGATAGTATATACCAAATTTCATATTCATATAATTGGTAGAAAAATTAAAAATGAAATACTTTGTGGTGTCGAACCTAGATCAAACGGTCTAACGCACTTGATTTAAATTGGATGGCTGGATGAGGGAAGTACATATCTTTTATAGTAAGAAAGTATAGAAACCTTTTCCAAAAAGAGCCCTTTCCCAACCATTAAACTTAGAAGAAAATAAATAAATAAATAAATAGAAGAAGAAGAAGAGAAGGAAGAAGAAGGGAAAGAATGGTTGCAAGGAAGGCGAGGAGAACGGAATGTTTTCTATTACTAGACATAGATAGGGTAAACTCTACGTTTGAATAGGCCAAAAGATTTTATGCTCCCATTAGAGCATACCGTCTATTTACTTCCTTCCTAAAAAACCAATCTAAGAGTAATTCTTGGACTATAACTTTTTGATATGTAATCTCTTTAACTTATAGACCATTCTCCAAAAAAATCAAATTGGACTCTTCTATGCATTCAAAAGCTAATGTCCAATTTTTTGAGGGTGAGATCTTCAAGTTTGAAAACTTAAACTTCAAATTTTCTCTTTTGAAAATAAAAGGTGAGAACTAAGTATTAGAAAATTCAAAATTCAAATTTTTTCTTTTCAAAATAATACAAATTCTTTAGTGGTTCCCAAAATTTCGAAGTGAAACTTCTCCTAAGGTCCTTAGTTGAAGAGAGTAGGTGTAGAATATTGCTTTAGGGGAGCATGGCATCATGATAATCATCCAAGCCATACCTTATCCAACTATTTGAGGTCCTAGCCTTATTCTAACTAATTGGGGTTGGTTGTATGAACCATATTATACCATTTCACGTTAAAAAAAAAAAAACAATATTCCATCATCTGCTATATCAAGAGCCATACCAAAGAACATCCTATAATGGGCATATAACATTGCAGGATCCACAAATTAGATATGGGAAAAAAAAATTTATGCCTTCTTCCAACCTAACACAATGTAGCAAAAAATTATGCTTGTTGCCATTCTAACACAACCCTCCTCTTTTTTCCAGGCTTGGGATAAGCCATCCTGCTGGAGCATAGCATAAACACTTCATAAATATACATACTATAAAGGATGCGGTTTGTATAAAGCCGAGGCTTTAAACAATCAAAGTAAAGTGCACCTTCAAATAGTGTTGCGAAATGTAGTCTCAATACTATAAATCTTTGTGATAACTTTAAAATATATTTTTCTTCTCTATTATAAAATTTAAAGCTTCAAAAACAGCATAGATCTGATCTATAAAAACTTGAAAATCTTGAAAATTGACGGTCGAAAAATGCATTACAAGATGCACTATCTTCAAAACTTGAAATCCATTGTTTTTTCATGTCCAGGCATCTTGATGTCGAGATGATCGATTTGAGGACATTTGGGCATCAAAACAACCTCTTCAAATGAAATTTCTGAAGTGAACCTTAATTTGATTGTTTAGAGGCTCGCACTTATATAAATTTTTTCCTATTGTAAACAATGTTTCTTTAATGAAAACCCTTTCTATGTGTAAGCAGAACCTTATATGTGCAACCCTTCTTCAAGCCGTTTGATCTTAATGGATGGCCGGAATAGCATCCAATCACACGTCATGTCTAACTACTTTTTTTTCTTTTTAATTTTCTTTACATCTGATATGGACATCAAATTTGGGCATATCCTCTTCACAAGTGTTCACCTAAAAAAGAAATGAAAAAACATTTCTTACACAATAAAATGACCAAAATACCTCTCCTAACATGCCCATATGACTTGTAGACAAAAAAATTCAAATTCAACATCTATAGTTGCCACCTATTTAACTAAAAGAAACAGAAATCTCAATACCCAAGATTCCGACTTGATGGTCTGAACCCTCGCAGGGAATGGCCTTTCAACTCTGATCACTTTCAAAGACGACCATTACGCACCCAAACACACAAAATATAAATAAATACCGAAAAATAGAAGGGAAAGAAAAAGGAAAAAGGAGAGAAGGTAAACTCCTCTATTATTTACAAAGGACACATTAAACCTGGGGGAAATCATGAACAAGCCAGATCCCCCTTGCCTACACATATCAATAGTTCAGCAACAAAAGCAAACAGGAAAATATTACAGAAAATACACAGATATTAGTTCAGAATTTCTTACAGAAATCTGTCTCTCTCTACAACCGAGCGAAAGCACTTTAGAAGAATCCACTTCCTTTTCTTCAATTGAGCCACCTTGGGAGACTCCAGGTACTCTCATCCCCCTTGAATACTTAGGTGCATCTGCCATTTCACAACTCTGATACAGATCATCCCAAAACAGCCACATTTTGAACGTAGTGGCCTGAATTCCCAAAATACCCCTGCCTCGGAAACACTAAGAATACATCAAGTCCAACATAGACAAACCGCTCCATGTGAACCCCAAATATTAGGAGTTTTTGCAGCTCCACAAGAACACAAGCAACAAAAGCTTCACCTATAATCCACAGTAGCTACTCAAAAGAAACATATTCCCTGGGCTTTTTACATTCTCACAATCCCCGGAATGTATATGATACAAGGAACTTAGGCTCTGTCCCCCTTGAATAATATCGCCAAGTACATGCATCACAATTAAGAAAACCATGATGGTAACAATTGGACTTGTTGCCACAAACACCAGGAAAGTATATATTTTTATACACAAGATTTTAACATCTTGAAATACATAAAAGCCTTGCTGGAAAATATAGGACAGTGAGTGGACCCATTATACTGATCCCAAGGTGATTACTACAAGCTTAATGATGTGGGAGATGAATGCTGAACTGTATCAATAGCTGGTTTTGATGTTCAGTTCGGGTCCACTGTTGAATTGAAAACATGTGAAAGTAAAACCCTAATTTTCTATTGAAATGCAATCAGTGATTATTCCAAAGGTTTTAACTGACCCCATTATCCATGATATGCTTCTTAGTCCATGTTTGTTACCTACCAAAAGAAGGATTTAAATCAAAATTGGTGGATAAAGGGAAAACCTAGAGTAAGAGTAACTTTGGCTTGGCTATATTGGTATAGAACTTATAAAAGTACAGCAAATATACTTGAATCCAGATACTTCTTTCAACCTACAAATCCAATAAGGAAAGCAGCATGATCAAACTTCTTATTCAGGAACATGCGTCTAATCTTATGGGTACCTTCAATCAGACCAATATTCTTACTATCATTCTCTTGAGTTTACTTTACAACTTACATATATTATCCAACCAACGGGTAGATCAAGCATATCAAAGGTTTTTTTTATTCTTCGACTCATTGCTTATTCTTAATTTTATTGACTTACAGCTACTCTAAAGTGAATCTAATCAGAACAAAGCGGTCTGAGCACTTTAGAATTCTACTTTGTAGTGATTATCCAAAAAGTGAATATATTCTCTTCTGCCAAGATAGACATGGTGTCGTAGCGGCAAGGAGGGGAATGACAGGACTTGAAAACAGAGAAAACATGTATGGGGGAACAGGGCATGCAGCTGACTAGTATGTGCTCACGTGAGAAGACGAAGATGCAAACAAGTTGTAGAATTTCAATCATTTCTAAGAAGCACAAAACAATACGAGAGCTCAATTCTGCAGAAACCTAATACCTCAGTGCTTTCTTTCAAAGGGAATTTTAGACAATTGGAATGGACCAAAAAATACAAAGGCTGTTTTTGTTTGCATACAAGTTTTAAACTCAAACCAAGGAAACACTTAACTCATGTTTCTCCTTGGGTAATTTTTTTTCTTCCCAAGTGGGACTGCAGAGGGGTAGTTTTCCAGCATTGTTTGTGCCATTCTCACCTACTTGGCACTACTGACAAATACCATGGCCCTTGACATCAATGTTAGAGAGAAAAACATTTATTTGCTCATAGTTTTTGAAACACGAAATTTAGGATATGAGCTCCACACATCTAGGACCAAGGACGGTCCCTCATCTTTTTGATGTATCTTTAAACCC
Source organism: Amborella trichopoda (assembly GCF_000471905.2). Next base: position 4,318,219 of record NW_006499435.1, read on the forward strand.
TGAGGAGAAGTTGAATCTAGTTTCAGCTCAGTTGCCTCTGGTATGCAAGATTTGAATATTTTTTAGTTTCTTGAATTCTGGTGGATATTTCAAATATTGTACACAACAAATCAACCACGTCTTGACTTGAACCTTTCCAGATAAAAAGCTACCCACAAAATGAAACTAAGAATTACATTTTCTTAAGAAAGATCTATCACAAAAAGAGATTTATACTCATTAAGAAATCTCTATCATCATCAAAGTTATAATTTAGCTATAATGCTATGCCAAAAAGCTACCCACAACCAGATGCCCTCTGGGCTCAAGTCATTCGTCACAAATACAAAATCAGTGACTCCTCCTGGGTGCAAATGAGACGAAGATATTGTGTTAGGAGTATGGAATTCCATTGCTCAATCCCTAGCCCATTTCAAGAACTTCATTAGAGTTTATGCCAGAGAAGAGTCCAAAGTTAAATTTGGTCTGATCTTTGGTTTGGCTATTCCTCCCTCAAAGATTTATATCCCTCCCTTTATTCCTTAGCTTCACACCCGCACTCAACAGTAGTGGAAGAAATGGTCCAAATAGGAGGGCGAAGAGCGTGGACTCCATCCTTTAGGAGGAACCTCTCTGACGCTGAAATTCTATCTTTTAACCAACTTTTAGCAGCCCTCCATGAAACCTATAGTCCTTTAAGTGGAAGTGACTCTTTGTTGTGGACGCTATCCCCCTCTGGTTGCTTCACAATTGCCTCATTCTACAAAAGACTCATCCAATCTCCTACCTGGCCTTTCAACCTTCCCTCGCTAGTTGTCAAAGCTTGGTCCTCCATAGCACCCCCAAGGGTTCAGACCTTTAACTGGATAGCTCGCTCACAGAGAGCATTAACTGTGGACCAATTGCAATAGAGGGGTATCTCAATCCCTAACAGGTGCATTTTGTGCCTAAGAGAGGAGGAGACCAACGCCCATTTTTTCCTTCTTTGCGAGCAGGCGAGACACCTAGGGCGGAGACTTCTATGCCTATTTGGCTTTCAATGGGCTAGTCCACCATTGGTGCCCTCTCTACTGTCCGCAGACTTCGCCATGCCTTGGCCTAAAGCAGGTAAAATCCTCTGGGAGGCTGCCAGTGCTGCTTGCATATGGGTAATATGGAATGAAAGGAACCACAAGATCTTCCAGGGACATCACCAACTGCTGACTGCCCTTTTTCACAAGATCAAGACTATGACTATATTTTGGGCGACCAACCAAAAGTGTTTGCCAGAATACCCTCGAACTCCTATCTTAGCCATTGGGAGAATATTCTTTTTTCATAAGCCCAAGAAACCAGTTAAACCAAGCAATTGGCAACCACCTCCAAGAGGAGTCATCAAACTGAACTTCGAAGGGTGCTTAAGGGGCAACCCTGGGCCATCTAGGGCGGAGGGGGGGGGGGGGTTTTCAGAGACTACCAAAGGAAAATCCTCTTCAGGTTTGCTGAACCACTGAGCTCAACAGACTCCCAACAAGCCGAAGCCAAGGCACTTCTGATTGGGATCAAGCACTTTGACCTGTCATGGGGATCTAACCTGATTGTTGAAGGGGACTCAAACAACATTATTGCCTGGGTTTCCAGAAAGTCTACACCACCTTGGTACCTCCTGCCCATTTTTGATGAAATAGAATGCTTATGCAGGGATATCAGCATCTCATGGATGCATACATTCAGGACGTGCAATGCTCTCGTAGATCTTTTGGCCAATGATGAAGCAGATCTTTTGGACAACCAGGGACCCTCTTAAGCTCGTTGCTTTTTTGTCCCTTCTCTTGCTTTATTCTCTTTTTGTTAAAAAGGTGTAGTTATAAACCCTTTCTTTTTTGCTTAGCCAACTCTCGGTTGTCACGAGTTTTCTCTCTCTTGTTGCCTTTGGTAATTTTGGGTTGTAATTTTTGGGTTTTTATCTGTAAAGGAAACTCCCCGCCTGTGGGGGGCTGGGTAGCACCCATTTTTGTGTAAGGGTTAGCTACCCCCAAACACTTGTACTTTTCTTTTTGTTAATGTTACTGTTAACTTCATTAAAAAAAAAAAAAAATTTACTATCTTTAACAACAAACCCTGCACCAAGATAGGCTGGTTGAGCAGTCCGTCAATCAAAGGTTACAGAAGCAGAACAGAAAGAAACCTTAGCATGTAACGCCTAGAAGCACAGATACGTAATGAAAGCAAGGGAGTACCATATAAAGCATAAGCAATGGGGCAAACGTATCAAAGGAATAATATGTTATTATGGAACTATAGAAAACCATGGTCAAATGTGTTCATCACAACTGGACGAACTGATGAATGGTCACGGAGAGACAGCAAAACCCTCTTAAACAATATTGTCCCAGAGTTCCAGTCTATCTCCATCTCTGCACATTTTATAGGCAGTGCTGACCCCAATGGAGTACACTTTCCTAAGTCCATTAAGAGCATATTATACTTCGCCATGGAAGAATGTTCAACGCAGTTAAACAATGAGAAAAAGCGGGCATGCACCTATGAGATCATGAGGATAATGGGGATAAAGGAATGACTGTTCCATGATGATCATCTCTTCTTCCAGCCAGTGAATAATACGCTAGAATCTGAGCTGGCAGCTCAAAATCCCCAACTTCATCAGGCATACCATTCTCAATCGTCGGAGGAATGATCTCTATGTTCCAAAATGGAAGAGTCATCCTTAAAAGAGCCCTACCAGTTGGCGATGTTCTATAGCCCTGCACCCATAGATATCTAAGAGATGCTAAATTTATAATTGCCTCAGCCAATGCACTTTCACTGAAACAACAATGTCGTAGCTCCAATTTCTGAAGAACGGGGCAGCCTCTTGAGAATTCCAAAATCCCAGCATAGAAAGCAAAACTTCTTAGTTTCTGGCAGCCTCTTAATAGAGCTCGAACCCCATTGTCGAGAGGTAAATCAGTTATTCTTTCTTCTCTTTCAAGTAAAAGCACGCGAAAGTCACAGAGCTTTGTCCAAAAAGTGGCAACCGATTCAAAGCTGCATTAGCAATATCAGATACATACACAGCCAGATATTCTAGTTCGGCGCAACCTTCAGCTAGGGCAGATACTCCTCTCCGAGAAACCATTCCCTGTTCATCCTCCCAGCCCTGCTCATCATCCCCAGGCTCAATTCAAAGCCTGCATAATGTTTTACAATGTTGAGCAACAACCTCTAGTCGTCTGTCACTTATCACATTCCTCACCGGCAAAATGAAGGAGCAAATAAGTAAAGTTCCTCTCTTCAAGAAAACTAAAATTTGGGAATTGAGGGTTGAATGGCCCATGGAAATCCATAGATCATTAGCATTCAATGAAATGACAGACGATAATGGCGAAATATTGGGATCCACTAGAACGAGACATGACATCCAATGGTAGGTCCCACTATCTTAAATTCGTCCATCATTTCATATAATGACCCGAAGGACAAAGTTTTCCGCATCCCACTGGATTACAGAAAACTTTTCGCTCAAAAAATTATAATGAGAAAATCTTTACTGGAACACTACCTCAAGAACTTCAAGATTGGGGCAGCGCCGAATCAGCTGGACATGATCCTCGGTGTTTAGTAATGTGTACTGCAAGTCTAGCTTCTTGAGTGAAGCAGCAAAAGGGAAAATCATAGGCATCTCGTTTTCACTCATGTAGCTAAGACCATGGCGGGCTAACCTTGGCAGAAAGTACAAGTTTTCATATTTATTCACCTCTCCTGGCAATGGCTCACTGACATAACCTCCCCCAAATTCTTCTAACGCGTTTGCTCTTCGAAACACACCAACTAGGTCCAAGATTTCACAGTCGCTTATCTTCAAAGAAATTAAATTGCTACAATTCCTAGCTAACAGCTCAAGGTCTTCAATGTTTATTTTTTTCACCTCTGTTGCATAAAAATTTAAAACTTCTAGAACAATATTATTTAAAGCAAGCTCATGAAGCGATTCACCGTACTCCTCCTCAAAAGAGCTTTCTTCTAAAAACAAAGTATGTAGGGCCTGTTCGGGTACATGGATTTCTAAGATCTTGGATATTGCAAAAATCCGCCGTTTGGATTGGTTAATGACTAGGATACTTAAAATTAAGAAAATGAAAATCATATAAATAAGACTTACTTTTTCACGATTTTATTTCCATACCAACACCTTTTTTTAATTTCCAAAGCCCATAGATTTCACTCATTGGCTCCCTCAACCCCAAACATAGGGAACATTTTGTAGGTATGAAAATTTTAGAGAGAGAAAGTACCTCATTTTTTTTTAAAAGAGAGAAACTATCTCAAAATTTTTAGAGAGAGAAACTATCTCAAATTTTAAGTTTTAGAGAAAAGTATGTTAAAAAATTTAGAGAGAGAAAATACTAAAAATTTTTAGAGAGATAATCTATCTCAGAGAGAAACTATCTCAAATTTTAAGTTTTAGAAAAACTATCATATTTTATAGAAAAAAACTATCTCAAATTTTTAGAGAGAGACTATTTCAAAAAATTTAGATAGAAACAATCTCAAATTTTAATTTTTAGGGAGAGAAACTATATCAAATTTTGGAGAGAGTACCAAAAAATTTTAGACATAGAAACTATCTCAAAAGTTTTAGAGAGAGAAACCATATAAAATCTTAAATTTTAGAGAGAAAAAGTATTTTTAAAGTTGTAGGGAGAAAAAGTATTTTTAAACTTTGCGCGAGAAACTATTATAAATTTTAAAAAGAGAAACTGCCGAAAAAAATTAGATAGAGAAATATCTCAAGTTTTTTAGCGAGAAACTATATCGACTTTTGAGTTTTAGAGATAAACTATATCAAATTTTGAGTGTTAGAGAGAAAAGATATTAAAATTTTAGAGATAGAAATTATGTCAAATTTTAGAGAGAGAAACTACCTAAAAATTTTTAGAGAAAGAAACTATCTCAAAAATTTTGAAGAGAGAAACTATCGCAAAATTTATGTTTTAGAGAGAGAAAGTATCTTAAAATTTTAGAAAGATAAACTATATCAAATTTTAGATGGAGAAAGTACATGAAATTTTTAGAGAGAGAAACTCTCAAAATTTAAGTTTTGGAGAGAGAATATCTCAAAATTTAAACTTTAGAGAGAGAAAGTATATCAAATTTTAGAGAGGCACTGTATCAAATTTTAAAGAGATAAACTATCTCAAACTTGAAGTTTTAGAGAGAGAAAGCATCTTAAAATTTAAGAGAGTAACTATATCAAATTTTAGAGAGAGAAAGTTCATAAAAAACCTTAGAAAGAGAAACTATCGCATAATTTTTTTGAATGAAATTATCTCAAATTTTAACTTTTAGAGAAAGAAAGTATCTTAAAATTTGAAAAAAAAACTGTCATATTTTAGAGAGAAACTACTTAAAAATGTATAGATAGAGAAACTATACCAAAATTATTGAAGAGGGGAACGATCTCGAGTTTTAAGTTTTACAGAGCGAGCATCTTAAAAGTTTAGAAAGAGAAACTATATTAAATTTTAGAGAGAGAAAGCACCTAAAAATTTTAGAGAGAGAAACTATTTCAAAATTTTTAGAGAAACAATTTTAAATTTTAAGTTTTGGATAGAAAGTATATTAAATTTTAGAGAGAGAAACCATATCAAATTTTAAAGAGAGAAACTATCTCAAAATTTTTATAGACACACTATCCCAAATTTTGAGTTTTAGAGAGAGAAAGTATATTAAACTTTTTGAGAGAGATACTGTATCAAGTTTTGTTACTAAACAATGGACATGGAAATGATTGCAAGGAATCCATGAATTTTGTATAGTTTATCCAAACAAGAGATTTGAGGAATCCATGAGAAAAATCCTTATATTGAAAATCCATAGATTTCTTTGGATTTCAAATATCTAAGATTCCTAATTTCCTCCTATCCAAACGGGCCTATATCTGAAAAAATACAGGATAGAATTCAAGTCCACCACAGTCATTAAATTTCCCATCTTCAGTCAAAGTAAATGGCATGATGAGACAATACAACAAATTCAGAGCAAACAGCCCAAAACTTTTATAAATCTTCACGGATGATAACTACCCAAAAATTAGTGTAAGAACTGAAAATGAAGTGATGTCAAAGTGATCAAACAGCACAGCATAACATTATAAAAATTGAGAGGAATATGATGTAATCATGGCCCAAGGGGTAACAGACTTTCTTCATGCAGAGATGGTAGACCATCAGAGGATCTGGTCAGAAGACCAATCAAGATGGAGGTTAGAGAAACCTCATGGAATTTCCATGGCTTAGAAAAGCATTTGTAAAGATAACATAAAGTAAATGAACTAGCACTGGGCAAAAATTTATATAGATCAATTATAATAGATTAGTGAAGACCTCAATTAATAACCAAGGTGGTTTGAAGACACACATTCAAGTGGGGATGAAGAGCAGCTCCACTTGTGACACAAATCTCATGGTCATTGGAAGCCTAACAAGATATGTGCTTTGGGTTCCTTGTTTAACAACTGCGGCTCCACTTGTGACACCATTCGCCATTCAAACAGGATTGATAAACAAGGAATCCAACGCACCATTTGAATGATTTGTGACACAGTGGCATAAATAATTACATCAGTCACTGAGACCTTAACAAACTCTGCATGATCAAGCTCTACCTCAAACAAGTTATGCGCATGACATATAGCTAAAATTAACAGGCATATGCAAATGTAGATATTTGTATCTAGGTATGTACATGTAATGTATCACTACTTTCTATACTTATACATGTAGATTATTATAGAGATATACATCTGTCCATATTCAAATGCATATCAAAATATCACTATGTTTCCAAATTACTTCTCCCCACATCAATGCATACTATGTCACATATTCTTTAGTCACAACTGCACATTTATACTCATAGTTGAATGTATTAATGGAAGTATAACTGCGGAAGTAGTGGTGTGCGGATGCATAGATGCACCGATTGAAAGAATTTATTCTAAAACCATGAAAAGTGGATAAAAGAAGTCTAAAGTCTGCCTAATGATAAGCAACCTTCTTCCAGAACAGTGAAGAACATATTTGAAAACTAACTAGTAATGTTTCAAAACAGGGGAAAAAAAAAGCAGCGAAGAGTTGAACACTAGAATTCTGAGAAATATTAGAATTTCAGAATTAGGGAATTTTGTGAATATTATTCTTCTGGGTTATAGATGGGCAGAAGGCGTTTTTTTGCATGGTATTAGACAAAAAACCAGACTCAGGTGTTTCTAAGCAACAGAGTCAGTAAGAAAAAAAAGGATGCCAAGTAATCTTCAATTATATGAGACTGCCAAAATGATATCCCATTCTAACCGATCAAACAAAATTTCAGGCAAGGCAAAAAGCATTTCTTCAATTTTTTCCAAAGAAGACTCCCCCTCCAACTCTTCCCACTTTTAGGCATAGAAAATGCACAAGCCCAACAACAACAAAAAAAGAGGATCCCATACTCATTTCTCTAATTTGCCAAATAAAAACTCCATGATTCAAAAGCTGATAACATCATAGAGATCCCATTCTTCATACTAAGTATGGGAGCAACACATAATTGACTATTAAAGATAAGCAAATGTCCATCCAGTAAGAAAAGTTCTAGAACCAGTGTGCAACAGTTGAGAGAATAAGCACCTGCGATTCCAGGTAACATGTAAAAGGTCATTGGTAGAAAACCCCGAGCACTTGTCTAGCTTGAGAAAACATTAAGCATATGGCCACGCCCTCGAACAAGAATAGCAAGATCCTTATCAGTCACAACCATGCGACGAAAATGGAGAGACTTTAAGCGGTTAACAGTCTCAGAGATTTCACTGATCCATGGCCCTGCAGAACCTCCCCACTCCTCCGGTATCAGATTGAACATCGAAGCTCAAGGCTTTGCTTTAAGTTTCAGGGACTCAAGCCGAGGGAACCTGTTCTTTAGATGAGAAGGACTAATGGAGTAGCTTTCGAGTCAAATAATCGATATAGTGCCATCTTTTACAAACCAGAGACACAGCGCTTCTATCTCGAGGATCGTCGAGATAGATCATGACACATTCCAGGGCCACATCAGGGATTGCAAAGATAATTGATCGGGTGAGGCCCATCTCTATGATGATTCTTCTTGTTCTCTAGCTCAAGAATCAGACCCAAACCCAGCCCTAATTACCTGAAACTTCCAACCTTATCACCTGAAACTTTTGGAAAATTGAGGCTATTCTATGAGTCCAATAACTCTCAGACTTTCAATGTTTTATCGTGTGAAACCGTTCCAGATAGTAAATAAAAGTCAAATTTTTATTGGAAACAAATGCTAATGAATCCGTAGGTTGTATAATTGACTTTGAAATCAGAAGTGACGGCTTCAAGCAGATTCATTTATGAATCTGGCATCCTGGAACGTCATACAAAACAATTCTCAAAGAATACAGTTTCCAATTTCTCTATTGAATGATAGAAACCAGAGTTGATCACTTCAAACAACTCCAAGTCTCTCGAGCCTCACAAAACCGTAATTCACTCCTGAGTAAACCAGTTGTTGCTCTTTATATATGCTCTTCAATCACCAAACACATCTAAATGCTAAAAAATACATGAAGTCCAAATAAGAACTTCTCAAAAAGAACCGACCTCTTTAGAGACTCCTTGAAACTGAATCAGTAATCTACCTGCAACTCCATGACCAGTTATTTGACTGTGTGTGACACTGATATAAAATCAGCAGCACATTGAACTCTTTGATCATAAAAAAGTGATATAAAAAACATTCCAAAATGTCTCAATATGAGATGTATTCTTGCAAGAGGCCCTTCTATGTCTTTTTTGAGGAATATGTTGATCTATATAACTAAAGTGGAGAATTACAAAAGCTATATCTACAAAAACGGCAGCCCACAAGTTGGGTGCTCATACAAGAACAAATGAAAACATTACAAATTAGACTTGGGGGTACTACAAAAGACTGGGGTTACTGCAAAAGACCAAATTTCCTGGCTCAGAGCAAGAAAGGAAAGCTCCGGTAGGTGTGAGGGTAAGGCAAGAAACACCAGGTGGACGATGGAGTTTTCAACGAAGTTTACATTGTGCGAACCATGAGGTATGTACCAACTGTTCCTATGCAGTGAGTATTGCCTTTCGATCTTCATATTTGTTCCCCAGACCTCTCGAAGTTGAGACAGACGACCATTAAGTGAAGCTGCTGGGGAAGGTTGGGAAAATAAGAAAGTTGGCCTGTCCCCGTTTGCTTGTGAAGTGAAAGCTTCTTCTGTTACCTCAAAGCTTAGGGCCGAGATGCTCACCGAGAAAAAAGAGAGAATAAGAGGGAAGGGTGGGTAGAGATTAAGTTTACACAGCCATCTACAGTAGCGTACTACTACAGAGGTAGAGAAGGGAGTCTCATAAAAGAGAGAAATACATTAAGATAGGAAAAATTGTTTAGTAAAAGCCATGAAAATTATCTGTATTCATCCTCTCAGTATTCATCCACTCTGTCTATAAGACAGGAGCATGGACTGATACTTCAAAAACCTACCCAGATAATTAAGATGATGATCCGTTAAATGACAGCCTCTCGAAGTCTAGTACTGGTATAAAAGTGGATAACATAGTTTCAAATAGGCGGTTCTAGTCTCGATGTTCTAGTGTTGTAGAGGTCACTGCCCCTTTGGTCACGGTGTTAAGAATGATGGATGCTGACAAGAAAGCTACCATGGGTATCCTTTATGAAGGTATTGAGAGGGCGAAATCAGCTATTGGGGAGAAGTGTAATTTTGCTAGCAAAGTGATCG
>NW_006499435.1:4348797-4373703 GCF_000471905.2 Amborella trichopoda
TAGAAAGCTTGCCCTTCTTTTTTATGCCAATTATTTGGTACAATATCAAGCAATAAAAAGTTTCCACATAATCAAAATGAAAACATGGAAAGAAATAATAAAATCATATAAAAAATCAGTAAGAAAATTTAAAAAAATAGAATTGAATTCAACCTTTGCAAAACCGGATGGTCCAATAGAACTAGCAAAATGGCTGATCGAACCGGTTCAATCGGTCAAATGCTAGTTTTGGCTAGTTTTGTGCAAGTCCCAGTTTAAGGCTTTCATTAGACTAGAGAAGGTTCAAATCCTAGTTCTACACATCAGGCCACCGGTTCGATCCGATTTTAATAACTTTGCTCAAATGTAAACCCTGTCTAGGATTATGGTAGGACCCAAAATTTTAGGCAACTAAATCCTTAACCTAGCAACGAATCTTAAAAAACTAACAAGAAATAAGAAGGAAAAAAAAAAAAAAAATTCGCAAGGTGAACTGGTTCTTGAGATGGAAAGAAGACAATCCAAATTTTTGATGATTAGTTCTAAAACTCAAGGTCCTCTTCTTCTTCTTTCTTTAAGTCTTTTATTTTTTGGAAAATACTCTGGTGGGTCTAAATGGATCTCAAATTCAGATCAAAAGCCTGCTTTTTACCCAAGGGAGTAACTGTGCAGCGTGCTCCCTCGGCCTAATCCGAAATCCGAATTTTGGATCTTATTCGGATTTGGATATGGATCTATGATATGGATTGAAAATTGTCTTGGATCCATATCTCAGATTGGAATACTATTTGGATCAAAGTACGGATGGATCTAATCCGGTTATTAAAATAATATATAATATATATTTTAATTTATATTATGATATATATACTATTTTTTAACTTTGAAGACCTAATCCACCTTACGAAAACGTAATCCTCAACGTTCAAATCCATCGCTCCTCCGAATCCATCGCTTCTCTCTAGGTAGAAATAATAAGTTAGGTAATTGGGGTTTCTCTCTAGGTTCTTCTCTCTAAACGGTAAACCCATTTTGCACTCTCTATTGAAACCATCTCTCTCATCTTTCTCTCTAATCTTTGCGTTTTTCTCGGTTCTTCTCTCTGCGACTGTGACTCAGATCTGTATCTGTATCTCTCTCATCTTTATCTCTGATCTCTGGTTTCCTCTCTAGGGTTCTTGTGAGCAAAAGAAAACTAGATTTCGTCTCTATTTTTTTCTTTTTTTTTGATTTTTTACTTTGATTGAAGCTCTTCGAATCCCCTATAAAAACCCTAAATTTATTTTTTTGTTTTCTTGCTCAAATTCGAGCATTTTAATGGCTTAACAAAGGGACCTCTGAAGAAGCTGTAAAATCTGCCAAAATCAACGTATCTCTCTCATTTTTTTGTTATTATTTTTGTTTATTTATTATTATTGTTGAAGATCTTCTAGATTTTCACGCTCTTTTGATGAGTTTTTATGTGTGGAGTTTTTTCATGCAATGGTTGTTTTTGTTAGTTGTTTTGCGAATTTTTTTTTTATTTTTTATTTTAATTTTTTATGATTCTTGTTGAAACATCCATCTCTTCTCTCAATAGGTGTTGATGCCCAGTGGAGGAAGTGGAAGTGTCTTGACGAAACCTTATGTTTGGTTTGATGCAGTAGACCTTATTTTCAGTTGTTTGATGCCGTGAAACTTATTTTTAGTTTGACCTAGTGATATAGAAATTGATTTAAGGATTAGGGATGAGAAAAATAGACACTATGTTTCTTTTCCCGGGTCTTTTTTTGTGAGTTGGGCTTCTAAAGCGGATTTGGATTTTCGAAGTCCCAACAATAACCTTTAAATCGGTGTTGGACTATTGAAATCCAACTCGCAAAACTAACTATATGGGCTTTGAAGACCCGAATTTTTTGCTGATGATAGCGAGATTAGCCAAAGAATGCAATTAATTAGGATCCGGTTCCGGATCCAGATCTTATGGATAGTTTTAGATTTAGATTTAGATCCAAATATTTTAGATCCGATTAGATTTGAATCTGAAATGGATTGAATCTGAACTCGATCTGAAAAATTCTCCGCTCTAGGCTGAGATAAGGGGTAGAAAGGGTATTCCCGTATAGAAAGATTTGGATGGAAGAGTATTTAGTGCTCTTACAGGAACGTATTGTACACTTACTTTCTTATATAAAAGAACTAATTGGGAGGTTATTCTAAAATTTGGGATTCATCTAAAAATCACTAGATGATAATTTAAAAGGAAAAAATAAAAGATAGATTTTGATGTTTTGGACACTTCAATCTCACCCTTCAAAAATAAAATGGTGCATAATCAATATTTTGAGTATATTTTGAGTGAGACCAACGTGAAAACTTTTTAATAGGCCTGTTAGTCTTTGGGCTGAAGAGATTACATCCCAAATTTAAGTACTAGACATGGTCCTAATTGAGTTTTGACCACCCATACTATGCTCTTGTGGGAGCATAATGTGCATCTCTTACTTTGCTCAAAATGCCTACTTATGAAATTTAATGTGAAATTTTGGGAACCATATAAGAATTACTAGATGATTATTTGCAAAAGTAAAAAAAAATGAATTTTGAGCTTTGTGACACTTAGATCAATAGCCCTTAAAAAATTGGACCGTATCTATTCAATCTTGAGGCATTGGTTTTTTCTAATACACAGAGAGTTTATTTGGGAAATTTTCTATTGAGATTATTCTTACATCCTCAAAATTTGTGATTTAAAAAGTATCCGTGATACACGGCTTTAGGACAAAATAATGTAAGTTTTAATGTGGTTTTTCTAAAGTTTTTAATAATATTGCAAGCGAAAGTAGTGGATTTTAGTCTCACATTGAAGATTTGATGAGGAATATCGGTAGATGAGAACAAAAAAATGGAATATTATTTATTTTTTTGCCCTATTTCACCTAATTTTACACTTTTACTTGGAAAAAAAAAAAAGACATATTCTTTAGCTAAGCGTTTTGTAGCATCTTCCTAACGATATATATTGACATGTTACAAACTCTTAAACTAAAAGGTGCATTGCATCTAATCTCCCTCCCTCTATCCACCCTCCCCGCAATCCATAAACTTAAATTTTAGCACCAAGCTTCCCCCAAACCCCAACCCTAAATTTTAGTACCACATGGAGAGGCATGCGTCTCCATTTCTATTTCTTTTCTAGTATTGGCATGTGTTCTATTTTCCTAATTAATCTAGATTTTTACTAATTTTCCTAATTCTCCTGTTTTTCTATTTTTCTTTTTGAAATGTGTTTTTTTTTTGCCCTTTTTTTACACTCATCGTACCAGCTAAACAAACGATCTCTCTTTCCGACAAACTTTTCTAAACTTCAGGTAAACAACTTGCTTTCACCACAGAAATTCTAGCACGGGATTAGAAATAAAAGAGTGAGATTTGTACAAGGCACCCTTCTTACAGCGTATAAGTAAAGTGCACATCCAAAATTTGCTCTAGGATGTGGTTCCGATGTCGGAAACTCGTAATAGATTGAACATCTATTTTTATCTCTAATTTATAAATTTTAATTTTTTTAAAAAATATAAATCGATCAGATCTATAAATACTTGAAAATCTTGAAAATAGCCAATCTAGATAACATGTTACAAGATGCAATATTTTTAGGACTTAAAATTCTTTCTTTTTTCATATCCACACGTCTCGGGGTTGAGATGATAACATTTGAACACCTCTTATAGAGGATTTTTACACCTTACTAGGGGTGGCAATGAGTCGGGTCCAGCTAGACCTAGACCCAAATGTATTCAAGTTCAGGTTTGAACCCAAACCCAACCCGTCGGGTCCAAAAGTTGGACCCATACCTATACCCATCGGGTCTCGAGTCTGGTCGGATCTATTGCCACCCTCACTTTGAGGGTCCTTTTTTCTTGCCTACAATGGTGAATAACACAGAGAACTAAAGTTCGAGGGGTGGGCGATTTGAGAGAAGTTATGTCTCCAAGAAAGGATGGCGATGGGATTTAGCCAATTGGGGAATTAGGGAAAGACAAAAAGTATTGAAATGATTCTAGGGTTGGGACATTGGTCTTTGGGTAAACTAAAAATTAGGGTCCGGATACTCGTATGGTCACGTATAGTAGGATTCGTACCCAGACCTAAAACTATCCGGATATCCTTTATTGGACCCGGTCCCAACCCGCAGGTCCAAAACTTGGACCCATACCCAGACCTGTGTCAGGTATACCCAGCAAGTATAAATCAGGCCCGGGGTCCGAGTCCAGTGCCACCCCTACACCTTACTTATATAAAATTTTTCCATAACCAAAAAACAACACAGAAGCCAAAAGATTTGATTCTCCTTTGGGAGAGTCAAATATAAGTGTTCAAAACCTTTCTAAATGCCTATCCGGTGATGTTATAATGGATTGTAAAATTTTAGAAAGTAGTCCTGAGCATCTATTTTGCCCCAGGGATTCAGAATATGAATGCCTCCTATAAAGTACACTATAATAAGCACTTTAAATGAAAGAATTAACTGCATACTCTTTCCAAATCTCATGTTAGAGAAATATTTTTTCGACTTAAAAGTCTTAACAAATTGATAATCAAAACCGCGTCCTTAAAAAATCTGGAAAAAGAAAAGTATTAATTTCAATTTTAAAAAAATAGATTGCACTTTATTTCCAATATGGTAAAATACAAAAAGCTCATGCAGGGTCTGGCTAAACACCGGACACCACACCAACACCCAATCAATCTCTCTCTCACACACATACAAAATGGTTCATAATTCATCATCACCATCATTTTAATCCGAGTCTTATGCCAACTATTTGATATTAACTGCACAAATAATGTTATGTTATTCTGCTCTATCAAGAACTATACTCTCATTTATAGAAAAATTCATAGTATGAACAAATAACAATAGATGAGGATTCAAAAAATAGATGTATTAAAAAATTTATGTTGTCTACCGATCTAATAAAACCCTCTTAGGACCATCATGGCCAGCTTGGGATCAACCAAGGTGGAGTGCAAGTTGCTTCATGGTTGAGGTTGGTAAATGGCAATACAATCCCAACACCAAATCTTTTTCCCCCCATTTGGAGCTGGGTATGAAATTTGGAATCTAAATGCCAAAAGAATATAACACCACCTCCATTTTTCTCTAGAAAGGTTTAGGTTAGGTTTGAATTCTCTCTTTTTTTTAAACTAATTTAGGTTGGCATCTCAAACCAGCAAAATATCAACACCAAATATCCCCCTCCAATGAATGAAATATACAGTAATTAATCAAGTAGTTAAGCAATTAAGCACGAAAATCTCAAAAGAAACAGAGACCTCAATACCCAAGATTCTGACCTGATGGTCTGAACCCTAGCTGAGAATGGCCTTTCAGCTCTGATATCTTTCGAAGACAACCATTATGCACCCAAACACACAATACAAATAAATGCCAAAAAAAGGAGGGAAAGAAAGGGAAAAAGGAGAGAAGGTAAACTCCACTATTATTTACAAAGGACACATAAACCGCGGAGGAAATCATGAACAAGCCAGATCCCCGTTGCCTACACATCTCAACAGTTCAGCAACAAAAGCAAACACGAAAGTGTTACAGAAAATACACAGATATTAGTTCAGAATTTCTTACAGAAATCTCTCTCTCTCTCTCTCTCTCTACAACCGAGCCAAAGCACTTCAGAAGAATCCACCCCCTTTTCTTCAATTGAGCTGCCTTGGAAGACTCCAGGTCTCTTCTCATCCCCGTTGAATACTCAGGTGCATCTGTCATATCACAATACTGATAGAGATCATCCCAAAAGAGCCACATTTTGAACATAGTGACCTGAATTCCGAAAATAACCCTGCCTCGGAAACACTAAGAATACATCAAGTCCAACATAGAGAAACCGCTTCATGTGAACCCCAAATATTAGGGGTTTTTGCAGCTCCACAACAACACAAGAAACAAAAGCTTCACCTATAATCCACAGTAGCAACTCAAAAGAAACATATTCCCTGGGCTTTACATTCTCACAATCCCCGGAACGTATATGATACAAGGAACTTAGGCTCTGCTCCCTTGAATAATGTCGCCAAACACGTGCATCACAATGAAGAAAACCATGATGGTAACAATTGGACTTGTTCCCACAGCACCAGGAAAGCATATATTTTTATAAACAAGATTTTGATATCTTGAAATACATAGAAGCCTCTCTGGAAAATATAGAACAGTGAGTGGACGCAGTATACTGATCCCAAGGTGATTACTACAAGCAATGATGCGGGAGATGAATGCTGAACTGTATAAAAAACTGGTTTTCATGTTCAGTTCGGATCCACTGTTGAACTGAAAACATGTGAAAGTAAAACCCTAATTTTCTATTGAAATGCACTCAGTGATTATATCAAAGGTTTTAACTGACCGCATTATCCATGACGTGCTTCTTAGTCCATGTTTGTTACCTGTGCCAAAAGAATGATTTATATCAAAATTGTGGACTAAGGGAAAACCAAGAGTAAGAGTAACTTTGGCTTGGTTATATTAGTAATAGCACTCATAAAAGTACAGCAAATATACTAGAATCCAGATACTTCTTTCAACCTACAAATCCAATAGGGAAAGCAGCATGAGAGAACTTCTTATTTAGGAACATGCATCTAATCTTATGGATACCTTTAATCAGACCAATGTTCTTACTATCATTCTCTTGAGTTTACTTTACAACTTACATCTATTATCTAACCAACGGTTAGATCAAGCATACCAAAGTTTTCTTTTATTCCTTGACTCATTGCTTATTCTTAATTTTATTGACTTACAGCTACTCTAAAGCGAATCTAATCAGAACAAAGCGATCTGGGTACTTTAGAATTCTACTTTGTTGTGATTATGCAAAAAGTGAATATATTCTCTTCTGCCAAGATAGACATGGTGTCGTAGCAGCGTGGAGGGGTATGACATGACTTGAAAACAGAGAAACATGTATGGGGGAACAGGGCATGCAGCTAACTACTATGTGTTCACATGAGAAGACGAAGATACAAACAAGTTGTAGAATTTCAATCATTTTTAAGAAGCACAAAATAATCCGAAAGCTCAATTATGCAAAAACCAAGTAACTTAGTGCTTTCTTTCAAAGGGAATTTTAGACAATTGGAATGCGCCAGAAATACAGCTCCTTTAGCTTAAGGCTGTTTCTGTTTGCATACAAGTTTTAAACTCGAACCAAGGAAACACTTACTAATGTTTCTCCTTTGGTAATTTGTTTCTTCCCAAGTGGGACTGCAGAGGGGTAGTTTTCCAGCATTGTTGGTACCATTCTCACCTATTTGGCACTACTGACAAATACCATGGCCCTTGACATCAATGTTAGAGAGAAAAACATTTATTTGCTCATAGTTCTTGAAACACTAAATTTCGAAAATGAGCGCCAAACATCTAGGACTTCCTTGGTCCCTCATCTTTTTGATGCAGCTTTAAACCCTGAGGAGAAGTTGTTGAATCTAGTTTCAGCTCAGTTGCCTCTGGTGTGCAAGATTTTAACATTTTTTAGTTTCTTGAATTATGGTGGATATTTCAAGTATTGTACACAACAAATCAACTATGTCTTGACATGAAGGTTTCCAGATAAAAAGCTACCCACAAAATGAAACAAAGAATTACATTTTCTTAAGAAAGATCTATTCACAAAAAGATATTTATACCTGTTAAGAAATCTCTATCATCATCAAAGTTATAATTTACCTATAATTTTACTATCTTTAACAACAAACCCTGCACCAAGCGAGGCAGGTTGAGCAGCCTGTCCATCAAAGGTTACAGAAGCAGAACACAAAGAAACCTTAGCATTTAACACCTAGAAGCACAGATTCGTAATGAAAGCAAGGGAATACCATATTTAAACATAAGCGATAGGGCAAACATATCAGAGGGAAATATATGTTTATGGACTATAGGAAACCATGGTCAAATGTGTTGATCACAACTGGATGAAATGATGGATGGTTATGGCGAGAAAGTGGAACTCACTGAAACAAGACACTGTCCCAGAGTTCCAGTCTATCTCCATCTTTGCACATTTTATAGGCAGTGCTGACCCCAATGGAGTACATATTCCTTAAGTCCATTAAAAGCATAGTATGCTTCGCCATGGAAGAATGTTCAACGCATTTAAATAATGAGAAGAAGTAGCAGAGAGCACGCACCTATGAAATCATGAGGATGATGGGGATAACGGAATGACTGTTCCATGATGATCATCTCTTCTTCCAGCCAGTGAATAATACGCTAGAATCTGAGCTGGCAGCTCAAAACCCCCAACATCATCAGGCATACCATTCTCAATCGTTGGAGGAATGATCTCTATGTTCCAAAACGGACGAGACATCCTTAAAAGATCCCGACCAGTTGGCGATGCTCTATAGCCCTGCACCCATAGATATCTCAGAGATGCTAAATTTATAACTGCCCTAGCCAATGCACTTTCACTGAAACAACAACCTCGTAGCTCCAATTTCTGAAGATCGGGGCAGCCTCTTGAGAATTCCAAAATCCCAGCATCTGTTTCACCAACAAAACCCAAAAGCATCCACCTGATATTTTTACTGTATCTTCCAATATAACCAAGACCTCTGTCAGTTAGACCACCTGGCCTTAGATAAAGAGCAAACCTTCTTAGTTTCTGGCAGCCTCTTAATAGAGCTTGAACCCCATTGTCGAGTGGTAAGTCAGTTATTCTTTCTTCTCGTTCAAGTAAAACCAGGCGAAAGTCACAGAGGTTTTTGCAAAAAGTGGCAACCGATTCTAAAGCTGCATTAGTGATATCAGATACATAAACAGCCAAATACTCTAGTTCGGGGCAACCTTCAGCTAGGGCAGATACTCCTCTCTGAGAAACCATTCCCTGTTCATCTTCCAAACCCTGCTCATCGTCCCCACGCTCAATTCGAAGCCTGCGTAATTTTTTACAATGTTGAGCAACAACCTCTAGTCCTCTGTCACCTATCACATTCCTCACCTGCAAAATGAAGGAGCAAATAAGTAAAGTTCCTCTCTTCACAAAAACTAAAATTTGGGAATTCAGGGTTGAATGGACCACGGAAATCCATAGATCATCAGCATTCAATGAAATGACAGATGATAATGGAGAAATATTGGGATCCACTAGAACGAGACATGACATCCAATGGTAGGTCCCACTCTCTTAAATTCATCCATCATTTCATACAATGACCCAAAGGACAAAGAGTTTTCCACATCCCACTGGATTACAGAAAACTTTGACTCAAAAAATTATAATGAAAAAATCTTTAATGGGACCTTACCTCAAGAACTTCAAGATTGGGGCAGCGCTGAATCAGCTGGCAATGATCCTCGGTGTTTAGTAATGTGTACTGCAAGTCTAGCTTCTTCAGTGAAGCTGCAAAAGGGAAAATCATAGGCATCTCGTTTTCACTCATGTAGCTAAGACCAAGACGAGCTAACCTTGGCGGAAAGTACATGTTTCCATATTTATTCACCTCTCCTGCCAATGGTTCACTGACATAACCTCCCCCAAATTCTTCTAATGCGTTTGCTCTTCGAAACACACCAACTAGGTCCAAGATTTCACAGTCGCTTATCTTCAAAGAAATTAAATTGCGACAATTCTTAGCTAACAGTTCAAGATCTTGAATGTTTATTTTTTTCACCTCTGTTGCATAAAAATTTAAAACTTCTAGGACAGTATTATTCAAAGCAAGCTCGTGAAGCCATTCACCATCCTCCTCCTCAAAAGAGCTTTCTTCTAAAAACAAAGTCTTTAGAGATCTGAAAAAATACAGGATAGAATTCAATCAACCAGTCATTAAATTTCCCATCTTCAGTCAAAATAAATGATATGATGAGACAATAAAACAAATGCAGAGAAAACAGCCCAAAACTTCTATAAATCTTCACGGATGACAACTACCCAAAAAAAAGTGTAAGAACTGAAAATGAAGTGATGACGAAGTGATCAAATAGCCACAGCATAACATTATAAAAATTGAGAGGGATATGATGTAATCATGGCCCAAGGGGTAACAGACTTTCTTCATGCAGGGATGGTGGACCATCAGAGGATCTGGTCCGAAGACCAATCAAGATGGAGGTTAGGGAAACCTCATGGAATTTCCATGGCTTAGAAAAGCATCTGTAGAGATAACATAAAGTAAATGAACTAGCAATGGGAAAAAATTTATAATAGATCACTGAAAACCTCAATTAATGGCCAAGGTGGTTTGAAGAAGCACATTCAAGTGGGGATGAAGAGGAGCTCCACTTGTGACACAAATCTCATGGTTATGGGAAGCCTAACAAGATGAGTAGGGCAATTATTATTTTATTTTTTATTTTTTTTGAGTTGGGTAAAATATGTAAGGCCTATAATAACTCATCAGGTTTACACATTACAGGGAGAAAGAGGTTCGAGATGTGCTTTGTTGAAATAGCACCTATGCAAGATCATTCTCTAGACCCATGATCGAGAAGGGACTCAACTAATGTGATAAGATGCACCAGCCAGGTAATGCTCATCACATTCAGGATTGGAAACGATATTGAGGTGACACTAGATAACACTAGCTCTATAGTGATCTCCATTAAAATGGTCAAAGGGGATCTCTATGATGCTTTACGAAGATGAGAGTCTCTCAGTTGTGATATCCAAAGCCCAAACTATTATAATAATTTCCCATGTTATCCCTCTCAACAATACAATTGTAATTACATAAAAAAAGGGTTGGATCCATCAATTAACATATACAAATAAAACCTAGAGGATATACAGAACTAGAAACATCAAGGGCATCCACAGGTTGCATCCAATTGTACCTCCAAAGAATGAGAAGATTATGGTTCAAATCAATGAAAACCCACCCCAGAATTTCATTTCTTTAAATGGTATTTTGTGTTGTCCACCTCTCAAGAGAAGTCAAATCAGATGATTTGCCATTCAAACAGGATTGATAAACAAGGAATCCAAGGCACCATTTGAGTGATATGTGACACTGAGGCACACAGAATTACATCAGTCAATGATACATGAACAAACTCTGCATGATCAAGTTCTACCTCAAAAAAGTTGTGCGCATGACATATATCTAAAATTAACAGGCATATGCATATGTCGATATTTATATCTAGGTATGTACATGTAATGTATCACTACTTTCTATACTCATACATGTAGATTATTATATAAATATACATCTGTCCATATAAAAATGCATATCAATATAGGGTAATGTTTGTATAAGGTGTCAACCATATACTATTGAAGTATGGTATACCTCAAAACTTTGTTGAAAGTGTAGTTTCGGTGACGCAAAGCGTTGCAATGATATGAAAATCTATTCTTTCCCCCAATTATAAAATTTGCAGTTCCAGATATGGCGATGATCAAGCAGATTTATAAACACTTGAAAATGGACAGTCTAGATAATGTGTTATAAATGAACTATTTTTAGGACTTGAAATCCCCTTGTTTTCATGTCTATGAACCTCAAGGTCAAGATGACCGATTTAAGGGTTTTCTAGCATAGGAACAACTTTCTCTAGTGGGTTTCTTAGGTGCACCTTATTTGTACAGTATAGGGTTGACACCTTATATAAACTTTTTCCATCAATATATCACTATGTTTACAAGTTACTTCTCCCCACATCAATGCATCCAATGTCACATATTCTTAGTAGGGAAAAGATGGGATTAGCCCACTAGCTCATATGAACATATGATCCCAACGGTCCAGATTCAATCTGGGCCGATCTGACGATCACGAATGTCCGGTAGTACTTGAATTTTTTTTTTTTTTTTACAGATCCAAATCACTTGAAGTTTTAGGTGTGTGTTCTTCTCATCAAGGCACACCTAATAAAAATTTTAAAAAAATTATTCGCAAAAAAAAGTGACCAGAATACCCCCCGAAACTTTTCGAGGGTATTTTGATCAATTTATTTCATGTAAAATATATTTTTTTATATTTTTTGAAGATTCTCCTATTTTTTATGAACACAAGCCTAAAATTTCAAGTGATTTGGATTTGTAGAAAAAAAACTAAAATTCAAACACTACCAGACATCCGTGATCGTCAGATCGGCCGAAAATCAATCTGGGATGTTGGGCTCATATGTTCAAATGAGCTAGTGGGCTAATCCCATCTTTTGTTATACACATAGTTGAATCTATTAATGAAAGCATAACTGCAGAAGTAGTGGTGTGCGTGTGCATAGATGCATCAATTGAAAGATTTTATTCTAAAATCATGAAACTTGGATAAGAGAAGTCTGGAGTCTGCATAACGATAAGCAAGTTTATTCCAGGACAATGAAGAAGAAATTTGAAACTAACTAGTAATATTTCAAAACAGGGGGAAAAAAAAAGCAGCCAAGAGTTAAACACTAGAAATTTGAGAAATGTTAGAATCTCAGATTTAGGGAATTTTGTGAATATCATTCTTCTGGGTTATAGATGGGCATAAGGCATTTTTTGCATGGTATTAGACAAAAAACCAGACTCAGGTGTTTTTAAGCAACACAGACACAGGAAAAACAAAAAGGGATGACAGGTAATTTTCATTTATATCAGACTGCCGAAATGATATCTCATTATAACAGATCAAACATAATTTCAGGCAAGGGAAAAAGCATTCCTTCAATTATTTTCCAAAGAAGACTCCCCCTCCAATTCTCCCCACTTTTAGGAAGTAGAAAATGCATATGCCCAACAACAACAACAAAAAAGAAGATCCCATACTTATTTCTCTAATTTGCCAAATGAATATTCCATGGTCCAAAAGCTGATAACATCAAAGAAATTTCATGCTTCATTCACTAAGTATGGGAGAAACACATAATTGACTACTAAAGATCAGCAAATGTCCATCCAGTAAGAAAAGTTCTAGAACCAGTGTCCAACTGTTTAGAGAAAAAGTACCTGCAATTCTGGGTAACGTGTAAAAGGCCCTTGGTAGAAAACCCCGAGCACTTGTCTAGCTTGAGCGCATTAAGCATATGGCCGCGTCCAGCAACAAGAATAGCAAGATCCTTATCAGTCACAACCATGCGACGAAAATGGAGAGACTTTAAGCAGTTAAAAGTCTCAGATATCTCACTAATCCATGGCCCTGCATAACCACCCCACTCCTCCGGTATCAGATTGAACATCGAAGCTCGAGGCTTTCCCTTAAGTTTCAGGGACTCAAGCCGAGGGAACCTGTTCCTTAGACGGCAAGGACTAATGGAGTAGCAGAAGGCTATGGTTATTTGCTTTCGAGTCAAAGAATCAATATAGTGCCATCTTTTACAAACCAAAGACACGGCGCTTCTATCTCGAGGTTCATCGAGATAGGCCATGACACATTCCAGGGCCACATCAGAGATTCCAAAGCTAACTGATCGGGTGAGGCCTCGAACTTGCATCTCTGTGATGATTCTTCTTGCTCTCTAGCTCAAGAATCAGATCCAAACCCAGCCCTAATTACCTGAAACTTCCAACCTTATCACCTGAAACTTTTGGAAAATTGAGGCTATTCTATAAGTTCAATAACTCTCAGACTTCTAGTGTTTTTTCATGTGAAACCATTCCAGATGGTCGATAAAAGTCAAATTCTTATTGGAAGCAAACGATAATGAATCAGTAGGTTGTATAATTGACTTTGAAATCAGAAGAGACGCCTTCTAACGGATTTGTTTATGAACTTGGCATGTTTATGAACTTGGCACCCTTGAACGTCATACAAGACAATTCTCATAGAAAACAGTTTCCAATCTATCTATTGATGAGTTGATAGTCTCTTGAGCCTCACAAAACCCTGATTCACTTCCGAGTAAACCATTTGTTGCTCTTTATCTATGCTCTTCAATCACCAAACACATCTAAATGCTCCAAAATCCATGAAGTCCAAATAAGAACATCTCACTTTTCTCAAAGAGAACTACCCTCTTTGAAACTCCTCGAAACTGAATCAGTAATCTACCTGCAACTCCATGACCAGTTCTTACTCTTTCTCTGAAATCACCAGAGGAGTGAGGATCTCCAAACCTTAATCGCATCTTCAAAACCACCGATTTCAAACTCCAAAACCAGTTCACTCTCCACCTTGATGCAACTCAAAGCTAAAGCAATCTCAAAACCCCAAAACCTTCAAACTAGCCCTCAACCATCAGTATCAGAGCCAGGAAATAGCTCAGTCAAAAGGACGAGAAATAAATGGATCTAAACAAACGAGCACCAAGAGGCAATCAATTCTCCACTATCACACATCGGATCCGCCATTAACGACCACGGAGACAAAGTTCCGACAAGCCAGAAACCCTAAAACAGCAACACTCAGGCCAATTCTCGGAGATCGAGGAAGAAACCTGAGAGAGAGGGCACATAAAAGCCTGAAATCAGGCCGATAAGGACACTGCGAAACTGTCAAAAAGCAGATCCATTAATAGAGCTCCACAGGTCCAGCGAGGCTACTACGCCGTGTAGATTCTCGGCAGTTAATGGCCATCGCCATGAGAGCTGAAAAGCAACAAACTCCATAAACTAGGGTTTTTCTCTCTCTTAACTCATGTTCCTCTCTCTAACTGAAACATTTAACTACTCTTTCGACTCTCCCTTCTTCCGGTAAGTTTTCAGATTTTCTGTGTTTATCTACACCCACATTTTTTAATAATTCATTTCAAAAAACGGGTGACATAACTAATAGTACATTCAATTTATAATAACACCTTTTAATGGGTGGTAATACTGAAACGTAGGTGTCAATAGAGGGAGAAAGTAACTTTTTAACTGTCAATATTTTAGCACCAGCTGTATCCAATTATAGGTGCCGACGTCACCACACGGCCCCATCGTATGTGGGTCCCAGGAATGGTTATTATTCTATAACACTACATTATCAACGCCACCTCTAAAAGATAAGTGAACCCGTGGGAGCATATGCAATACTTATAATTCAAAAAATTGGATAATAAAATAAAAAATCAATTATTGGAAAATTTAACTTGTGTGGTTTGTATAAGTATGCAGTTCTAAACAATCAAAGTAAGGTACATCTTCAAATAGTATGAAATACATCATTTTATTATCATGAATTTTTATATTGTCCTAAAAATTTAGTTCATCTCTAATTATAGGATAAAAAGATTTAAAAATAGTGTATATATCGAGCACATCTATCAACACTTAAAAACCTTAAAAATTGACAGTCTAAATAATTCATTAACTATTTTCAAGACTTTAAATCTATTTTTCCTCATGTTCATATGTATTGAGGTCGAAATGATCAAATTGAGGTGCTTTTCGCATCGAAACAATCTCTTCTTGTAAATTTTTGAGGTACGCCTTAACTTAACTGTTTAGGACGTCAACCTTATATTAACGTTTTTCAATTTTAATTTACATCTTGAAATTAAAAAAGATCATCTTAAAAATTATCAAAATCACCTAAAAACATATTTCTAAATAATAAATTACTATTTTTAATATATATATTTTTAGCCTTTTTTTTTTTTATCCTGGCTAATTGGATGCCCCAAGCTCTGTATCAATCGACTCCTTATTTGTAGCTATCAGTCCCTTCCTATGAATGGATGAATGAAACAAGAAGAAGGGCTTGTACTAGTAGAGTAGGGTTGTCATTCCTAACTGGCCATGAATTGTTCGGTTGAGTCCAAATTGGACTCAAACGAACCCAAAATCATCGCTTGTGTGTAATGACCAACCTCCAAAAAAAAATAAAAAGAGATCAAATTGTATATTTGTGCTAAAAAGGCATCCTAGGATTGAACATATTCGGTAGGCAAGATTTAAGTGTTGAAGGACTCAATTTTTTTATTTTTTGGAGACAAAAAAACACATCATAAATTTTCGTACATATAATTGCAATCACTCCAAACTGTTAGATAAAGGAAATCGTACGGCTGTAAATTTGAATTTAACCGACATGAAATTCAAGAGCTATTTGGACTTCGCGCATAGAAAAAGACGAATTGAAACCGTTTGGATTTACATCGGACGACTATAAACTTGTGACGTTCCTGTAGAAAAGTCGCAGTTGCTTTTAATATAACCTCCTTATTAATACAGAATTATTACGGTCGTCCATGTTTAGGGATAAGGGACGAGTTTTATCCTTGTCTTTTTCGTATAAGACAGACTGGTACTTGAGGGACCACATAATATTTTCTGATTATTGTTGTGGAAAGGAAGGAAATGTACACTATGGACCACGGGACCATGCAATCCATTGTCATGAGTTTCGTCACCGTGTAATCTGCCATTGAACGGTGATTGAGGGATCTGAACCACCTCAGAACATGACATGATCCAAAGTGGCAGTTTCTTTTACCCATTCATCACCGTCCATCCATTGATTGGCATGCACGAGAATTACAGCCACAGATTCTCTATGCCCACAAGATTATTATAAAATAAAAAAATTAAAACACAAATTTTGGAAAAGGGAAAATACGTCAAAATGTACTTAGAATTTGAACTATTTAATATTTTATCTTTTAGTGTAATTTGATAACTTTCAAGACCCATTTTGATGTGTCATTCGATGGGTTATTAGAAATTTTAAGGAGAGAATGATGTGTAATCTGAAAATTGAAAAAAAAAAATGATTGGATCGGAAACCACCTCGGAAAATAACAAGATCCGCATGGCGGGTTCTATTACCCATTCATCACCGTCCATCCATTGATTGGTATGCACGAGAATTACAGCCACAGATTTTCTATGGCCATAAGATTATTATAAAATAAAAAATTTGGAAAAAGAAAATACTACTTCGAATTTGAACTATTTAATCTTTTATCTTTTAAGTGTAGTTTGATAAATTTCAAAACCCATTTTGATGTATCATTCCAAGGGTTCTTTGAAATTTTACGGAGAGAATGATGCGTAAATTGTCAAAAAAAAAAATGATTGGATCGGGAACCACCTCGGAGCATGACATGATCCACGTGACGGGTTCTATTACCCATTCATCACCGTCCATCCAGTAATTGGTATGCACGAGAATTACAAGCCACATATTTTCTATGGCCACAAGATTATTATAAAATGAAAAAATTAAAATATAAAATTTGGAAAAGGGAAAATACGTCAAAATGTAATTAGAACTTGAACTATTTAATATTTTATCTTTAAATGTAATTTGATAAATTTCAAAACCCATTTTAATGTGTCATTCGATGGGTTCTTTGAAATTTTATGGAGAGAATGGTGGGTAATTTGAAAAGAAAAATGATCCTACAGGACCATCAACCACTCATGTGTGTAGGATTCCAAATGATTATCATTAAATCTGATACGGATTTATAGAAAAATAAAGTCCCACACCAATGTTATAAATTTTTTAAAAATTCGTACTCACTTTAATGGTGATCTTTTGGAGTCCCACATATATGGGTGGGGGAGAGTCCTATAAGATCATTACTCATCTAAAAATTGACAAGAAAAAACAAGAAAAGAGGTTAAGATGTGAAATTGATCAAATCCCGATATATAATTTTATAAATTTCCCATTTTAAAAATGATAACATTGTGGTAAGAGGGGACACAAGGAAAGTAAATAGCATGAGGTATCATCCTATGCACTGTAACATGCAGTACTTGCCCACACATACGGTTGATCTTCACCCATCATTGCCGATAATGGATGGCGGATGTTGCCTTACAAGTGCAAGAAAGAAAATAAATTTAAGTCCTAAAAATGACACATCTTGTAACATATATCTATGCCATCCATTTTCAAAATTTTCAAGTGTTTGTATGTCTGCTCAATCTGCATTATTTTTTAATTTTAAAAACCATACTTAGATGTAAAACGGATTTTTAGGTCATCATTGACATTTTAAACACCAAAATTACATATTTCGACGAAGTTTGAAAGTGCGTCTTACTTGGATTGTGTAAGGTTAAATAAAACAGAAACATATCAGCAGATAATTGTATGAGTTGAGGGTATGTAGCACTGCACATGATGGATGGCAAAGATCAAAGGAGAATAAACAAAATGAACGATTGGGAAACAACAGGCTACACCAATTTTTAGTTTAAGTAACTAAATGTAGGAGGATTCCAAATTACCCAAAAACAATTAAATTGTCCCATAATTTAGTATCCTATACATGTTCCTAGGTAGGGATCATACACTTGGTTTTTTATTTCCCTCTTAACATAGAAACTCTTGCGTAAGATCATATTTCAATTTGATTATTTAAGCTTTAATTTGATTATTTAGAGCATGGGTTCTATACAAACCGCTTCCAAAATAAAAACCTACTAAAGCCCTCCTTAATAGAAAAGATAATGGTATTTTAAACTTTTTTCAGTAAATAAAGCACTAAAAAGTGCAAACAATGTCCGTACAAAATTTGATAATGCATTAAACATCCCTAACTTTTATGCTAACTTTTAAGAAAAATGCCATTTAAGTACACGACAATAAATAACAAAATTTTCACAAAAAGTCAAGGCTTCACGCTATTCAAACTTTTTAGGGGGACAAACAAAGCCAAGATTCAATTGTGAACTGGAAAAAGTTTACAGACAAAGAGAGCAAAGATTTAAATGTGAATTGCAAAAAGTCTACATTCAAATCATCGTTAGAATCTTACTGTAGAAATAGGGTTGCAATAATATGTAACAATATTGTTCTTATATGTAACATCTATTTGTTTTAAATGGTGCAGGTTTTATTTTATCATAAAAGACATGATGATTTTTTTGGAATATCTCAAAAGATATGTCCAATCTACTCGTCGAGTAGACAAGACCTAGGTCAGGGTATGGGCTCAAAAATTGGACCGGGCAAGTTTGGGTCTAGGTCCTACATTATATTTTTGAGTCCCAATTTATAAACTATAAAACATATTTAAAATATAAATATTTTGATTTTTGGATCGAGTTCAGATTCCACATTATATTTTTGGGTCTGGGTCTGGGGCTTGGTCCAATAACTTTGGGGTCAGAGTCCCAGTCCGGTCTATGTCTAGAATCCTAGACTGTTCAAGTGTTCTAGCCAATTTTGAAGACTGGTTTAGTGCCAAAAGATTTATTGCCGCCACATGATTATACTATGTATTTGCTCCCTCAGGTAAAATTTATGCTCAAAGTATTTGTTGGATCCCAAAATCTTTGAATGTAACCTCTATATCCAAACAATTAACATCAGAAATAAATAAATGGCAAACGCTATGTGCCTTAAAAATAAAATGTACCAAGATTGATAATGAACTTTTCAATTTTTGTAGAACATTTTTTTTCCGCCCCCTTAATATGACCCTATGGTGATATTTAGATAGATCCGAAATTTTTGTATAAAAAAACTCCTCCCAACTAGCTCTTTTGCCAAGGAAGTTGTTGTACAGTATGTGCCAAAGGGAGCATGCTATATTTGTTTGTTTAAAATAATATCAATAAAATGGCCAAATTGCATGCCAATACATTGGCTACATTCTAGAAATCATTTAGTTGGTTGCAGGGTTTTAAAAAAAGTGGCGATCCTGATCGAAATTGCCCAATCCTAATAGAAAATTTGGAGAATGGCCTCGTTCTCCCAATATAACAGTAGTTGGATGATTCCTATTAGAAACCGGCAAGTTCACTACTTCTGTCCGGGAACATGCTGGTCCAATCCAATCTCTCTCTTTTTTTTCTTTTTTTTTCTTTTTTTTTCAATTTTTAAGGTTTTTTTTGCTCTGCTTACAACCAAACCGCGACCAATATTTGGGAATGGAAATCCAGGTAAGTGATTCATCTTTTTAAATATTGTTTGGGCGTATTACGAACTATAATCCCTCAACTACAAAAAGACCAACCCACCCATGTTTCCGAATTCAACCATTGAACAAATTAGGTCACGTTAATAATTTAGTGATTGAAGTTGCTCAAGTCAACTGACTTAAATACCCTTGTTGATTTTGGATAGAATGTTTTGTCCTTTAAAAGTGTAATTTGTGTTTGGAATCTAGGATAAGCAGCAGTGTTTATACCTTCTTAGCTAAAGTGATTTAAGTAGGTCCAACTTACCAAATGCCACACTTATTTCAAGTTTCAAACCCCTTAAAAAATTACGGATTGAAACCCTACATTGGGTTTGGAACCTGAAACAATAGCAATTGGTTTTTTTTTTTTTTTCATAGAGTTCTTCAAGGGGTACTTAAACAAAAGATAATTTTAAAAGTAACCAACTTGTTGGTAAAATTAAAATTTTTAAGTTTATGATCCCAATTACTTTTTAAGGTAGTTTTACCATTTTGATGAAACTTTCCCTCAAACAACAAGAAAAATAACTTGGAATAAAACATCCCAAATTTTAGAAATCATGAAATTTTAAAATAAGCATGTGAGGTTAGAAAATTATAAATATAAAAATACATACTTACGTTTTTAAAAATTTAGAGAGAAAATATGAAATTGACTTGAAATTTCTATGCATCAATTTATCTACAATACATCATTCTAACGGCGATGTTAGAAAACTCGACCCACAAAATTATTATTATAAATATCCCTGAGGTGGTATTATTCTTAATTTTAGGGAAAGGCAATGAAGGTAATTTCCATACACCCAAAATGAAGTTGAAATGCAATGAGATTCACTCATCAATGATTCAAATTTCAGACGGTGTAAATTTAATACGTTTTTTAAAATAATATTAAAATATTACACGTCTTTTGATATAACATCAAATCTACATTTATCAAATAAAATAGATGATATAAATTAATACGACCTTACTTCTACAATTACAATTGTATCCTTATATAAACCTTTTTCTCAAAACATTAGCAATAGTAAAAAATGGTATTTTCCATTAAAAATTTCGGGGAAAAGGTTTTGGACTCCTCTTGCTTTAAAGCTTTTACTTACAGAGTATATATAATTTTTGGTTTTCACTTTTGGAATATGTTCCTTCTTCCACCGTGATTTAAAGACAAGTTACTTTAGATTAAGGGGAGACAAAAAAGTTGATGAGATGCCCTTTGATATTAACATATCATGACCGCATTTATGTAGATAAGCACAACGCGAGTGCATATACTGTACACCTACTCTATTGGTCTGAAGACCTACGTGGGAGATCTTTTCATTCTAAAGTTTTGAGAATCACTTAAAAGATCACTAGATGATTACTTTGAAAATAAAAAGTTTGAAATTTGAGTTTTCTAATCCAAAAATTGGATGGGTCTTTGTTCAATCTTGAGACGTTATATTTTTTAAAAATTATCGCAAATATATCTTAATTTAAGTTTAATTAAAAAAAAAATTTAAACTTTCGTTTATCTCGTCAATACTCTTTTTTTTCATTTTTGACTTTTTTTGGACCAAAATGACCTTCACGGGACTCTTACTACCGTAATACATATCATTTTATACAGTATTTTAAATACCATAGTAACTACAAGTAAAATTACAATACTTTAAGTACCGTAAAAGTTTGGCCATCACTGTGAAGCCAATTACGGTACTTTAAGTACCATAAAAGTTAAAACCCATTATACAGTATTTTAAGTACCGTAACAACTAACTCATCTTATACGACACTTAGAATGCCGTAAATCCTTTTCTCATTATGTTTATCTATTTCATCTCTAATTCTTTTTATGTTTATATCTTATTTCTCTCTATAATTCTTTTTAATATTTATCTCTTAATTCTCTATTTAGTTCTTTTTCATCTCATATTTCTCTCTATACAATCTCATCACCGTTTCTTTGGATAGATCATGTCATTTGTTTTGCATAGCCGAAGTCGGTGTTTGATTACTCTCTCTAAAGAAACGATCATGACATTGTAGAGAGAGAAAGAAGAGATAAAAAAAGAATTAGAGAGAGAAAGAAGAGATAAATATTACAAAAAATTAGAGAGAAAAAAAATAGATAAACATAAAAATAATTAGAGATGAAAGAGATAAACAGAATAAGGTTTACGACATTTTAAGTGCCGTATAACATGCGTTAGTGTTTACAATACTTAAAATGCCACATAAGGGTTAGTGTAGGTTTACAGTACTTAAAGTACCGTATAAAATGCCCTGAGCATTACGGTACTAAAAGTACCGTATAAAATTCCCTAAATATTACGGTAATACGACTACCTTGAAGCTCATTTTAGTAAAAAAAAAAAAAATCGAAAATGAGAAAAAAGGGTGGAGACGAGATAAACAAAAGTTTGGGTTTTTTTTTTTCTAATTAAACTTAAATTAAGGTATATTTACGATAATTTCCCTATATTTTTCAAGTTTATGGAAAGTGCAATTTAAAAAAAAAAAATTAAAATGTAGAGAGAGTGAATTTTTTTATTATTGAGGAATTCAAAATTTAAGGTCTTAAAATTACTCCTAAATTGGGTTTTATTCAAGCGACTAAATAGATAAATAGACTCCCATTGAGGCATGAAATCTTTTGGCTATTTAGATCAGGTACATTATTATGAAAATATTGATAATCTCAATCAATCTCTCTCTCTCTCTATCTCTCTATGAGATGTGTGCGTGCACACATGCGTGTGGGAGAAAGAGACCAGATTCATTATCTACCAAATAGATAATATACTTTCACTGAAAATGGTATATAGTCATTTTCCCATTTTTTGAATAAATTTAATTTCTTTTTTTTTTAAATCTTGATAATTGATATGAGATCCACACGTGTGCCCATGTGTGTATAAGTTTTTAAAAAATATAAATTCATAAATTCCCTAACCCTTGGCTACAGTATTCACCAAGAAATGCCCTAAAATCAAATAAAGGTACATGCAAAGTTGCTTATGTATATAGCAAATTAATTATGCATAAATATCACTATCAATTGTATATAGAAAACCCAAGTGGATGTATATTATAACACTATCTATTCCTTAAGCATGAAGGTCAAAATCACCTTAGCTACAAGAATGAAATATGATATCTTCGGGAAAAATTGATGTGTCACAAAGTTTAATAGAAAAGATTTATTTAGATTTTGAGCTCGGCCAATAACACACTTCTACTCAACCACTCGATTTTACATTTGATTGCTAAATGTCATTGTAACCTCCTTATACCAACACCTACTGTAGATATCATATTGGATATGATCCCAAATAAAAAAAAGTTAGGATGAAGTTTCTATAAGACCTAGGCTTTATGAAAATAAAAAAAAGCTTCTCCTCCTAATTTCAGAAAACCACTTTCGGCATCAAAAACCTCTATAATGGCTCTAAAATCAATTCCGGACACTAAAAAGAAATTGAAACAAAAAATTACAAATATTGCCAATCTCTGAACACTTGTTTTTAAGGCAAAATAGACGGTTTAGAAGTTATGTTGCAATATATACTATTTTAAAAATTTGAAATCCTAATTTTTTTCATAACCATAACGTTCAAGATGAGATGATCGATTTAAAGGTTTCCAATACTTCAATGACAATACTCATTGAGTTATGAGATGAGGGTTTACTTATTTTAATAGAACTCCAGCCCTATCAAACCATTTTCCTATAAGTTATGATGTATACTCTCCCATGGGAATACCCTCTTAATATATTCCCTCATAAGATGCTCTCTATGGTTTGACCCTCTCACTCTGTAACGAAATGTCTTTTATGTAGGAGGTATCGATTGAATGGTTTTAAAATACTTTGTGTTAAATATTAAAAGAACAGTAAGATAAACCTATCATTTGGTTGTCCACTAGTAAATAAATGACAGCAAGCAGTGTATGTTCTTGAGGGAGCACATTGTACACTTATTTTCTCTGGAGAATGAGCTACTTCATAGAGTTTTTTTTATCCAAAACTATGATATCTACCAAATGAATCACCAAATGATTATTTAGAAAAATGTGGTTTTTTCTTAAAATTAGATACACAAATTGGATGATATTTTCTCAATCATAATGTTATTTTTAGATTGATGTTATATTTCACAGCACATATCAGATTTTTTTTATTTGATTTCTGGTTTAATGAGGTTACGTCCGCAAAATTTAGGGGCCTAAAAGTACTCTTAGATTGAGTCTTATCTAAGGGAGTAAATAAATGCTCCCGCAGGATCATAAAACCTTTTGATTATAAACAATTAAATAACTATAGCCTGTTATCCAATAATTTCCTGAAGGAGTCGGTTTGATCATTTGTCAAGCCTCTCATGTGAGACAAAGTATATATCAACCTTGTTTTCTTTTATTATTAACTATTATTCATTAATATATGATTAAAATAACACTAGAAAATAAAAAAGTTATTGAAAATCATGAAATATTCTCATTGATCTACAAAATAAATAAAAAATAGTAAAAAAATGTAATGTTGTCATTGATCCATAAAACATGATAAGTGTAAAGTGTCATAGGATAGCCGTTTACAGACCTAGAACACAAGACAATGACGAGATAACTGAAAGGCCTTAATAAATGATATTTTTTAAAAACAATACATATTCAGCTACTCATTTTTTGTTTATCCACTTGGTGGTTTTTTATATGGCCACCTAAACATGAGGTGGGGAAATATTAAAAAATGAGTGGTGGTTTTTCCCCCAAAACAGGAATGGGATGGTTTATAAACTTCATACGTTGTTATGTTCTATATTATCTTTTTTAAGCAAGGACAGTTTCTATAAGTTTGTGTAGAAATGAGAGACCTCTTAAAAATCTATTTTTGAGATGTATTTTTAGACCTATTTTTTAAGGATATGTAATCTCTAACATGAAGATCATGAATATGAAAAAATAAATGAAAATTGAAAATTGAAAATAATAATTCTATTAAGCAAACATTTGAACGGTTGGTTTCAATTATTCTTAGATGGGCACCTATACCTTGGGGACGACAAATGTAGAAACCGCATGAAAAAATTTTCTTTTAGTTGAGCAGCGTAAAATTGACACGTTTTTAAGATAGTATAAAAAAAAAGTAAGATCTTTAAAGA
>NW_006499435.1:4373986-4400212 GCF_000471905.2 Amborella trichopoda
CTATTTGTATATCTAATTAATAAATTTTAAATTTAAAAAATGGTTAAAATCAAGTAGATCTATAAACATATGAAAATATTGTAAATGGACGGTGTAGATAATATATTGTAAAATGCACTATTTTTGAGACTCAAAATCTTTTTATTTTTCATAGTTATACATCTCAATGTCGAGCTAATCAATCAAAGGGTTTTTCGATATTAAAGCTACTTTTTCCGATGGATTTTTGAGGTGCATCCGTAGTTCTACATTATAAGTTTGCATCCTTATTATATAAACTTTTTCCATCAAATATACACTGATAAAATGATTTGGCTGGATTACTATAACATTACTCCTAAAAGCATGGTTACTCCTAAAAGCATGGTTTCGAAATAAAAAAAGAAGTATGCAATAATATATACCAACGCAAAAAGTTTATATGAGGTTGCAACCTTATACTATAGAAGTAAGGCGTACCCCAAAAAATTCAATACAAAAGAGTTTTTTGAAGTTGGAAAACCTTCCAATTAACATCTTGACCTTGAGATTTATGTTATAAAGGAATTTCAAGTCCTAAAATATTATGAGAATTTCAAATCTTAAAATTTATGATATAAGTTATTTGAACAGTCTATTTTCAAGATTTTGTAGTGTTTATAGATATGCTTAATTTGCACTACTTTTAAAATATTGAATATCATAAATAGGGTTAAATATGGATTTTTAAACCATCATAAAGTTTATGACACTGGAACTACCTATTTTAGCAAAATTTAGATGTGTGTGGTACTTATACAATACAAGGTGGGTATCTTATACAAACCTCACTCTATACAAGTAGCACATTCTCGGAGCATACTATATATTTACTCCTTGGGGTGAAATAGCTCTTTATTAGGATTTTCAAGACCTTGAATATCTTAAACCACTTTAAATTCCCAAATGTGTATGGTTTATCCTGTTCTTAAACACTTAGATTTGACCATTAAAAAACGGAAAAACTTTATATAAGGTCGCAACCTTAAAATGTAGAATTAAAGATGCGCCTAAAAACTCCATAGGAAAAGTTTGTTTAATTGAATCATCTCGGCATCAAGATGTATGATGAAGATAAAGAAAAAAAGGATTTTGAGTCCCATAAATGGTGCATCTTGCAACATATTATCTAGACCATTCATTTTCAAGATTTTCGTATATTTATAGATCTTCTAGATTTTAACCATTTTTGGAGTTTAAAATTTTATAATTAGATATGAAAATAGATTTTAAGATAATCTTAAGAAATTTTTTACACCAAAATTACATGTTTTGATAAAATTTGGAGGTGCTCCTTAATTGGATTGTTTAAGGTTTCAACCTTATAAAAATCGCACCCTTAAAAAAATTAAATAGCTCTATATAATTTTAGGATGTTATTTTACATATATATATTTAAAATTTTCCATTTTTGAGGCTTGTGGCTAAGTTGAGGAAGATGCATCTACAAAAGTTGGGGGTCTTAAGAGTACTCTGAGACAAGATTTGAACCCGGCCACATGCTCTTGCAGGAGCATGTACTTTTTTCCGATAATTAATGATGCGCCGTACACTTATTTTTGAGAAAAAATAAATAAATTTAAACCTTTTAACTTTGGGCAAAATCCGTTGTGCTATAGAATGTAAATAACCTTTTTGACAGTGACAGAAATGAAAATGGCAACCAAATTATATATGGTGTGGAAGAGAGTGACAATATTAATAAAAATCATAGATGTCAAGATGGGACCTAATCAGTGATTCGATCAGTGCCTTGGTCATCTAGTCAAAAAATAATAATTAGTTTGATTAAAAATTGGTCAAAATTAGTATTTATGCTTCGGTCATTTAGTCAAAAAATAATAATTAGTTTGATTAAAAATTGGTCAAAATTAGTATTTAACTGGCCCTTCATTGTCTAATTGGCCAGTTTCGACAACAGATCGAATAAAGTTAGGAAATTAATATGTTATATATTTTTAAAATCTTATTTTTGATATTTTTTTATATTTTTTAAATAATATTCTAACTAGCTTAATTGACGTTCATACAAATTTTGGCTAGACTAAACCCTTCACCAATTTGGTGGTTGATTGGTTGATCTGTTCCCAATAACACTGATGAAGACAACAAAAATTTGGTCGGAAAAGAGAGAGACTATTTTCCTATCCATTATATTTATTTGGTCATTTTGAAGAAAACACTTAAAATAACATCATGAATAATAAAACGTTTTTAAGTTTTAAAATATAAATTTTTAGGGAAAGACTTGTTTCTACTCATCATGAGTCACTCTCAATAAGTCCATCCAAACATGATTTGTTTGACTTTAAAATCTAGCAACAAAAAAAAGATTTTAAGCACATATAACCGTAGATCTAATAGTGCACAAATATATTTTATTAATTTCATTTGATTAACTTGGAATTTGTGGCTGATGTCAACCCAATTTCTACATAAAAACACTTTCTAAGTTTTTTTCTTTTTTTAAAAAAAAAAACTTTTCCACGGGTATCTTGCTAGAGTAAATAAGATGTGTACGAAAAAAAAAATGAGACCAGGTGCGTGATACACATAAGGCATGCATCTTAAACAATCAAAATAAGATATACCTTTAACAGCAGTTCAAACTTTCTACCCATCACATCGAAAATGTAGTTTTGGTTGCAAAAACTTTATGATAGCTTAAAAATCCATTTTCATTTCTAATTATAAAATTAAAAACTCTAAAAAAAAAAAAGGTACAAGTTGGGCAGATTTATAAAAATTTGAAAATTTTGAAAACTAATGATCCCTATAATATGTTATTATTTTTGGACTTGAAATCCTTTTTTTTTTAATATCCATATAATTGAGATGATCAATTAAAGGGTTTTTCAACATTAGAATTATTTTTATAAAGATTATACCGGTCATCAAATCGGTGAGATGTCTAATCCAATCAAAATCGGTCTAATTTCCGATCCAACTAATTTGACCAAATTCTAAAAACATAAGGAATTGTTTAAAAATATGTGGTACATTAAAAAAAGAAGTTGCCCACTTTGTTTGGCCGTTTAAAGTGACCAAAGCCAGTCAGACACTGACTTACGTTTTGCTATTATCAATTTTGCTCTAGACTATACCAGCCAAAGCACCAATCGGTAGTTTGATCAGTAAGTAACCAAACTTACTCTAGACCGTAGCAGTCAAAGCATTAATCGGTGATCAAACTAATCGAACTGTCAATCAAACCTAATCTCCGTAACTATAATCAAGCCGACATTTTACCAATCTTACTTGTGTAGTATAAAGTTGACTCCTAAAATAATATTTATTCCTAAACAAATATCCCTACCATATCATTTCCCAGTTCTTGGGTGAACAAATTTTCTTAGTGGTAGCAGCTAATGTTAAGTTTTATCATAATAAGTAATTCTAACCTAACACCCCAACTTTGTGCGCTCCCATTCATGAGGAACCAACGGCCAGGATCAATGACAGGTGTACATACTGGTTTATCTACCATGCCAATGTCATGATGAGGTCAGAATGTATGGTTGAACAGGAATTGGTGTCCACTTAGGCAAAGAGGAGCCAAGGCCACAAGATTGCATCCCCTTTAATGGCAAAGCTTTTAATGTTTTTGTTGGGGTGGTAATTCATGGTTCAGTGGTGCAAGACATAAGACATTATCTAAAATCTATGAAGAAATGGATGGCATTCACTACCTGAAAGCCATGGATCTCCACCACTCACTCCCCCTCTCTCTCTCTCTCTCTCTCTCTCTCTCTCTCCAGCATGGATATCCACCACTCACTCCCCCTCCTCTCTCTCTCTCTCTCTCTCTCCACCATCACATCATATCCTCTCTCTCTCTCTTCTCCAACCATGTCCTCTCTCTCCCCACCATGTCTCGTCTTCTCTCTTTCCCCAACTGTGTTCTCTCTCTCTCCCCACCCCACTGTCCCTTTCTCTCTCTTTCTCATTTTTATGTTAAAGTTTGAAATGGAGGGTGAGACATTATGTTGAGGCATCGGCTCACTAACCACGAATACCTCAACGCCATTCCCGTCATCGTTTCCTCTGTCTGTCTCTCTCAGAGCCATGGAAATCCACCATGGTGCATGAGAGAGTTGTGTTCCATGTCATTTTCATCTCTCTTTCTAACGAAATTAATGATATTTACTATCTAAAAGCCAAGAAAATAGATCTCGATGCATGAGACATTATGTTTTATATCATTTTGATCTATATATATATATATATATATATATAAAGGATAATTAACAATTCACCGCCCATTAAATACAGTGATTAATATTAGAATGGGCTTTATTATATATATTGGGAAAACTTATTATACATACCGATTTTTCTATATTTCCCTACGGTCTCCATCTCCCATTTGTCCGCTTTGAATGGAAGGCTGAGATAACCCCCAATCATGATGTCACACTTGAACTTTGTTTTTAATTTTTATATAAATGATGTTGAAGTCAAATTTGAGATGCCCAATCATCTCTTAAGCTTGATAAAATAAAGTGATCAAAATACCTCTAAAAGATCATTATATTTCTTTAAAATATTGTTTTTGGTGTGCCCTGTCGAGATGATGGTACATACCAAATTTCATATTCATATGATTTGTAAAATTTAAAAAAAAAAAACACTCTGAAACGTCCAATCGAAATTTTGCAAATCATTTTCTTCTTTCTTTTAGCACAAAATTATTACTCATATCCACACTTCTTTCTCTCTTTCACTCTCTCTACTCCTAACTCTCTTTCTCTCTCTTCAAATGAGTCTCTCTCATTCGAACGATTATGGCACCATACACAATGAAATAAATGGCACCTGAGTTCTAATTTTGGATTCAAAATTTTAAAGGTGTCTCACCTCGACCACCTTGGTCATGAATTTTAAGAAAATTAAATATTAACAATGATTTATTTTATTTTTCTTGATCATTCATTTTAATTCTTCAAAGATCATAAGATCTGCATTGTTTTTCAAGCTCCAAATTCTTGTACCTGAAGTGAGAATGAATTTACCATGAGGATGTCTTTTGAATCCAGAATCTTTCAAACACCCAGGCCAAACACATTGTCAACTTACCATTTATTTGTTTTCATAATTAATCCTGCACAATTCCCTCAGAATGAATTATTAGATTACATATAAACTATAGGGGGAGAATACTATATGCTCCCATTGGGTGCATATACTGTACACTTACTCCCTTGGGCAGAAGTCTAACGGGAAGGAATTTTTGGTCCAAAATTTTGGAAACCACCTAAAAAAAACTACATGATTGTATAAAAGAAAAAAAGGAAAAAAAAAAGAAAAGAATTTGGAGTTTCCTAGCACTCTTATCAGATAGTTTCTATTCAATCTTAAGGTATTATTTTATTTAAGCTTGTAGAGCATGCAATTTGAAATACTTTTTCATTGACTATAGCATATAGATTGAAGAGGTTACGTCGCAAAATTTGGGGTGCTTAAAATACTCCGCAATTGGTTTTTGCTCTAGAGAAGAAATGAACGGTGTGCTCCATCAGAGCATGAAATCTTTTGGCTAAATTATGGATGTAAATAACAGTTTTCGTAATCATTTCTGTAAGGGTGCGGTTTGTATAGAGCCTAGGCTCTAAACAATCAAATTAGAGCCTACCTTCAAATAGTATCTAGATATGTAGTTTTAAATTGAAAATCTTTGTGATAGCCTTAAGATATATTTTTATATTTATTTATAAAGTTTAAAGCTTCAAAAATAGTGTAGATTGACAGATCTATGAAAATTTGAAAATCTTAAAAATTGACGGTCCAAAATTGTGTTACAAAATACACTATTTCCAAAACTTGAAATCCTATTTTTTCTTATATCCATGCATCTTGATGTCGAGATGGTAAATTTGAAGATATTTGGGCATCAAAACAAACTCTTCTAGTGAAATTTTTGGGGTAGGCTCAAATTTGATTGTTTAGAGCCTCGGCTCTATATAAACTTTTCCCTTTTTGTAAAAAGTAAATGAATAGCCTATTGTCAAAAAAGTTTATATAGAGCTAAACAATCAAATTTGAGCCTACCTAAAAAGTTCACTAGAAGGGGTTGTTTTGATGCTCAAATATCCTCACATTGATCATCTCAACATTTGGATGCATGGACATTAGGAAAAAAAAAAAATAGATTTCTAGTTTTAGAAATTGTGTATTTTGTAATGCATTTTTGGACAGTCAATTTTCAAGATTTTCAATTTTTCTTAGATCTGTCGATCTATGCTATTTTAGAAGCTTTAAATAAATAAAGATAAAAATATATTTTAAGGCTATCACAAACGTTTCCAGTATTGAAACCACATTTCTCGACACTATTTAAAGGTAGGCTCTAATTTGATTGTTCAGAGCCTAGGCTCTATACAAACCGCACCCTTGTCCTAATCTCCTCTACAAACCATAAAAAAGATAATCATGCCCCAAATCAATAAGCTAATGAGAAGAATGGCATTATCTTTCCTAACAAGGAAAATGACTTGATAGGGGTGCAGCACCATAAAACAAGTAAGCTCACCTTAGAACTCACTGAAAATTGCAGTTCTAATGTCAGAAAATCTGAAATCAGAATTTCAAGGCCTAAAAACAGTGTATCTTATAACACATTATTTAGACTGCCTATTTCACCCTAGAAATAAGTGTTCAATGATCCACAAGATCTAAACATTTTCTAAGTTTCAATTTTTATAGTCGGTGATGAAAATTGTTTTTATAGCCATCATAGAGATTTTCGATTCCCAAGGTGCTTTTCGGACGAAAATTCAAGGCCAAGCTTTTACTTTTTTTTTCATAAAGCCTAAGCCTTATAGAAACTACATCCTTCTAACAAACAGCCAATAAAAGATTAACGGTCTATTTTACATATTTTAAGCCATAGTTAAGGATAGGAAAACCTAGCCTTTAATTACAATAATTGTTTATGGAAAAAAAGAAGAAGGGGATTGTATATTTCAATACCATTCAATTTTGGTAAGGAGTTCACAGTTATTTTTAGCAATTGGGTATAAAACCCAACATATTGAACATATTGAAGTGCGTCACAACATCAAGAAATTTGATTCTGGACTTTGTGTAGAGTCAATGACACATCCTCATCTACTCAATTTCATATCTTAAGATCAATGATAATTGTAACCTTTGTGCCAAAAATAAATATTATTGTTATATACATTTCTAAAAAAATATAGGTAAAAAATGTGTGTCATACATGCCTATTGCTTTATCTTCTCAAATATTTTATTTATTACATTTTTTTCTCTTTTTCTGTACCTATAGCATGAATTAGCACAGGACACTGGAATGAATAGGATAGGTCATGTGCTTAAAGGAAAGAGTCCTTTCTCTTTTTCTTTACTTATAGCATGAATTAGGATAATACATGGGAATGAACTGGATAGGTTATGCTCTTAAAGGAAAGACTCCTATGTGAGCCAAAAACAAAGAGATTTGTTCAAATATAGCAAAAAGGGATTGGTGAGGATGTTATTGATTTTAGTTATGGGATTGTATAAAGCTCATGTACTTTCTATGTTCATTTGTGGGAAAGAAAAATCACAATCACCCATTAGTTATCACATATGACATCGAGTAGTTGAGGGTGTGTTATTTCTTTGCATAAAGTACGAGAAAAATAAATAAATAAATAAACTTTATGTACAGTCAATAGGACACCCAGCCTATCACTTTCACATTGATGACTAGGGTGATTGTGCATTCTTGTATCATATATAAATAAGGGTGGCAATGCGTCGGTGGCCTAGCCCTAAAAGACCAGGGCCTGGGCCACAAAATATGGACCAAAGGCTCCACGACAGGGCTAACCCAGTTCG
Organism: Amborella trichopoda; assembly: GCF_000471905.2. The sequence goes on from NW_006499435.1 coordinate 4,381,846, forward strand.
GCCCGACCTTAGTTCTTTATCTTTTCTTGTTTATTTTTCCTTAATTGTATTCAAACCGGCCTTGATAGGCAGCCAGCTTGTTGATAAATTGTCTTATTATATACTTTCCCTTTAGTTATGGGATTCAGTTTTTATGTGGCTAAGCCCTTATATGTAAGAATGCGGGCCTATTAATAAATCTATTTTTGTGATGGATTTTGAGACTTAATTTTTAAGGACATGTAATCTCTATCATGGAGATCATGAATATGGAAAAATAATAATTCTAGTAAGAAAACATTTGGACCGTTAGTTTCCATTGTCTTTAGATTGAATACCTACTGGTAGGCATCTTTTAGATGGATGATTTATACTTTCTGGACCGCATATGTAGAAATGCGGTCCAGCCCGCATGAAACAATTTTCCTTAGTTATGAGCATGTATACTTTGCTCCTGCAATAGCATATTATACACATGTTACCATGATAAGAAGACCTATTTGGGATATGTTTTCAAGCTAAAATTTTGAGAACCACATAAGAATCACTAGATGATTATTTTCAAAATAAAAATTTTTAATTTTAATTTTTTTTGACACTTAAACTTTACTCTCCAATAATTGGACAATCTTTGTTCTCAGACACTGTTTTTACACAAAGAGTGCAATTTGGAATTTTTTTTTTCTTTTTTCATTGAGGTTAATCTACGGTTTGAAAAGGTTACATCTCAAAAATCTAGGGTCCTAAAATTACACCTAGATTGGGTTTTAAATAAACAATATCCTCCTACATGAGCATGAAATCTTTTGACTTAGTTATTATATCTTGGCATACAACTCACATGGTTGAGGGTTACTATTCAGGATGAATAGGTATTTTTCACTAAATTCTCATGACCCCATGACAATGTGATACTTTACATGATTATGGCTCACACTTGGTTTGTTTTGGGACAAGGAGACCCACCTTTTCGGTCATATATCTCGTTCTCCTTCCTTGAATGAGAAAGAGAAAAAAGTGAGAATTGAGAGGGGGACAAGTGTATCTATAATTTTATATCCATTTTTAGAAGATTGAGAAGTTGTTTCCAAATCCAAAACAAGTGTACCCTCAGATGGAGAAACTAGTGGAAAAGTTAACTGTTGTGTTAACATATTGGAGATTGGGGAAGCAAGGACCAAACATTTCATTGGATGAGATTTAAGCAACCAACCCAATTCACATAGTTAATTAAACCAAAAGAAACGTCCAAGTAGAAATGTATGTTTGCTTGCAGGATTATTAAGATCATAAACATATATATTAAAGGTGTGGTTTGTATAAGGCTGAAGCCCTCGACTAGCAAAGTAGGGCACACCTTCAAATGGTGTCCAAATATGTTGTTCCACGATTATAAGCCTTTATGATGCCATAAAAAGTTATTTTCATCTCTAATTATAAAATTTAAAATTTAAAAATAATGTAGACCGAGCAGATCTATGAAAACTTGAATGTCTTGAAAACTGACAGTCTGGATAATACATTACAACATGCACTATTTTTAATACTTGAAATTTATTTTTTCTCTTGCTCATATACCTTGACTTTTGAGGTCGAGATGATCAAATTGAGGGTTTTCCAGCATCGAAATAATATTTTCTAATGAATTTTTGAGGTACGCCCTTAATTTGATTGTTTAGGGACTCACCCTTGTATAAACCTTTTCCATATATTAATGTATCCACTTAGTAATGTTGAATTTTATTAATGTGAAGATGTCTTGGAAAATATCTTTTGGAGGACCTGAGCATGATGCATGTCAAATGTATTCCAGGCCCAACAGACAAATATGAAAGCGATATTCGCAACAATTTGCATGTTAATAATAATTCTTCGAAAATCCACTTTAACAGACTTATCAAAGTCTTTGCCACCGGGTAGGAAGTACGGTCCATGTTTTCCATTTTTTGAGACCATATATCTTTAGTATACAATGGGACTATTTATTTTTAGTACAAAGTGGTCAAAATTGATCTTGACCATTTGATGTGAAATTAGACGGCTACATTTATTCCATTGATCAAGCTCAAAATTAAAAAGTAAATTTTTCAAACTTTGTGACACATCCAAGTTTCACGTCAGATAGATGTAAATAATCATAACCTCTTTGTATCAAAAGTAAATGGTCTCCTTGTATACGATCCCTTCTTATAATTGATGTGTTTAATGATAATATTTAATTTTTTAAAAAAATATTATCATCATCGTCATCAAAGCTTTTTTCCAGCTAACCCTAGTTAACTACACGAATTTTGATCTATAATTATGCACTATAAGTTCAAGATTCATGATAACTTTTGACGAAGTTTTACATTGGCTACATATTTAATACAACCTAACCTTTTTACCCAGGCATGGGATGGGCTAAAGGAAAGTTTAAGGTCCTCACCCGTCTTACACCTCAAAAAAAAGCTATATTTAATGATAATCAACAAAGAGCATTGATAGGGCAAGCTAGAATGTATTTCTCTTTTTTCTTTTTTTTTCTTTTTCTTTTTTCTTTTTCGATTGTGGAAGTGGTTAGGTCAGCAGTAACAATTCGAAGCCAGGGTGGAGATTCGAAAACTGCATAAAAAAATGAAAGCTACTGGTTCAGTGGTTATGGCATTGAGTAAAAAAAAACTAGACCACTTAACTTGTAAGTCACAATCATGTCCAGAGCATCTAAATATTTTATAACCTTAAAAATAAGGAAGAATAAGAAAAGAATTTGCATTTCATATTTTACAGCTTGATAGAGATGGCACCTGAGTGATTAGTAGGCTATGATGTAGGTGCAACTGGTTAAGCATACATCATGAAAGGCTAGTTTTCTTAACCAATTTTATTATGGATAGACTAGCCTTTGATCATATTAAATTTGTGCTGGGATCATCAGGTTAATGCACTGAAGAGTGGTTACTTTCTGCCTTATTTTATTCCAAAATGCTGTATATATTTTTTTCCTTTTCCATTTGGTGGTGGCGTTGAATGTGCTTTGGCGTGATGATATGAATTTCCCAATATTTTACTACATTTATCTACCACATCCCCAATCTGCTTATTACATACCATTCGAATATATGTATTTAGTCATCTGAGCTATTTAGGCCGTTGTCACAATTGACATCGACCCTCCACTTTCCTAGTTTGTGTTTATGTAACACTACTGATTGCAAGGACTGGGGTGCAACCCTACTGCCAGTGCATGAAATAAGGAGGAAAGCAGCCCAACCCTGAACCATCAATCCCTGTATTTTTCAAAACTCACAATTTTATGGTTAGAGCAATTTGTTTAATTTGGCAGAGGTTCTTTCAAGTCTAAAATTCATGTAGAAAGAGAAAACTTTATATAAAGTGTCAACCTTACAAGATGAAAAACTAAAAAAATTGTTCTAACACAGGAAAACCGTCAGGTCTCAACCTCCACATGTATAGATGTGAAAAACAAAAAGATTTCAAGTCTTTAAAAGTAATGCATCTTATAATGTATCATCTAGACCGTCTATTTCTAAGATTTTCAAATATTCATAATTTGCTCGATCTACAGTATTTTGGAAGCTTAAAATTTCTTACAACAGATACAAAAATAGACTTAAAAACCACCATCAAGATTTCCCATACTTGAACTGCATATTTCAGCATCATTTTAGAATGCGCCTAGAATGTGCCTTACTGATTGTTGAAGTCGCCAACCTCTCACAAAACTCACCCTTATTCGAAATACACAAAATACACATCCTCGGATATATCAGGGGATCAACCCTTAAAGAGCAAGGGGCTTCACCCAACCTTTTCTCTTTTTTTTCCCTGTTTTTTCGTGAGCTTTTCAGGAGTTGGGGATGGGGGGGCAGAGGGGGGGATAGAAAAACTTGTACAAAAACAGATCATTAAATCAATGCCCTAAGTTTTTACATTCATGTACAAAAAACAGATCATGGCTTCAATGCTCTCAGGCCCTAACACACGTACAAAAGCGGGTAATTGCATATCACAAAGCCTGCATCTTAAATCAAATTTAGAGAGAGAAAATTAGAGAAAAATAGTGTTTGGATTATAGCACACATTTGTGTATGAATATCAAGTTCCTCTTAAGCCCCTTCATCTGAACAAGAGGACCCCTCTTCATCTTGTGAACCTGAGACCTCTAGGCTGTCTTCAATGGTGGAGCTCGACTCTTCAATGCTATTGAGCTTCTCACTGAACCCTGGCTGTTGGTGCATGGTGCTCATGGAACTGTCACTGATGAGATGGGTTGATCCATTGGCCGAAAAACAGCCTATGGATGTTGCGATATCCATGCCACGTGAGCCATAAAAGAGACCTCGGCTCCCCCCCACCAATGCAGTGCATAAACTATCCTGCAAATAAAACAGATTGTCAGAATCACATAGATTATTTTTTTGAGAATAGAATCATATAGATTATTAGCTCTCTCTCTCTCTCACACACACACACAGAGGACACAAAACAATGTTTGATAAATGGGAAGAAAACCAATTGTAGAATCAAAAAGTTACTCAAGCCTAAACAGGAATGGAGGCCATAGAAGGCATATTCAATGGATTCCTATTGTCGATTAGGGGGAAAAATGTAAACAGCAACAAAAGCATACGCAGGAGGGAAGGGGGAGAGAGAGAAAGCCTACACATTGTCAAAACAAAGAGAGAGAGAGAGAGAGAAAGATAGATGGTTAAATCAAATGAGCAAGCTTTCTATGCTTCCCCTACAACATAAAATTTATATATTTCCCCTTATCCTTATCCAACTGTCCATTCTGAATGGAGGGCTAAGATTGCCTCAATCACAATGTCACGTCTCTACACTATTTTATTTTTAATTTTTTGTCTATAAACTATTTTGATACCAAATTTTGTACGTCCAATCCTCTATTAAACTCGCACTAGCGAAAAATATAAAACAAATATTTCCCATAAAATAAAATGACAAAAATACCCATGAAAGTTTCAAGGGGTATTTTGGTCATTATATTTATTGAAAAAATATTTTTAGTATTTTTTATAGGTACGCCCCAATGAGAAGATGGCACGTGCCAAATTTCATATTCATACAATTTATATAAAAAAAACTAAAAAAAAAATACTTTGAGTCGCGGATCTAAGATCAAACGGTGAGTGGCTCTCTTGATCAAAATTGGAATGGTAGGGGAAGCATAGATATTCTATGCTGTAGGGGAAGTATAGAAACCTTTCCCAAATCAAATATCTGCTGAAAAATAAAAGCCTAGGTCTTAACAAATAATGTTTTTAGTTTGAGTCATTCAAACTAAAATTTTAAACTAAATTTCAGGCACTTGGGAATTTATAATGATTCAAGACCCATCGAAACCATAACAATAGAGAGAGAGAGAGAGAGTTACCTCAATGAACTGAGTTTCATTCTGGGTGGAGCCAATGAGTAGTCTGAGCGTCTCCCTTGCCCCCTTCTCAACCAGTGACTCTGACTTTGGTATAAGCCCTCCGACAAGATTAAGATTTGGGAGTTGAAGAGGCGAAATGCTTGTTGAGATTGCAGGCCCAGCACTCACAAAATAGGCCTGACCTGATGAGCAAATATCAATCACAGGGATGTGGACAATGGGATCGGCGATGAATGGTGTGAATGTCGGAATCTGCTGGGGCCCAGGGAGAGGTGGAGTGATTCCGACCATTGGTTCGGCCAGATCAAGGGGAGGCAGAGGAGGGCATGAAGGGCCCACTGATAAGTAGGAGGATAGGGTGGGTAGGGCTGAGGGTTTTGAAGGAACTGATGGCAAGTTTGGGGACGAAACTGTAAATTTGAGGGGTGAAGGGCATGGAGGGCACCAGCAATAGTAAGGGCTTAAAGGAGAGCGGGGGGCTTGAGAGGTGGGTGGATGAAGAGAGGGAAAGCTGTGAGAGAAGCTTTGTGGGTCGAAAGATGGTGAACTCCTAGAGAGAGAGAACAATGGCGTTTGGCTTATTAGGGTTTCAGTCCTGGTTTTGAGTTCAGAGAGCAGCGTGGAGTTGCTCGATATGGGGGTGGAAGAGGGTGGTGGCAACTGGCTCAGTGTTGGAAGGCTAGAGTGAGAAGAGTTTCTCTCTCCTCCTCGCCTGACTAAAACACCAGTTCTCAACGAAGAGGCATTTTTGGAGTGGCTTCTTTAAATGTGTTTGTTCTAGGACTCAGGGTGCCCTGTGAAGGCGAGGTCTTTGAGGGTTGTCCAATAGTGAGCCTTCGAGAAGAAGGCTTCAGGGATGAGAGAGTAGGGTTAGAGAAAGTTTGGGTGGTGCATTGATCTATAGAGACAGGCCCAGTCAAAGAGGAGTTCGCAGGTGAAGTTGGGTTTGTGTCAGTTGAATTGATGAAAGAGGTTCGAAGATATGTTGCAAAAGAGTTGAGGCGTGACTCTCGTATACCGGTCAGCTGAGCTAGAGAAGGCTTTCTTTTGAGCAGGTCCTTCATCTGCCAAGGAAGAAACACACACACACACACATAAATCCAAATTCTATTGTTTCCAGACTTACTGTAGTTTCTGCCAATAATTAATAAAAAGGACAGTAAGACGGTGCTGGTCCCGCCTAAGTAGGATCCTGGGAGGGGGGGCTGGAAACGGTCCTAACCTTTGGCTCATCCACAAAGTGGCCACTCTAAGGACTCAAACCCATGCTCTTGTGCTGGCTACGTGAGCCTTTTACCGTCACACCGAGTGACGGCCCCTTGCCAATAATTAATCCTAAAAAAATTCTTGTTTGTTTATCCAAATAAAGCAATAGTGCAGTGGAGAGAGAGAGAGAGGAGAGAATATGATACACCAAAACATAACCCAATCAAATATGTTACTTATCCACTGGCTGTTCCCACTGAAGGACGGTCGGAGATAAACTGCAACCACGTTAATGTGCCAGCTGGGCCCACTCAGGTTAATCCCCAACGACCCATTACTGGGAGAAGATGGTGGATGCAGCCTTTGAGCAACATATACAACTGAACTATAGTATACAGTACACCATAGTCCATTGGAAATGACATAAAATTATGTCACGGAACCTAAAAGGAGGAGCTCAAAGCATACAAGAGTATGATGTACTTAATCAGCATACCTTGTTGAGTAATTGGTTCCCATGGAGCTTGGATTTCTCTGAGAGCCAAAAGTAGAAGACTGAATTGCCTGGAAGCTTGATTTCGAAAGACCTTCCTGAGGTATCAGCAGGGATTTCTTCTATTGTGGCAACTGCATTTTCATCGTCGGGGCTCAATACTGCAAGCCTCTCCATGCAACCATCATCCCCAACAAATGAAATGCGAAGATCAGAAGAAGGCAGGAAAGTCAGATTCAAGTGGCCCCTGTAATTATGCACATTTAAATAAAAAATTATTATTTCAAATAACTAGGTTATACTGTAAAATTCACATAGACCTTTTTATTAAAATAGAAAATGCAGACAAAGAGAGAAGGAGGTGCAGATACAATGCTTCCATATCTCACTTTCAGTGGCAAACACTAATTAAATATAGACCAAGTAAAGCTGGGGACAAAACCCAGCATATTGGCAGATCGGGAAGACCACACTGAATTTGTATTGCTTCTACACAAAGCGTAGATTTGCTTGTTTATCATTACATGCATGCATAGATAGGATAGATAAGCAGGATGTGAAGGATGAAAGTATTTCATACTTGCAAAGCAGCAACACAACTTAACGGATGCTAACTGTCAAGTAAAGGCAGGAAAACTAGGAGCATTGCATAATTGTGCATTATCATCAATTAAGTGTTAACACTAATTACGATAGTTGTCGTTCAGCAACAAATCCTAAGTAAACTTTTGTTAGAATAACTAGATATAAATGTTAATAAACTACAGATGTTCACTTGTAAATATGAAATTGCAAAAGAGCATTTGTGTTCATAACTATAATGTAAAAAACATCGAAGTGTCAGTTCTACTTGGCCAATATTTCAATCAAATAATTGGGAGGTGAGGACATTCCCTTGAGCGTGAATTTTTGTAGGGCTCCTTTGTATGGCAGTTGATAGGTAAACACAAGTTGCTTCAGATTATTTTGAGCCTCCCAATAAGTTACCGAATGGGTTGTTCTCTTGGGCTGATAGAGCATATGTTGCTGCAGTCGATAGAAATATAGATTTCAGAGTCTAGGGGAACCTTTTCAAAAGCCTCTATAGAGATCTTTTAAATGACAGGCCTCAAAACAGCTGGGGGCTGAGAGTTTCTCCTCCCATAAAGTGTGGGGGTTGATGGTATGCCAACAGTCAACAGGCCCTTTATTGGACGAAGAGAGGCATCCATTTGAGGAGCTGTCATTGACCATTCCTTCTTGCAGGGTGGAGTTTGGTTATGCACATAGGTTATGATAACTATGCGAGGAGCTTTCAAGAGTGGAGGATCGAGCACCTTGTGAGGGAATGAGGGACGAAGGATTATAGCGGGGGATGGATCCTCCCATAATAGAGGCAAGGGGGTTAAGAGATATCATTTTGATAACTCCATTTGGGATCCGGAGGCAAGCAGTAATGACAATGTGCCATTTGTAGACAGCAATGGATTTGTGCCTTCTACTCGCCTAGGTTAAGGTTATTTGTTTTAGCATTCTTTGGACCTTAAGTGTAGAAACAAACTCACTTTATCATGTTGAGGTAGGCAAACATGGTGTCAGATGGACCACACGATATTGCGAATAAGGTAAACAAGATTGTGACATTGGTAAACAAGATTGTGACATTGTCAGTTGTCTCAGTTTGTCAAGTATCCCTTCATACACATTCAAAAGGAAGCCCAAGAACAAGATGTGATGTTTTCAGCATGAAGCCACAAAAGTCAGAAGAAGCATGAGAACTTAAGTGTCAACCAACATTCGGGTCACCCTTATGCCAAGAATGTTGAGATGGGCAATTATGATATCAATTGGGCCATAGAATATTGCCGCTACAGTAAACGAGTTCTATGAAATTGTCAATCACCTCAGATCCTCAAATGTGCCTTCCATACAAGACCTATACGTGGACCCAAATGTCAGCAAGAAGCATGAGAACTTGTAAGCAGTAACTAAGAACTCGATGGTCCGAATTGCGAATTGCCCAAGTGGGACCAGATTGAGACACAGTAGTTACAGACAGAGAAGCCAAAAATTGGCCAAACCTAAGAATCCCACCCCTATCTTATTTTCAAATAAAATCAGCCAGTTGCAGCAGGCATCCTACTCTCTAAACACTGTTTTAAGGTCTCACCCGACATTGTAATAACCTTTGTACCAAGCCGAATGTCCCATATCTATTTTTCATCGTACTCATACCATATCTGTTAACTGTGAAAAAGAGAATCCTTGTGATAATGAAGTGGGAATACACAAGAAATTAGGATGCAGATATCAGAGTTATCACTGTTATAATGGCCATGTATGTCTTCTTCAACAAGTTGAGGATGAAGGTACGACACATAGGACCCCATGCAATTGCCAAAAATTAATTCGCTGACTTGCATAGTACAAGGATAGTAAAACATTCAGAAGGAAAAACATATAGAGTAATTTCTAATAATTAATTTATGCACTGAACAGTTTAACATTACATTGCATTTATACAGAGGACAGGAAAAAAGACCATCTAATTAAATCACCCATGTACAGTAGGGAACTATTGCACAGCATAAACAGATGAAATAGATGCTGGAGAACATAACAAAATAATAACACAAATTGAAAATGAGTAATCATCTAGTAATATAGCTTAAATATTATCAATAATCACAAAGATTTGTTTTGCAAAAGCAATAACAAAAGAGCGATAACTGACCAGCCTTTTTAAGTTTTAACAAGCAAACTTAATTAAGTATATTAAATAAAATGCATAAAGGATATTCAGCTAAGAGAACCAGAAGATCTACCACAATCCTCTACTTGATTCATATGATAGTTTGACCAATATTAACGACAAGGAGATGCAACGGGAATAAGTAAACTACAGAATGCAAAGCCATGAAAGAAACTACCTTCTTTCCCTCTTATATCAGGGACCATAAAAGACATCACACACGCCCACTTTGCCTACAAATCACAACACAGCTTTATTTGGAGAGAGGAACAGTGTCACCATTAACAAGATGAAGAATAAATCCAGTAACTTGTTATGTGTTTGATGGTAAATAGAATCTTGTGAACATTGTCAGAATCTAAGGTAAGTGTGAGCCTACAGTTACAGTATGTTATCAACTGGATGGAAGAAACATAATTAACAAATCATTAAAAGAATGTGTGGCATCCAAACATGGTAAGGTGAATCACGCCCAAAACAGAGATTGTATCAAATGCTTGAATTGCAAAAGTGAACACAAGATGCAAGGCTAATCAATTGAAATTGCAATTAAACAGCACTCTCACATGTTTAATGAAATGAAGCAGGTATAAATAACTTTTGATTTACTAGGCAAAGCCAGTTATCGCTCTTTCCAGAAAAGGCACACTCAACTAAGGATTGCCATACATAAACAAGACTAGAATGGAAGATGCCATCTTTTGCATTTAAATCGCATCACAGAGAAGTAAATTCATCAAATTTCAGGACAAATTCTGATGTAGGACCAATGCAATTGGACGCTTACAAGTGTATCAACCTTTGATAGGCATGTATGGAGATGGGGAAAGTAAAATTATGCATAGGTTAGAAGTCCTGATTGGGTAAGGATTCACAAATAGAATCGAAGTCCTAGTCAATCTGGATTTGCTAATCACTTTAGAAATCCTATTTGGTTTAGGACTCCTAGAAAAACCTTTTAAAAAACAAATCCTATTCTTTTGGAACCACATGGTGGTTCACATTTACTAAAGGAGAGATCCTCCTCGGGAACCACACCCCACCAAGAGTCTCACAAGGTCTTGGCATGCCATCTCTTGGCTGCCAAGGGTGCTGTGCCATCAAACTCCCTGAGGTTTAGGTTAGCTTTGTCCCTACTCTATGCTTTATTATAGTGCCACTTCATACATATGTTAAAAGGTTTGATGGTGAAATAATCTAGAAGGCTTGTTGGTTAAGTCTCATTATGGTATGCTCCATCTAAAGGTGCAATTTCTTCTCATTCAATCATGTGCTTGTGGAGGCCAAGGCAATTGCCAACTCCCTAAGATAACAAGGGTTGATGCCGAAGAATTGAACATCGAAGATTCCATCCCACTTCATTAGTTGCTGATCATGTTTACACAATCACTCTATGCACAAATTCTACTCGTGTATATGTCGAATCCCATAAGAAGTGCACATTAAAACAGGTAATCTTCATCAACATAGTAGTGCACAACAGGTGACCTTCATCAACATAATCAGTTACAATATTAGATACACATATGTAGATATTCATTTAGAATTTTAATCAGTATACCAACAAAATCAAGGGACCAAATTAGAACTATGTGAACAAATCCATTTAAACCAACTCGGCAAAATATTTCACTGCATGATTATTAGCAATGACTTATCGTTCTCTAAAAGTAAATGAAAGCAGGACAAATCGTTTTTTTTTTTTTTTCAATGGTAACCAAGTCATGTCATATTATGTAAGTTCACCCTACAGTTCAATCGAGAATATGCAACATCCAATATCATCAACTTGAAGAAAACATATAATGGGTAAATAAATCATATATGATCTGCAGAATAAATACATACAGTTCTAGACAGCAGATTTTAATGCACAAGTGTCAGTTCAATAAAGTACTGAAGCGCTTGGTAAAGGCTTCAAAACTATAAAGCTCATAACAAGCAGGGCAAACAAAAATAAATACATAGCAATCAATCCATGTACAATTTGCCCTCGAAAAAGTCTTCATAACTGACTGTACCTATTCAATTTTATGAAAACATTTATCACTTACCAAAAAAATATTTTTTCAAGCATAATATTTTCATGACAATAAACCAATAAAAAAACAAATTTCTCTGATAAGGCGTTATATAAATGATAATCCCAAATTAATACAGTGAATAGCATAACCACTCAACTATCATATCTTAAAAAGAAGGTGATTACCAAACAATAGAGAGTATCAAAAAGGAAGTACCTTGCAGCAATGGGGCAAAATAATCGACCCTGCTTGACAACCTTTCCCACACGAATTGATACCAGAGGAACACATAAACACCGTGCGAGCATTCCAACTTCTGACGCATCAAAGTGCTGTGTATGAAATAGAGAAGAGGAAGTCAATACCATAATCTTCTCCCACAAATGTTCATGTTAAATTTAGATCCACTTCATCGCGCATGAATTCCAAGATATGCATATCAAAGAATAAATGTTCTAATGGTAATTATTTCACTCATGAATGAATATCTGTTCTAAGTGGGGAGAGAAACCACTAAAGAAAAACATTGACAAAAAGGAAGTAAATAACGTACCTGACTCAAATGCACGAGTAGCCGATCCTCCGCAACCCCACTTGAGATGTTCAACTTGAGCATAGGCTTCAATCTCTCATCAGCTCGACAAGCACCAAGAACCTGCATGTCCAAGGCTTGAAGCCACCTTAACATACCATCTTCCCCTCAGTTTGTTGAAGCAATAAATCCCCATCACCTTGGCCCTGAAAGATATCCCTTAGTCTATCAGCAAGACCAGGCCCGCTTCCTCTCTGAACTGTATCATTCTCACTTCTCTGAATGCCATTACTTTCTGAGGAAACTTCATGGGAATCGACATCAGAGGGAGAAATTTCACTGAAAACCATTCTTTCCCGTGTATTATCCACTGATGATTCAGGTGTGGAAGAGGATTGTGAAGAACTACAACCCAGAGATAACTGAATTTGTTTATGACACTTTGATGAAGTAAAATCTTCTGAAACTTGTGATTTGACTTCTTTGTTATCATCGAAGGCTTGCCTTTCACTTTTTGAGCCATCCACTTTTCCATTTCCCATGATGTCTGGCTTTTCTGAGGAAACCATGGCTAATCTCCCTAAATGATACAGATCTGCTCCGTGTATAAAAAAAGCCTGATCAACTAAGAAACTAAAACCGTTCAAAACCCAAAAGCTTTAGATGTTGTGTCCCCTTATCAACACTTGACACTGACCAGGTCGCATCCGATGAGAAAATGTTATAATCAGACAGCAAATTACCACGAAATCCCTGAAATCTTAAAAGATTTTGGCTCTTTGACACTCTAAAAGTCAATAGTGATGAACTCGAATCAAACCAGAATTTCCCTCAGAAATGTTACCCTGTTCTCAGAAACCCTAGTTCCTTCAATGCCAAAGCTTCTTTACACAAAACCGGCTGAAACCAAAACCTCTGAACTCAAATGAACCATAATCAAACAAAGCTTTGCCAAGTTTCACGGTAATAAGAGCAACAAACAGGCAAATTTACGTTGAAGAAAACCCGAAGAATGATCAGAAACCCTAGAATTTACCGAAGGAATTTACAGATCTTACGATCCCTTGAATCTCTGTAAGCTATTACAGTTAAATTAAGAATTAGGGTTTGCGAAAGTAGGGTTAGGTCTAAATGTACAGAAGACAGAGAATAACCGCCTTTTTAGAGAGAGAAAATCTCAGAAAATCAGACGCCAAGAAAATTACAGTTGAGAGTTGAGACACAAGCCAATAAAATTCGTAGAAACCGCCTCTCAAATATATAAGGGGGAACGAGACGGACGTGAATGACGATTACGAATCCGGTTTAAACGAGATTACGGTTCCGGACACGTCGGCATGGAGTCCACGTCATTCGCACCCTATAATTGTTGGGTGTTCACTGATTAGGGGTCCACTGTGGGGGCCGAAGGACCCCACATCGAGCTTTTGACGCGTCAGCCTATGGGATAAGGCCTGGAATATAATAAGATCCAGTGGCCATAAATATCTAAGGTGGTAAGCCTCCATCACCGTGTGCTCTAAAACTGGACGGTGATGAAGCAGTGGGAATCGGCCCTCTTACCAGCTCATCATCGTCACATATTATTCAAGGATGAAGGATAAAGGGCGCAACAAAATAAAGCCTCACCTCAACTCAAAATCCCCATCCAAAAAATACTTTTAACATCAAAATCTTCATGATGCCTTTAAAATTAATTTTCAACACCAACAATAAATTTTGAAACTTAAAAAATCATACTGATCTTCGCAATTTGTGAACATTCATTTTTAGAGTGAAATGGATGGTCTAGATAATTTGTGGCAATATACATCATCTTTAGAATTTTGAATTCCTAATTTTTTTTCACAGCCATAGTATTTAGGATGGGATTATTGATTTCAATGTTTCCAACACTTGAATTGCAACTTTAGATAAGTTATGAGACGAAGCATTACTTATTTTGGTAGAGTTGCAACCCTATCAAACCATTTTCTATTATTGAACGGTAATTAGGCTAGTGGATATGGATTATATATCCTTGTGTGGAGAACAGATTGTAGTCCCACGAGGGCACGCTCGACAGAGGGAACTTTTCTATTTGAAGCTGGGTTTGAGAACTTGGCTATTTAGATTAAGAATCGCCAATCCAAACTTAAAATCACCCAATTGTTTCTAAGTAGGAATCAGCACTTGTCGGTCCCTTCTTAAAATCCTCTCATATATATAGATATATTTTTTTTTTCTTTTAGCTTGATGTTGAACCCATAAACCCTCCTCATTTTTTTTATTTTTTTTTCCCATATTTTCTTTTAAGATTTTCCCATACTATCTATTCGAACTGATCTGATTTGACAATGTAGTGACCCGGCACAGATATGTTGGGTGGACAATTCATCACATTGATCCAGGTTTTCAAAGCTAATATAATTTTTTGGGAGTACATGCTCTGTTGGGAAGAGCATGTAACCTTGGCTAAGAAAGCTAGACACAATACATAGTCTATGACGTCTAAATGATGCAACGAGTGTCTTTATCACCGCTCAATCAGTTGATGGGCAACGATGGATGGAGAGTCCTAGCAATCAGAGCTTGAGATGGCCAAACTCATGAGTCTTATCCTCCTCCATCACCACCCGCCCAAGGATCGGATGGCAAAAACATTCGTGGCTATAAATTCAGTTCATATAGAACGTATATTATGCTTTCTCATTTTCTTGTATGGAGTCTCATCTCTACCTCATTGTAAATGACAAAGGTGGACTTAAGTGAATACTTGTCATTGTTCATATCCTCTTCAAAGTTCCATTTTTTTAAAGATATTTTTAAATTTTTTTATATTATAGCATTCATACCTAAAATACTATTTTTCTGATTAAAAAAAACATTCATCCCCTATTTTTGGTAATTTTTTAAATTATGACATCACCCCTACTTCAGATTTTGAAAATCTAAATACCTCTTAAGTGTTTGTATGGCTTAAAAATACGTTGGATCTTGAAAATCTAGGTTTCTCTGGACGTCAAATTATAAAATCCAAATTTTGTCAACATCCAACAATTCCACATGCATGTTCACGGCCATATAAAACATTCCAATTTTAGATTTTGAAAATCTAAAGGGCAGTTTGGGGAAAATAAAAAAGATAAAAATAAGTATCAATGTAATACTCAACTTTTTTGGATGTTTCAGGTAAATTACTTTAGTACTTATAGTATTGGTTTTATAGCAACGAAGTTGGAGTCTTGTAGCACAATCTTTGCCCCAGTTAAAGTCTAGGTTTTCGTTATCACCAACCGTATTAAAAAACTGCTAACAAATTCAAAAACAGGTAGGGGCTCGTTATCCCCCACTGAATTACCCAAATAAAATATGTCATCCATTATGGTCAAAGGACTACTGATGCGATATTCAAAATATCGTTTTTATATTGTGGATACGGTTCGTATAGAGCCTATGCTCTAAACAATAAAAATTAGAGCCTATCTTCAAATAGTGTCGAAAAATGCGATTTCAATACTATAAATATTTGTGATAGCCTTAAAATATATTTTCATATTTATTTATAAGGTTTAAAGCTTAAAAAATAGTGTAGATCGACATATCTATAAAAATTTGAAAATATTGAAAATTGACGGTCAAAAAATGCGTTACAAAATACACTATTTTCAATACTTAAAATCTATTTTTTTCTCATGTACATGTATCTTGATGTCGAGATGATTAATTTAATGATATGTGGCCATCAAAACAACTTCTTTTAATGAAAATATTGAGGTAGGTTATAATTTGATTGTTTAGAGCCTCGGCTCCGTATAAACTTTTCCCTATATTAGGTTAAATGTGATAGGGGAAATATAGCATGATTAAGATCCCTATGAGCATGGTAACAACAATCCTTACGATCCATACAAGGCGTTGGATGGTGATGGGAAAATAAGTAGGGACTCATCACGCAATTACATAATTGTGTGGTGGGATTATTTGCTTCCATCACTGTCCAACCCATTGATGGAACAGTGAGAACCTCATAATCTCGGAGTTTTGATGACTATATTAATCACATTACACACAACCTGATTTTCGATGTTAGGGGTTAGGTTGTGATGGTAGCACCCCCATACTTAGTTATCAAGTTGTGGTTTTCGATCCTATTGACATCACTCATTAACACTTTCAAAAAAGCTAACTCCCTAACCTATATGAAAAATTGGTAGAGGCCTATCTTTCCCACTGACTTCCCCACTGAATTACAAAAAAAAGTAAAAAAAAAAAGATTATCGATGTTAAAATTGGATCGGTAGTGGAACCAGTAAATTCTAGAATAGTATAAAAGAAAAACATGTTAAAAAACGTAGATGCGATTCACATCAAATGATTCCTAGTGAGATGGATGTCACACAATATGCTATAAAAGTCTAAAGGTTTTTTCTAAATTTAATTATTTTATGGTTTTTATTCTTCTTGATTTGCAATGTTTTGAGGAGCAAAGAGATGTGAAAGGGAAAGGGACAAAAAGGAAGACGGAAGGCTTCTCTCTCTCTCCTAAGTCCATCAGATTCTTATACTATTTTTGGCATTTTAAAATAAGAGTGGCAATGGACCTTGACCGGACCTATGTTGGGGGTATCAAGAATTAGATCGGGTCCAATAAGGTTGCAACCTTAAAATGTAGAATTAAAGGGCACCTTAAAAATCCATCATAAAATGTTGTTTTGATGTTGGAAAATGGTCTAATTGATCATCTTAATATCGAGATGTATAAATATGAAAAAAAAATTTGAAACCTAAACATAATGTATATTGCAACGCATTATCTAAACCATCTATTTTCAATATTTAAAAGTGTTTATAGATCTACTTGATTAACTATTTTTTAATTAGAGATGAAAATATATTATAAAATATTCTTAATATTTTTTGGCACCATAATTATTTTTATGATCAAATTTGGAGTTGCCTCTTAATTTGATTATTTAATGTTGCAACTGTATGTAAACCACACCCTTACTTAAATATTAGGGAACTTTTAGCTTTACAAAACTCAATGGTGTTTGGTACTTTTTTTTAAGTCCCAGAATAAGCAATATTTGAGGAGACTTAGATGCCTTTCTAGACCCATCCTAGACTTAAAACGGATTACCCTTTTTTTTAGCCTTAATTGCACTGCGGACCATACATACCAATACAGTACCATATAATGCACTATATTCCATAATCCTCACACCAAAGGAACAAATAAAAAATACCATAGAAGTCTGAAAAATAAGAAAATCCTAATTAGCTTGCCTTAAAATACACTTAAAAGAACATTTCAAATGGAGAGAAGCGTCACCCAAAATATTTGCTTGTAATCGCGAATAATATACTAGGGGAAAGTTATCAAAATACCCATTAAAAAGGAACTATTCAGCATTTTACATTTGTAACCATTAAAAGTCATGGTCATGTGTCTTTTGACCGGTATTTTGAAATTAAAACAAAAGATATGAGTAGAATGTTAAATAATTAATCTCTCATGGTTATTTAGATAAATTTCCCATTAAAGAGTCAATGAGCATCGAAACATATGGGTGGCAACACCCCGGATCTAGGTCTGGCCCTGGCACAACCCTTGTACCAATTGGGCTGGCCCAGGCCCAGTTATGGCGTATAAGAGATAAAAACAAATGAAAAAAATAAAAATAAAAAGGGTTACGCCGAAACGGTCTAGCACTGCCACTGCCTCTAGCCCGGGCCTCAAGCCGCAAGAGCCGGCCCTCCACCTAAGAATCATCAGATGATTATTGTTTTAAAAAAAAAATCAAATTTGAGTTTTTCAGGTGTTAGATGTCACCCTCCAAATGTTGGACACTCTCATGATATTTTTTTTTTCAAGCACATACGCTGTCAATTTAAAATTTTATTTTATGTTATTCGCTAGGTTGGAGCAATGTTTCAAAACTTGGACTAGGGGGCAGATCGTTCACCCACAAATCTGTGTCCAATGATCCATATCAAATCGTTGGATCAACAATCCGATCGT
>NW_006499435.1:4400388-4418516 GCF_000471905.2 Amborella trichopoda
GCATTAGAGAAGGTTGCACCTTCAAATTTTTATCATAGTATATAATTTTGATGTAAAATGTTATTAGGATTATTTCAAAATCTATATTTATATCTAATTATGAAATTTTAAATTTAAAAAATAGTTAAAATCAAGTAGATCTATAAACATACAAAAATCTTAAGTATAAACAATCAAATTAGAGCCTACCTTCAAATAATGTCGAGAAATATGGTTTCAATAAGTGTTGGAAAAACCGGCCCATCTAACCGCTAACCGGCCGATTAGATCAAAACCGGCTGGTTAGATCAGAACCGACCAGCAACCGATTCCAGTTTTGATAGTCACCCAATGTTTTATACTTTAAATAGAATAATACTTCACATCCATATTAAATACATGAGAATGGCTTATTGGTAACCTTTGAGGATTGGTTTTTATATAAATCTGGGACCGTATCCCACCATCTCTTTTTAAAAAACCATGAATCTATGAATTTTCATAAGCCATATGCGTTGTTTTCTTTTAAAAAAGCATGTATTACTTAATTGATCACCATTTACTACTTTGTTGATAAAAACACCATTTACTACTCAGTTGATAAAAATCATGAATCCATGAATTGGTTCATAAACCATATGCATTATTTTCTTTTAAAAAATCATGTAATACTTAGTTGATAAAAATAAGAGTTTATATTATATATAACATAATTTCTTTTCATTTTCTTTAAAAAAAAGATCATTTTTTTTAAATCATTTTTATTTAAGAAAAAAATATAAAAAATATCATTTTCTTTAAAAAAGAAAGATCATTTTATTTTTTATTTTTAAAAAAGAGTTGGTCAATTCGATTTTTTTAACACTATTTTAATATTCTTTACATTATGGTAAAGATTAAAAAATACTTGGTTATTAATATTCACTTTTATATTTCACATCTTTTCAAAGAAAATTTAAAATACCCCTAGGCACAAATCTACTCGTTAAAATCTATTTTTTCATTAATTTTCAACTTCATTTGAGTGTATTTTATTTTAATCATATTCTTTATATGTTTTTCATATTTTAATAGATTTTTTTGTATTTTTTTAAATTTGTTTAATATTTTTTAATCGTTCCGGAGTTGTCCGGTTAGAGCGGTTGAATCGACCAGTTTACCGGTTAAGCCGGTTAAATCGCTTCCAGGCACATGTTTGGTTAACCGTTCCGGTTCAATTTTACGAACATTAGTTTCAATACTGAATTATTTTTTATAGCCTTAAAATATATTTCCATCTTTATTTATAAAGTTTAAAGCTTCAAAAATAGTATAGATCGAAAGATCTATGAAAACTTGAAAATATTGAAAATTGATGATAAAAAAATACTTTATAAAATATAATATTTACAAAACTTGAATTCTATTGTCTTTTCATGTCCATGCATCTTGATATTGGAGATGATGAATTTGAAAATATTTAGGCATCAAAATAACTTCTTCTAATGAAATTTTAGAGCTCTACTCTATATAAAATTATAAACTTTTCCCTAAGTATATAAGAGGGGCATTTTCGGGAGCACGAAATCTTTTGGCCATTCCCTCGTTGCATACCAAAGCTTAATCCGTCTGGATAACAAATTTAAAACCACAAAGCCCTATTCCCATCATCTCTCTCATGGCCCATCTAATCAAGTTCCAGTTTGCCCCAAGCTCGTTGCCTTCGATATCTCTCAAGCTTTCTCTCTCTAACAAAGGTTTCTCTCTCTAACCACCACATATTGAGGTATTTGTTTCCTATCCATCTCTAAAGTGATGTTTGCGTATTTCTCTCTCCATGTTTGGATTGTACTGAGTTTTCTGCTTCATCGACGATGTATTTTTCACGACCTTGATCAATAGAAGCGTGGCGCTTCAAAACCAGTGGTTTCCCTTTCTCTTTCTCCTAACCTCTCTCACACACACTTTCTCTCTCTATGTTCTGATTGATGGGATATTTCGGCATTTTTCTTTTCTGTAACTGAAGCATGACAATCACTGCGACATTCCGAAGTTGATAGTTTTTAGTTTCACGCAAGAACACATAGATGTTTGAATTGTACCGATTTTCCTGTTTTATAATTTCTCGCTCTACACAGTTTTACGCATACTGCATCAATTAAAAGCATGACAATTGATTTTTAGTATTCATGCTTTGTTTCTCTTCGCCTTTCTTTTTTTTTCGCATAATGGATCAATTAGAAGCACGACAATTACTGTGACTGTCCCAATTTTCACCTCTCTTTGTGTCCGAAATTTAGAGTTTTTCACCTCTCTTTGTGTCTGAATTGTCCCAATTTTCTGCTTTCTTCTTTCTCTATCTATTCACATTTTTTTTCTTTTTTAGGGTAGAGGTGGGTTTCAGAGCTAGGATGTTGTGCTACAAGCGTTATCACTCTAGCCATCAAGCCAGGTGCATGATTCCCAACTATTTATCTTTCTATCTCACATAAACACAATCTCAATTTTAACTATTTCAAAAGTTCTCATTTTTCTATTGCTGTTGCCTTTCTATTTTCTGTAGATAAGAGGAATTATGACGACTGTTGGATCTGCTCAACCCGTTACATCTCAGACGTTTTCTTCTTATTCTCATCCCACCAAAAACCATCCAAAGAATGGAAACACCATAAGCTATTTCAATGGTAATCAGTTGAGAAGTTTGTCATTAAAAAGGGGAGCTTTGATGTCAAACAGATTCAGAGGGAACCCGAATTACAGTTCTCCAAGTGCTAACTTGTATAAGCAAACTAGCTTTCAAAGAATCAGCGAGGATTTCAACATATGGGGTGGGTTTCGAGAGCATCAAAAGTGGAATAATTCGAGAACGCATGCCAGTGGTTCTCATGACCAGGATAGTGAATCAAAGGCAACCCCAAATGAGAATAATGAGGGGAAAATTGGTTTAAAAAACTCAGAGAACAAAGGGGTAAGTGATAATAAGTCTTCGCGGAGGGAAAAGCATGGGAAAGGAGGGTGGTGGAAAGGAAGGAAATGGCAATGGCAACCAATAATTCAAGCCCAAGAGATTGGTATTCTTCTTTTGCAACTTGGGGTTGTTATGTTTATGATGAGGTTATTGAGGCCAGGGATTCCATTACCAGGTTCTGATCCTCGAGTCCCAACCGCTTACGTAAGTGTTCCTTTTAGTGAGTTCTTGAGCAGAATAAACAATAACCAAGTGAAGAAGGTTGAGGTCGATGGGGTTCACCTCACTTTTCGTTTAAAGGCAGGTGTGGGTACTTTGGACAATGATATTAGTAGTAAGATGCATGAAACCGAGGATTTAGTGAAGACAGCATCACCCACTAAGCGTATAGTGTATACAACTACTCGACCAAGTGACATAAAGACCCCATATGACAAAATGCTGGAGAATGAAGTTGAATTTGGATCCCCTGACAAGCGTAATGGTGGATTTTTTAATTCTGCTATGGTGAGATACCTACAATATATCTCTGAAAAAAGAAAGTAGTTTCCTTTCAGTAGTTCACTTATAGTTCATTGCTTGACTGTTTTCTGCATAGAGAATATCCTCATGCCTCGAAGTAGAGGATTCATAATCTGTTTAGCAGTTTGCTATGGGTAGTTGTAATGCAAGAATATTGAGATGTTTAGTATTTGAGCTTCATTCATGCAGAACTTGATGGATGAAGGGTAGCAGTGTAGAGCATTTTATATCCATCCTGTCCTTGATTTACCATGAAGAATCACAATTGACACTTGTAAAAAATGTGGAGACAAAGCAGATGTTTATGAGGTTTAAACTGAGTTTTCTCCATACATGCAAGCGCAGTAAATTAGCTAACATAAGACTCTGTCGCAAACAATAATATTAGAAATAATTAAAGCTTTTCTTTTTCCTTAGGTGGGTAGGATTTGAACCTTATATATCAATGTTGTGGCCCTTATGTATTGATCAGTGATTAGAAAATCAGTGATTTGGACTCGAACTTGCCCAAGTCACTCGGACCCGGCAGGTCTGGATGGATAACCTAAGAGTCGTGGGGACTCTGAACCAAGTCACTGATTATTTTTCTTTTCTTTTTAAAATAAAAAGGAGACTCTCTGACTTGGCCTAGTCAGCCTCTGACTCAGGCTCAGGACCTTGGCAAGTCCTTGCTGAGTGTGGGCTTTCAATCACTGGCGCTAACCCCCAATCTGAGAGGCCAAATCCGAAAACAACTTTTGGCGTTGAGTTTGTGAGATGCAACTGCAACCAAAGTGATCTGTAGCTTCACACTAGACGATCGAGTTAATTGTAAGAGTAGTCCTGAGCTGTATGTAGCTGAAATGACATGTTTTCACTCATATTTTGATGATATTCATTGGTACTTCATTTTTGTCCCAATCTGAAGTTTACTTGGTGTATCAGTTGTCAGTGAGTGCCTTATGATGCTGTAAAATAGTACATGCGTTCATCTTTGTCCAATTTCTCTCTGTAACTAATCTCTCCAATGTAAAGTGTATTAGTTTCATGCTTGTCATTCTTACAGATTGCACTTTTCTATATTGCTTTGCTTGCGGGTCTCCTCCACCGCTTTCCAGTGAGCTTTTCACAGGTTCGTGATATACTTTTGAGCTTTCCTTTGCCCCTTAGGATGCATTCTGTCGTGTTCTGATGGCTTATGAGGATTGGGTTTATTATGGTTTTCCAGCACACCGCTGGTCAGCTAAGGAGTCGTAAAGGTAGGGGTAATGGTGGATCAAAAACATCTCAAAATGGGGATTCTATCACTTTTGCTGATGTTGCAGGAGTGGATGAAGCTAAGGAAGAACTTGAAGAGATTGTGGTATGATGAATTGATGATTAGACCTTATCTTGAGAGATGCTCTAAAATTTTATTTATTTGTAAATTTTCAAGTTATTGGATCTGTACTTTAAATTAGAATGGTCTTAAATGTAGATTAGACCTTATCTTAAGAGATGCTCTAAAATTTTATTTATTTATAAATTTTCAAGTTCTGGATCTGTACTTTAAACTAGAATTGTCTTAAATGTATTATGTAGGAATTTTTGAGAAATCCAGATCGATATGTCCGACTTGGTGCCCGCCCTCCTCGTGGGGTTCTATTGGTTAGTATGGTGCAAGTTATAGAAATTATCCATGAACATGATAGTACAAACTGCATTATTTTATTGGAAATTGGAATTACAGGTAGGTCTCCCTGGGACTGGTAAGACACTTCTTGCAAAAGCGGTGGCTGGGGAAGCTGATGTTCCCTTCATAAGTTGCTCTGCAAGTGAATTTGTTGAATTGTATGTTGGTATGGGTGCCTCTCGTGTACGAGATCTTTTTGCGAGGGCAAAGAAAGAGGCACCATCAATAATTTTCATTGATGAGGTTTGATATAGAAGGCACAAGAACATGGTATTA
The DNA here is from genome assembly GCF_000471905.2 of Amborella trichopoda. Next base: position 4,405,764 of record NW_006499435.1, read on the forward strand.
TTGTCTTGAGAAATTTTAAGACAGAGCCTTAGATACAAGTCCACTCACTTATATTCAAATTTTGTGCAGATTGATGCTGTAGCAAAAAGCCGCGATGGTCGCTTTCGTATTGTGAGCAATGATGAGCGGGAGCAAACCCTGAATCAGTTGCTCACTGTAAGAAGCTTGGTGACTTCTATGGATCTGTTCTCTTTATATATATTGCGCCTCACTTGGAAACTAATTCTTTAAAATTATAAATCCAGGAAATGGATGGCTTTGACAGCAACTCTGCGGTCATTGTCCTTGGAGCAACCAATCGTTCAGATGTTTTGGACCCTGCCCTACGCCGACCTGGGAGATTTGATCGTGTAGTGATGGTTAGTTTTTTTTTTTGGTGGTTTTTTCACTTATGAGTTGGTCTTTATATTACCAAAAACATAACATATTTGCATATATCAGTTTAATGTATTCATTAGCTTATAAGTCGATCTGTATCATAGGTGGAAACTCCCGCCAGGATTGGGAGAGAAGCCATTTTGAAAGTTCATGTTTCTAAGAAGCAGCTTCCTTTAGGGGATGATGTGAATCTAAGTGAAATTGCTGCTGCTACAACTGGTTTTACTGGGTCTGGCTCTTTCCCCATGTTCTTTTTCGGTGATATATATATTTTTTGGTATTAACTTTGTAATATTGGGCATAGCACAGAGCAGACCTTGCAAATTTGGTAAATGAGGCTGCTCTGTTGGCTGGAAGAGTAAACAAGAATGTGGTGGAAAAGATTGATTTTATGCAAGCAGTGGAACGCTCAATAGCTGTAAGTCTGCATCCCCCTTTCATATTTCTTCGTGATCCTCATGCAATGCTCATATCCTACTTCCGTCATCTGAGATGTTATCCATGCTCTTATCGGCCCGATTTCATACTTCTAAAGGTTGGTCATTCTTATGGATATCATTTTGTTTCCTGGAAGGCTTTGAACTTGCATTGATAAGGCACCTAGAGCCTTCATGCAAAGTTTGTATTGTTTGTCACAAACTCAAGTTGATAAATGATTCTAATTGTTGAGTTTGTGACTTTGTGGTCACACTTGAAAACCTAGCCTTGGTACTTAAGTTGGTTTCCTATGTCCTATTGTGAAGTTTTAACTTCTGCCTGTGTCAGTCTTTAGGTTGTATAAACAGGTCTGATCTGCACCAGTATTTGCCTTTGGAGAGTTTACTGGTTTTCTCAGTGAGCAGGCTAATTGGCATTCAGTAACCTGTTATTTGTTCTTTTGCTCCATATACTAGTTCTTGTGCGACAGATTATTGACTGGAAGAATTTAATTTTTTTATTGCATATTGAATTTGCTCTTGCTACATCCCAGTTTTGTTGGTTGTCAGGCTTGTATTTTATCCAAATTTTGCACTGATGCAAACGTACAGGGTTATTTTGAACTTGAATTTCTGGCCTAGTTATATTAATTTTTATCATGTTTACTTCCTCCTATGCATTGGTGCACCTCATGAAGGTATCATTCTTTTCGCACAATCGCTTTTTGTGTTAAAATGCATCTTGATTAATTCACATCTCTCTCTCTCTCTCTCTCTCTCTCTCTCTCTCTGCCATGTTCATCAACTTCAGGGTCTTTGCCGGTGATAGAGTTCTTACATTGACAAATCCTATGCTATATACTCACATGATTTATGCTTCCTCATGAAGACTTTCTATCTTATACATTGTAGGCCATGGCTTTTTTTGGGGTAATTTAACACTTTCCAACATATATAAATGGGATTGCTGGTTTTTGCTTTGGCATTTCTATTTCTATATGCTTTTAATTTTTGTGTGATTATGTATTTTTTGTTTGACTAAATGGACATGTGGCCATAATATATAGGGCATAGAAAAGAAACATGCAAAGTTGCAAGGAAGTGAGAAAGGTGTTGTTGCACGACATGAAGCAGGGCATGCGGTCGTGGGAACAGCTATTGCTAACCTACTCCCCGGACAACCACGTGTAGAGGTATGCCATACTGACAATAATGGCATGAGGTTGATTCCATATTTTTGCTATTGACTTTTCAAAGAAGGGGCATTGTACATAATCCAATGGAGTATGTCGTACCTTGCTGCTAAATGGGTTCCTTTTTGGCTTATAAGTCCATTGGATTACGACATATTAGACTCAAGTACAATGTTGTAGCATTGATTGAGCCTTGCTCTCCTTCAGATTCTACCTTTTCCTGGTGGGAATGGGCAGGCTGCTTAATCTGTGATTGCTCTTTTGGCTTCCCTTGGTATACATACCAGAGAAAGGTTCAGTTGATGTTCAGAGTGAAAGATTATTATATTCCAATGGACTAAGCAGATTTCACAATCCATTGTTATCACCATCCCTTGATGGATGTGATGGATAGGGAGTGTGACAACCAGCACATGACACAACCCCGTTGGTAGAACATGTCCTCACGCAATCCATCATTTTAATGGATGTTAGGAAACAAGTTGACTGGTTTTTCAAACGTCCATTGAGTATAATATATGCCTTGTTCATTATTATATAAACCTCAATTGTTGTTACCTTCTCATGGTTTCTCCTTTTTCAATGGGTCAGAAACTGAGCATACTGCCCAGGTCAGGAGGGGCCTTGGGATTCACATATATTCCTCCTACAACTGAGGATCGATATTTATTATTCATTGACGAACTGCGTGGTCGCTTAGTAACTCTCCTTGGAGGAAGAGCAGCAGAAGAAGTTATTTATTCGGGACGGGTGTCTACTGGTGCACTCGATGATATTAAGCGGGCAACTGATATGGCATATAAAGCGGTGGCTGAATATGGCCTTAATCAAAGCATTGGTCCAGTTTCTCTGGCAACTTTATCAGGAGGCGGGCTCGATGAGTCTGGAGGAGTGGGTCCTTGGGGAAGAGATCAGGTATGATTTGTGAAACAAATCTGTATCACAATGTAAAATTTGTCTTAATTTTGGATGAACTCTGTAGGGTTTGACTTAATTTCAGAGTTGGTCTTTGGCTGACATAGAAATGGATGAAATGTGTAATATGCAATACGGCTTCTGTTATACATTTAGATTTTTGATGAAAACCATTGAATGCAGTCTGAATTTTGTGTAAAATTCTAAAGGATAAGGAAAATCATGTTGAGGATTTTTTTTTTCCTTTGTAGTTCTTTGGATGTGGTCCAGATTTTGCCTAAATTTCAGGACATATTGAAAATTTGAAGACTACATTGTCCATAATTGGAAGAAAAGTTTGCAAAGCATTGGGAGGTTTCTTTATGGGTGTGTTTTTGGTGTTTCTTCTGAAACACATTCCCTACACGCTCTAATGGGGTCGGCTTTGATTAATTTTTATTCTAGCCAAATTTGTGTGGGAAATCTGAGATTGTGAACCTGGCTCTACTATGTTTGTGTTTGGATTAGCAAAAGGCTGATACTGGATGGAATCTTGCAGGGGCATTTGGTTGATCTTGTTCAAAGAGAGGTCAGAGCGCTTTTGCAATCTGCACTTGAAGTTGCACTTTCTGTTGTACGTGCTAATCCTACAGTGTTGGAAGGGCTTGGTGCTCAATTGGAAGGTCAGAAGATTGGTATTATGTCTGCTCGACATTTTTTTGAAGTTGTTATAACTTTGTTGTTGTGGTTTTAGATAAGGGAAAGTCTAAAACCGGAACTAGTTTTGAAAAATATCGCAATGATAACTTTTTGCAAACCACTTAAAAAGTAGCTCTAGATTTGAAAAGCAGGAATCTTTATCTTGTACGGAAATAATGATGATATAAAGGGGGCTGAAGAGATGCATGTCTTCATCCATCTTCTCTACCGAATGCCAAAATGCATCCTTTCAGTAAATTTTCTAAATTGACTTGATTGAATGTTCAATCCATGTGTCGTATGATTTTATCATGTGTACCTCACAATACAAACCATACTGTGCATCTCGTTCTTGTGTCTCATGCCCATACATTGCTAGGTAGTAAGAGCCTCCTCATAGGGATGTCTTCTGATATCCCCAATGTTAGAGAATTCCATAGGCAGTGCCTAGGTGCTGAGAGTTCTGGGCCGCCTACGGGCCTAAAGATGTGGGTGCCAAAATGGTTTATTTTCTTTCAGGGTTTGGTTAAATACCAAAACCCCCCTGGATATGAGTTACAAACTTATATTACAGTTATAAAAGCTAAAAAAGAAAAAAAGAAAAAAAGAAAAAAAGAAAAAAAGAAAAAAGAAAAGCAAACATGCTTCCAGTGACCCAATGTTTGATAAAATGATAAAAATATTAAAGTTTCGAGTCTGAACAAAAAGCATCCAATGTTTCAACTTTCAAACAAGCACGATGAACTAAATAAGTCACAATCCATAAAGGTAACTGAGTTTCATCAATCATCATCTCGCTATATCTTGGCCCCTTCCACCACCAGATGCATCTGAATCTGATTACGCTAGGCCGTCATCATCAGAGACTCAGAGTCATCCTCTTCCTCCACATACTGCTTATCTTCCTGTGTCCCTTCTGAATCTGCCTCTTCCTCATCTAATAATGTCATGGGCTTCTTCTCGCTTGATTGTGATCTTCTGGCTTGTGAAGGGCTTTGGGATAAACCTGCAGCTTCTTGAATTTGGCTTCAGGTTAAGTCCTCTCTAAGGAAGACTTCGTGATCATCTTCATTATCTACCGTGCAATCACTGTTATCATCCATGTGCTTGAGCTCAATGGGGTCAATTTCATATCTCTCCATGTAACGCTCCTTCGACTTTTGGTTGAATTGCACATACACGTGGTTATTCATCTTTTTCTTTTCTAGCCTATTCCTCTTCTATGTATGCACCTTTGTCAATTGTCAAATATTTGATACTTTGAAATATGTACTCTTAGTATCTAAATACAATACGTTATGTTAAAAAATGCAAAGTTGATGTAAAAATTCCAAAGTTAGTATGTAGTAATCTACCATTTCGGATGAGCTGAAGTTGCACTCGCAATGAGCTACAAGTCAAGTTAAGAATGCGGGTAGCCATCTGTCGTAGGTCATGGGTTGATCCACCATAACTTTGCCCACCATGAAGCTAGAAAATAGATAAAAAACAGAATGAGAATAGGACTTGAAACTCAGAGAAAACTTGAACATAGAGATTAGAGAATACTTTTAAGAATTTGATCATTAAATCTTACTTGCAAAAATCTGTCCTTTGCCTAACTGCCAATTCTGAGCTAAGTGACCCTTCAGATAACCTATACTTTTCGAGATCAGTAGAGACTCTATCTTGTACATCTGGTATGAGACTCATGGTGCACTGATATATCGCTGCCATGAAGCAATTCCAAGTCCGCACTTCTTGGTCAGCATAGAAGTATTTAGGGTTAAGAAAATACCCTGGAAGAGGCAAGGGCCTCTCCTCTCCAAGTGCTTATCCCACTTGTGACTTGTCATCCATTATTTTCGAGAATGGGGCATACCCATCTGCTTCATTGTTTAATTTAATCTTTATCTCCTCTGTGGCTATCTTCACTGCCTTATAAATATACCCCATGGGTGGTTCCTTTTCCCTATCCACCATTCTCAGCACTTCCACAAATGGGCCCATGGCAGCAATGGCGAATTTGACTAATATTTACAACCTTAGTCAACATTTCTCAAAAAAATAGTATTTACAACCTCCTTCCTCTTACTAGTTTTGGACCACTTGCTTTTGGTCCATTCCTCTGAAACAAACATTTTTCTGAGCTTTAATGTTTTGGCTCTGAGTAGAGTGTAGGCAAAGAAATGCAGTGGCAAATCTTGTAGTCCCAAGCCTAAGCAACTCCTTCTTGTCTGTGTATTTCCTCATGAGGGCCAATACCTATTTACATAAGCATAAAGAACACTAAGTTAGTAACTTATTAGTAGCTTATTACTTAGTAATTTAATATTATGAAAAAAAAAAAAACTAGTTGTAAAATGTAATGTGAAAAGATATAATTGACTTATCCAGGTATGGCTATATCTGAACACCAATACTTTCCTTACTTCGATGAGGGTATTTTGAATTGTGCTCTTCTTTGCAAAGGCCTCAAGCATAAGGTCAATACAATGTGCTGCGAATGGTGTCCAAAAAGTATGGGTACATGCGCACGGCGCACTTGTGCACCATACGATTTGCCCCACGTTCCCCCAAACACGTGCGAAAGAAGTGCCACTAAATTGCCCTCCGTACGAAGTTTTGGATACATGTGCAAACCGTGCCGGTTTTTTGCACGCAATTATGGCAGCTTGTGCACACTTGTGCACCATACGATTTGCCCCACGTTCCCCAAACACGTGTGGCCTCTTGCTTATCAATAAACAACATGCAACCAAATCCGTGACTACTTGAACCACATACTCTTCCCCCACCTCATCTATAATCTTATCCGCAGCTTCAAAAATGAATTATGCATCATGAACCTTATCAGATGCATCTATAGAGCTAAGGAACATGTCCGTAAGGGACAATTACCCATAAAGTTCATAATATTGTGGCTCTTTCTGTCACTCCATAAATCTGTCATTATTGTCACCCTTTATGTCCCCCATTTGTCCTTATGTGTCTTCATGTACATATTTGTAATCGCGAGTTCCTTTTTTAGCAAGGGACCTTCAACTCATATAGACTTGGGGCTTATACCCAAGCCCATACTGATGGATAGCCTCACACTTGACTTGGAAGCTCTTACAAGTGATTGCATTGAATGGAATTCCATTCTTATGAAACCATCAAAGCCACATACTGAGACTCTCTAATCCCTATTCTCCTCCTTAAAGTGTGATGCCGGGAGAAAAAATAATTATAATAAAAATAAAACAATGGGTGAGAGACTATACCCTCTCTCAAGGTTTGCAAGGGAATCCACCCCCAACGAGAGAATATACCCTCTCTCAGGATCTGCAAGGGGAATCCACCCCATAAACAGTCTTTTCACAAGACCAAATTTTACTCAATTTTAATCTCTGATCCTTTACAATGAAGGGACATCTCCCTTTAAATAGACTTTGAGAAAAAAAAAAAAAAACACTCTATCTCGCGTACCATCTCTCTCCCTATTTTCTTTCTTACAAAAATATCATCTCTAGATCTCTCTCCCTATTTTCTCTCTCATGAAAATATCATCTCTCTTAAAAGTTACGCACCATATTTGTCAATCTATATCTTCCCCATATCTAACTCCCTTATCTTTCTCCTATTTAAATATCCTTTAAATCTCTCACTAAATCTAACTAAATCTTTTAAGCAACTTTAACATAAGATAAGCTTAAAAAAAAACTAATTCACACCAAGATTTACCTTTCCTAAAAACTCAGGCTACCTATTCCTAAAAATCTGCATCAAAGTGCCTCTCAATGGTTGTTTGGCCCTTCTCTCTCCAACAACCTCAGGGTTAGGAGGGGGGAAGAAAGAATCTATAGGCCCCCTTGTTTTGGACCTCTTATACCCAAAACCTCCTTCTTGCCTAGTACTAGGGCCCTCAGCAGCAGGTACATCATCATCCACCTCTACTCCAAAAATATTAACGGTCTTGAGGAGATCAGAGTCTTTCTTTGAGGCTTGTTCTTTCGTTTTCCTTACCCTCTCTAGATAGTCTACAATTTCTTGCTTTTCAGATTGGTGTACTTGTTTACATGAGGCCACATCCCCTTTAATGCTGGCTAATTGTTTCTTTAACCAATTAATACCAGCATTGTAACAATTATTGCAAAGCACTTTATCTTTATCCTTCGGGTGGAGACAAAAACCATACTTCCAACATGGATCTGAGCTTTTATTTTAGGGAGAGAATTATGTTTTATTTGGTTAGGTTTAATGAATTTTGGGCTGCAAATCGTAATTCAATTTTGTAAAAAAAATTAAAAAACATCAAAACCATACCAACTCTCATTCTAAAGATGAAGCAAAACACAAATACTACAAAAAGAAAAAGAAAAGGAAAATAAGTTTAAAAATCTCATGAAACTGTAATCCAAAACTTGAAAATCTCTAACCTTTAAAGCAGAGTCCTTCAAGCTTTGAAAGGGGGAGCTTTGGTTGCCAAAGTCCTCTTCTCAAAACCACTTCAAGCCCCAAAAAGATAGGGCGCAAATACCTTTTGATTCGCAAGAAATTCAAAATTTTGTATTTTTGGTTGGTCTTCGATTTCTCATAAAAAATCGGGATTTGGGAGTTTTTTTTGCTCTAAATTTGCTCTAGTAGTGTTTTTGGGGGAATAAAAAAAAAAAAAAGAGGGGCAAAATGATGGAAATTGCCTCTACCCGAGGGGCATTTCCACCCCACTTTCCTAATTATCGTGGGGTGCCTAGGCATTCCGCCTGAGGGGCCCACCTAGGCACCCGCCTCGTGACATATGCCCCATGCCCTCCTGACTAGCCTGGGCAGGCGAATTTTTCAACATTGGGAATCCCATCAATCAAAATTCGCCAACAAAGAGGTGCAATGGTTCATGACTCTTCCCCCAAGCCTCATCCACATGACCTTAACAATAGCAACTATTTTATATAGACTACCCACTTGAATGGTATTTAATTGTGTATGGGACTTAGACGTTCACATGGAGATTATTCTTCAGAAATTTGGGACTTGCCATCCACGTTGGGGGTTTAAGAGTTTTGGGAGGGGCATTAAGGCTATAGAAAGCAGAAGGCTACTAGCTTTGTGATAGGGGCTTGCACGTGGACGTAAGTTCTCTAGGAAATCAAATGACTTAGGCATTCACTATGAAAAAAAAGAACAATATTTTACAGGCATATCCACTAGCTGGTGTAAGAATAAGACAAAAGCAGTGTGGAACTGTGAAACCCACAGGTGGTAAAGTGCGCAATTACACCATGCTTTTTTTTACAGAAAATGTACTTTTACCACTTTCTGATAGTCCTGGTACAATGTCCCTCAGGAACTTTCCAGTGTTAGCACTCTTATCTTATTCCACTTGAAGAACTACATTTGGCACCTCTCCTGCCACAAACCAGATATTGGAGTAAACAAATCCCACCCATCTAAGCTAGAGATCACTGCCTCTCCTCCATTATGTGCAGCCTCTCAAGGAAACTCTGTGACTTCTTTAAAATCTTGGGTTCCACAAGATTGGCTATGTGTCTATACCCACCTTTTACCATCCAATTTATGCATCTGATGTCTATTAGCCATCCCATGAAGGAACCGTGTCCAACAAATGTTTTCTTTCTTCAGAGTATCTCAGACATTGCTGAGCAGGGTTTTTAGACTCGGCCGATGTGACTCGGAATCGGCCGAGTTACTTGGCTTAGGCCTATGGGTGAGGCCGAGTACCCCTGAGTACCATGTTCCGATTTTCTATATATTTTATTATTTGCGACTTTACATAACCTGCTTCTAAGTGGCCTTTTAGCCATCATATGCGGCACCACAACCTCACGTCCTCCATTCGAGGCCCTCCCAGGCACGAACTATTTTTAAATTAAAAAAATAGACATCTTTTGTAATTTATTAAAAAAAGGCAACGTACTGTACTAACATGTAAGGGGCAGGAATTGAGGCCTTGACCTCTTGTAAAGACACCCCCCACATCTTTCCAGCGCGATACTTGTAAATTATTGTTAAGATTAGGCATTTTATTATATATAAACTTTATTTATACTCATTATTCTCTTTTTTTTAACATGACCTGAACTCACCCGAGTTACTCGGACTTGGCCGAGGAACTCACCTCGGCCAGGGTCCAAGTACCTTGGCCGAGTCGATTTTTTTAACATTGTTGCTGAGTTTGGCTCCTCCACATCTGTCTTCTTTCAACAGTGAAGTTATCTTTTTGTTGCCTCCAATTCAGAAATCTCTTAAAAGTATCTTCTCTTTCTGTATCCCAAATCTCCAAAACTCTCCTTCTTATCACTCCTTGCCCTTCCCATTCTCTCGGAGGACCTTTTTGGCAAGCCAATACCCTTCCCGCCCGCCAGATCGGATTATGTGATATATATTTCTTATCCTTAAACCTTGCCATCCTGCCACTACTCTTGAATCTAAATGGCTCTAACTTCACATGCTACAGCTCTAAATATTACTCTAAATTTTCTTTAGAAGAGCAGAGGCACGTACTTCAGCTGTTGATATTTGTTATATAGCTAAGAAGAAGAAAGGTGGCCTGAGGATTGATGTCCTCGGAGAGGTGAATAGGGAAAAGCTTAGCAAATGGCACTAGGAATTTTGGAGAGAAAGTTGAGGCACTTTAGAAATTATTTAATAGCTGTTTTAGACATAGAAATTGTAATGGGGATGAATAACGAAAAAACAAAGAAGAAAGAGAGATAGTAATGAGAGTGGGCTGGAAGAGTGTGGAATGTGGAAAGGTCCAATAAGATGCTAGTTTTTGGATTAGCATTAGTAGTGCTTGTTTGGTGTTTAACAAGGGCTTCATATGCGAGATTGTGATTGTCATAGAATCAGGTTTTGGGATGATACTTGATAGTGGAATGAGGCTTCTAAGTGAGCTTTCAAGACCGACTGAATTGGTTTGGTACATATATGACAGGTCAGATATTGTTTTCGCCACGTGATGGGCGGAGTTCTATGTTATCTTATATAGAAGGGACATTAAGGCTGAGGAGATTTGTGAGATTAGCAAGCTGCTATCTGTTTTGAAGGGGTCTTCACCTTTAGAATAGGGTCTAACGGGAGAATTGGCACTCTACATTAGGATTCCTATACATAAAAGTCCTTTCTCTGTTCTTTACATATATTGGGCTTTAGCATGGTTGAGTGTTATTTGTGAATGTGGTTAGTGTTATTTGGTGAATTCTATACTATATGCAAGCACAAAGCACATGAGTTTTGGAGGATGAAAGAACATATTTGAGAAGATTTCTTATATTACTCACTTGTTGGAAAGTGTTGCTAATGAGAGCTCTGACTCCTTGGTTGGAGATTGGTTGGTTAGAGATGAGTTAATTATAACTAACCGTGGGGAATTCCATCCTTGCCTTCAGAGGAATACCTCATGCATGACGTACGATACAATATTAAGTAGAATTTTCTTGTCCATAAACCCTGGTGCACACCTGCATTTATCCTTAATTAAACACTAGTGCCTACAGAGACTAATTAGGTAAAAACGACATCTTCTCCATTTTGATAGCATTGAGTCTTATACCGCTCTTTAATATATCAATGTTATATCTATGCGGTGCACCAAAAGGCGCCTGCCTCCATTATGCTGGAGATTTAACTGTAATGGGACCAATGTTCAATAAGTCGGAGGTTGCGGCCTAGGCGGGCGCCGAGACCCAAAAACAGTCGGTGATTTTTTTTTAAAAAAAATTGGATCCCCCACACCTCCCCCGATTTTATTATATATAAAATTGTTTGTTTTATTATTTAATAAGTAAGTTTTGTATGTAATATATTGTTAAGATGCCGGAAGCACAAATCAAATCTAAACATTTACAACTTTAGACTGTAAATGAAATAATTATAACTCAAAATCAACATTAAAAGATAAATGAACTCGAGATGTCATTTAAATCTTGCAAATTGTAAGTCACTCACAAGTCACAAAAGTTTCAAAAGTCATTAGCAATAAGTCATATGAACTCATTTCCAACTAACAAAGGCCACAAACTACAATAAGTCTTGAAGTGGACTCGATTTTGGGCCAAACCGAAATATACCAACCTAATGAAAACTAGTGAAATATACCAACCTTCTTGAAGTGGACTCAATTTCGGGCCAAACCGAAATGTTTGGGATCTCAAATCTCCTATTTTACAACCCCCTATAAGCCTCAAAAAGATTGGAGTTGATTATCCTTTAATATCGTGACCATTCGATGATTTAAAAAAAAAAAGATCTCTCAAAAAATCTTCAAATCTAGATTTTTTCAAGTTGTTTCTCACTCTAAAGTTCACTAAAATTATTTTTAGGGGCAAGAATGGCCCTGCCCAAACCCTTATCCCCCCTTTTATGGGGGTAAATGACTTTTTTTGCCCCCTTGCAAAAACATTTTCCGCCATACTCCTGTATGCTGCCTAGGCAGGCACCTTTTTTCGCCTTTTCGATTGCCCGACCGCCTAGGCGGGCGCCTAGTTCTGGCGCCTAATAGTGACCGCCTTAAGAAGGCTAGGCAGTCGGGCGGATGACTTTTTGAACATTAAATGGGACCCATTGGATATAACTGATCTCCATCGTGCATCATTCGAGAAGGATGGGAATGCTCATTCGTTATGCTATATTGATGTATGTCATACTTAATTTGCTGCGCGACACCTTAATTTACACCTGATTTTCCTTGTGAACAGAGAAAGAAAAAGTGGAGGGCGAGGAATTAAGGGAGTGGTTAAAGATGGTCGTCTCCCCTGTAGAGTTGTCTCTTTTCATCAAAGGGAACAATGAGTATGTTCTTCCACTCACGACAAGCTCTTAACAGGTATCTGTCTCATCCATGTAAAAGTGATGTTATTGCCCTTGAAGGTAGGGTTCTCCCCTTGCAGATCCATGCATGCTCTGTATAGAACAAGTTATGCGAAAAACTGCGCCTGACGAAAAAGGAGAAGGAAATCTTAATTCTTGGTCTTCCATGAATTAGAAATATGGATTAACTTATTTGTCATGGGACTTTGTTGGGTTTTCATCTGTGATTTTCTGAGGTGAGAGAGAGAGAGAGAGAGAGAGAGAGAGAGAGAGAGAGAGAGAAGAAGAGAGAGTAGTAGTAGTAGAATACGAGGAGGACGTACGTAGTTACGTAGTAGTAATAGTAGAGTAAGTAAGTAACGAAGGAAGGTAAGGGTTCGGTT
>NW_006499435.1:4418536-4428936 GCF_000471905.2 Amborella trichopoda
TAGTTAGTTAGTTAGTTAGTTACGTTAGTTAGTTAGTTAGTTACGTAGTAGTAGTAGTAGTAGTAGTAGTAGTAGTAGAGAGAGAGAGAGAGAGAGAGAGAGAGAGAGAGAGAGAAAGAGAGAGTCTAGATTGAATCAGAGGCTACGAGTTCAGTGAATATGAGAGAATTCAAGAGAAGGGTGTTTCAGCTGGCTTGTTCTGTTGTGATTCATACGCCTCAAACTTATTCATCAAGAGGAGCTTGTACAGTGCAATGATCATTCCCGGGGGCTATATAGGGTGTTAAACGGTAATTCATGTTTCCAAATCCCTTGTATTTTTGTGGATTTACATTCTCTTAACTTATATGATGAGTGAGAAACAATCGTTCATCTTGTGCTTTTAGTGAAACAAACCCGTTCAAGACGTATTCAAACTGAACCTATTGAAATAAGGATCTCTATTGAAGCTGATGTGAGGACTGTAAATTATAGCAGGCAGGTTTGAGAATATTGTTCAATTAAATATTTGAATTAGCTTTGTAACTAGCCCTTCTTTGTTACACTGAAGTAGTATTACTTACTTTGAATGAGTGGGTATTTTTGGGGTTTTAGTATTGTTGTATCTTTGCTTTTTCTAATGGATTGAAGGCATTCGCAGTGGACTGAAACCTGGAACAAAAGTCTAGGAGTCAACTGGTTGAAGTTTTGGTTGGGTCTTGATTGAAAATAGCTGTCCCTCTCTTGATTGAAGTTTTGGTTGGGTCTTGATTGGAAATAGCTCTCTCTCTCTCTTGATTGAAGTTTTGGTTGGGTGTTGAAAAGTCCCCCTCTTTCTCTCTCTCTCTCTCCGAGTGTTGATATTCTCTTTTTTTTATGCGACTATTTACCTTCAATACAAGGTGGTCACAATTATTTACAACTATTTGATGTAAAATTTTATAGTTTGGATGTATCACAAAGTTCGAATTTTTTTTTTTTTGAAATTAGACCTTGATCAATGGAATAATTGCAGCCACGCAATTTCACATTCAATAATCTAGATTAATGTGACCACTTTGTACTAAAGATAAATTGTCTCGTTCTATACTTTCCCTTTATTATATTATCCATACCATTTAACAATTTACGAGTTCTTCACTGTTTCAATTTATCATCATGTGTATTTTGATAGTTCATCTCTTGTAGGTATTTTTGATAAATTATTCTTTTTTCTTTCAAAGAGATTTGACATTGCCAATATTATACTAAGAAATTTTATTATGAGGCGGTTGGATATCAATAATACCGATGTTTGAACCGCCCTATTCTTGAAAAAAAATTCAAAATATGGAGTGGGTCCATGTTGGTAAATATGAAACAGTCACATCAACACAAAGCGTGGTTTGAAGTTGCCAATAGCTTAAACAATTCAAATAAGGCGCACTTCCTAATTTTAACATATGTAATTTTGGAGTAAAAAATTCTTAGGATTATCTCAAAATTTATTTTCATATCTAATTATAAAATTTTAAACTCCAAAAATTATTAAAATCAAATAGATCTATAAACATATGAAAATCTTGAAAATGGGTGGTTTAGATAATGTATTGCAAGATGATAATATATTTTGGGATTTAAAATCTTTTTTTTTTTTCATATCAATGTCGAGATGATCAATTCGAGGATTTTTTAACATTAAAATAATTTGTTTCAACGAATTTTTTAAGTGTATCTGAAGTTTTACATTTTAAGGTTGCAATTTTATATGAACTTTTTTCACTTTTTCATGTCCAACTATCCATTTTGAATAAATGGCCGAGGTGGCTCCAATCAAATTGTTTCTAGAAGTTTTAAGGGTATTTTGGTCATTGTATTTTATCAAAAATAATTTTTTAATACTTTTTTTAGGTACATCCCATTGAGATGATGACACGTGCCAAAATTCACATTCATATAATTTGTAGAAAAAATTAAAAATAAAATCCTCTTAAACGTTTGAATAATCAAACGCCAAACAATAAGTGGTTCACTTGAACTAAATTAGACAGCTCACTTGAACTAAATTAGACAGCTGGATGGGGAGAAGTATATATCTTTTATTAATCGAAGAAGTATAGAAATCTTTTACAAAGTATTTTGCAGTACTTTATTGAAAAAAAAGAAGTAATGGCCGATGCTAATAATGTCAAACCGGTGCAAAGTTGGTATATAATACACAAAAAGTACGACCTCAATGTAAACTATGATAAAACATGGACCGTATGCAATTCTTCTAAAATATAAAAAAGTTAAATGTGATAATATAAAGGATGCAGTTTGTATAGAGCCGAGGCTCTAAACAATAAAAGTAAAGCACACCTTAAAATAGTGTTGAGAAATGTGGTTTTAATAGTGGAAATATTTGTGATAGCCTTAAAATATATTTCATCTTTAATTAAAAAATTTAAATCTTCAAAACTAGTGTAGATCGAGCAAATTTATGAAAACTTGAAAATCTTGAAAATTGACAGTCCAAGAATGCGTTACAAGATACACTATTTTTTTCTCATGCCCATGCATATTGATGTCGAGATAGTCAATTTGAGGATATTTGGACATCAAAACAACATCTTCTAGTGAAATTTTTGAGGTGGGCTCTAATTTGATTGTTTAGAGCTTCAGTTCTATTTAAAAAATTTCTTAATATAAATGCATTTTATATAAGAAAAGATAAAAGTATATTGGTTTCTGCTTTTTGTTTATGAAATGATGGTTTTTAAACCTCATTAGTAATTCCACTGCTTAAGGTATGTCAATATTTTTCATAATTATTTTGGTAAGCTAAAAATATTTTTTAAAATCCTACCAAGTGCGATCAACATTTTCAAAATAGGGAAAATATCTCCACATCCCCTATTTTTAAGTTTCACATCTCAATAGATTCAATAATTCAAAAGATATCTTGTAGCATAAAAATCTTAAACTTTTATATCTTCTAACCCCTTAGGCTAATTTTACCTATTTTATTTCTTTTTTTTTAACCCAAACAATTTGTATAAAGACAACTCTTTGTAAACCACATCTCTTCTCTCTTTTCACATGATATTCTCATTATCTATCTCTTTCTCTTTCCAACATAACTCTACCGCATTACCTCTTTCTCCTAATTCATCTCTCTTTTTTTCTTTCACATCTTAATCTCTCTTTCTCTTTCTCCATAGTGACTTGTTGGGTTTATGTGGCTTTTAAAAGCCTTATGAGTGTGTAATGAAAAACATTTACTATAGCGGAACATAAACTCAGTGGGAGTGTGGTCCTTCAAAGACCATACTAAGCAAATGATATTTGTAGATAACGGACTGTGCTTGACGATCTAGATCAGTCGGTTGGAAAACCCAAGGTACCAGAGCATAAAAAATAAATCGAGAAGGGTTTTTGGGTTAGCCCTTGATGAGGTCAGAGCTTATGCCTAGATGAGTGAGCTGAGGGACTGTGTGACCCTTGTGTGTGATGGTAGGCCTATAGAGATGGGGGCCAAAACCTCGTCTATGTTCCATTACACAGCATGCATATAGATAGATCATTCGGAAAAGCTTGATATCCACCTCTGGGTGAAGCATATGCATGTGCGAGAGATACCTCTATGCGCCATAGAGCTGTAGTCACATCAGGTCGTAGTGACTTTGACTTGTCTCTAGGAGAGGACCTGTAATCCACAGACTGGGATTACGACTCGTTGGCTCTTTGACCAGACTTTGGTGACCTGCTAATGAGCCCCTGCTTGGACTGTGGGTCATGAGAAACACTAGGTCGGTTCGATAAAGCAAGTGTGGTTTGTAGTCCACAGTTGAAGGTGGAGTACCCCGTGATCATTGATTGAATTCCTGAACCATATGGATCTACTTCCCATCATATTAATTTAATTGTATTGATTTTATTATTAAATTATTTTAGATTTATTATTTGAATTTTTGTAAGTCATTTGATATTTTATTTCTTATTTTTAGACATATAAAAATGAAGTTATTAATTTACAAAGTTATAATGTTTTAAAATTCATTTTTTTAAAATATTTATTTTAAAAAAAATACACGGGGGCCCATAGTACACATGGGCCCACCATGTGGGTATTAGGTGGAGCCCCACATACCATATGGGTATTATGTGGGGCCCCACATGCCATACATGGGTGGCACGCCCCACCCTTGGATACCTTATCTTGTTTTGTCTTCAAGTTTGTTAAAAATGGTAACTATATCGCATGTGGTCAAATATTGATTAGGAAATATTGACCATATCTTATCTTGATTATTGAAGGAATATCTTGACTTGCTATTATTGAAATATTCTTATAGAAAATATGAGATGGAAAATGTAATTTATGGTATGCACTATATCTTTTATGGATTTAATTTATTTAAATATATTGATGGGAAAATGGTTTAAAGAAATGAGATAATGGTTTATGCACCTTCCATAATGTTGATGGCCCATCTATGGAATGAATAGCTCAGATCTCTCACCCCACAAGTCACATTGATCATCGGTCTATATTCAATCTCAAGATAGAGACAAACTATGAAAAACCCTAAAGAAACATTAGACTTAAATTTCACTATAAATATGGGTGTTCTCCCTCCATCTCAATACCTCTCTCTCTCCCATAAACTCTCTCTCTCTTCCTTAGGGACTACGCTCCTCTCTCTCTTCCCTAAGGGTCACGCCCCTCTCTCTCTCTACTCTCTTATTTTTTCTCTCTCTCTCATTTACCTAGTTTGGCCGAAATTAGTTTTTTCGATTCGAGATTGAAGCTAGACTGTTGATCCCGAGCCATTGGATGTGATGATTCAGTGTGGAGTGTAAAAAGCCCGATTGAGGTAATTTCCAGCATATTTTTTTTTAATTGTTTGTTCTTTTATTTTATATTCTCAAGCAGAGTATTAGGTTGTATGAATGGCATCAAGTAGTTGAGATTTATTTTATTGATGTGTTATTTAATTTTTGGAATTCTATTGTTTGTAGAAAGACCATCTGTGAGTGATTTTGTTACCAAAATTATAAGGGGTGATTATTATTTTAAAATTAAAAAAAATTGTATTTTCCTGACAAAAGATTACATAAGCCTTTCTTTCATGACTCTCTCTAATTCTTCTCTTTTTTCTCTCTCCACCTTTGATTCCTCTCTTTTTCTCTCTTCACCCCTAATTCCTCTCTTTTTCTCTCTTCACCCCTAATTTCTCTCTCTTTTTCTCTCTCCACCTCTAATTCCTCTCTTTTTTCTCTCAGCCATGACTCTCCCTAATTTTTCTCTCCATCATCTCTCCATGAATCTCCCCAATTCCATTCTCTCTCTCATCGTGTTCCCCATTTTCTCTGTCCCCCTCCATGTCATCACTCTCTCACGTCTTAATTTCCTTTTTTTCTCTCTACCGTAACTCTCCCCAAACCCCTTCTCTCTCTCCGTATTACCCAACTCTCTCTCCCCTACTTTGCAACTGTGAAGTAGTCATCTCAATACTCATATAAATTTCTCTTAACCATGTGAAAGGCTGTACATGCATTCTTACATGGCAGGCATGTAATACAGATGGAGAGAGAGACAGATGAAGAGAGAGAATTATATGCATGCTTACATGATAGGTATGTAATACGGATGGAGAGAGAGAGACGGATGAAGAGAGAGAATTGGGGTGATACGGAGAGAGAGAGAGAAGGGGTTTGAGGAGAGTTGCAGTGGAGAGAACTTAAGACGTGAGAGAGAGTGACGATATGGAGGGGGACAGAGAAAGCGGGGAACACGATGAAAGAGAGAAAAAAAGTGGAATTGGAGAGATTCATGGAGAGAGAGGGTGGAGAGGGAAAAATTAAAAAGAGTCATGGTGGAGAGAGAAAAGAGAGGAATTCAAGAGAGTCACTATAGAGAGAGAGATTAGGCTGTGAGAGAGAAAAAATAGAGAGGAATTAGGGAGAATCACTATGGAGAGAGAGAGATTAGGATGTAAGAAAGAGAGAGGGGTAATACAGTGAGAGAGAGAGAGAGAAGGGGTTTGGGAGAGTCACGGTGAAAAGAGAAATAAGGAGAATATCATGTGAAGAGAGAGAAAAGATGTGGTTTACAAAGAGCTATCTTTAAATAAATTGTTTGGGTTAAAAAAAAAAGAATAAAGTCAATAAAATTAGTCTAGGAGGTTAGAAGATATAAAAGTTACGATTTTTATGGTACAAGATACCTTTTAAATTTTTGGGTCTATTGAGATATGAACCTTAAAAACAAGGGGTATGAAGATATTCTCCCTTTAAAATATACAAAAAAAAGTTACAATTAAAAAATTTCACATAAATTTTTTTTGTATCACACAAAAGAAACACAAAGAACTTAAAGAGACTTACATTCTAAGTTGAGCATGTATACCATGCTCCGTCAAGAGCGTATTTTACTTCTACTCCCTCAATCATCAGACCCACTTGGAAAGAAGTTTTCAATCTAAAATTTTAAGAACCACTTAAAAATTACTAGATGAATACTCTAAAAAAAAAAAAAAATCGAGTTTTTGAACACTTAAATCTCACTATCTAAAAATTGGATAGTCTCCATTCAATCTTGAGACACTATTTTATTCTAGTGCATGTAGGTTATTCTAGTGCATATAGGGTACAATTTGTATTTTCTTTTTTCTTTTTATTTAGGTTAATCTATAGGTTGAAGATGTTACATCTTCAAATTTTAGGGTTTTAAATCAGTTGAGGTTTTACCTGAAAGAGTAAATGGACATTCCACTCCCATGATGATAGAATAATTTTTGGCTTACGGGATTGTATATAATGAGACCATTTATATTTGATATAAAGAAGTGTCATAATTACTTATAGCCATCCCATATAAAATCTAATAGCTCGAGTGTATTATAAAGTTTGAAAAAATGTGTTTTGAACTTTGAGCTTGATCAATGGAATAAATGCAGTCATTCAATTTCACATCTAATGGTTAAGATTAATTGTAATCACCTTATAAATGTGTGTTTTGATACTATAACATTTGTCCGACACTTGGGAGGCAACCAAGAAGCTAGGAGCCAATGAAGTTTAAAACATCATGGATTTTAACCCATTCGACCACGTGGATAAAGGGCCCATGCACCTAAAATAAAGTTAAGGGAAATCCATCAAAATAAGCCTAACTTTATCAGCTATTTGAAGTTTTACCGATTTTCAGCTACTTCATGATCAAGTGTATGTTGAAACACTTTTTAAAATTAAATAAAAGATAAAATATTAAATATTTCGTTTTCATAAATTTCACTGAGAACAAAGCCAAGAGAACTTGAGCATAGAATATTTATTCTCCACCGATTAACACCATTTGATGCACAAGAAGAAACCAAGGCCCACAAGCGATCTTGGATCAAACAAGAGCGCGCACACACACATCCTCTCTTTGACAATGCAAAGGAAGAAAAGCACTGAAATCTTGTTCAACTTAGTTTTATAGGGAATGAGAGAGAGAGAGATGTTCAACTTAGTTTATGCAATAAATGGGAATGAGAGAGAGGTACATAGGGTATACCCAAAAAACCGAGTCAACTTCAATCTCCTTAATATCTCTAGCTTTAGCTTACTTTAGATAGCTCTTGATTACTTTAGAAAGCTCTTGATCAGGAGTCGGTGACTGTAGATCTTAATATTATTATTCACTTTTCTCATGCAGTTTGGGAGATGGTTGAGAGGGAGCGAGGTCTTCTAAACTTTTGTAGAAAGAGATAGAAAGATTGAGTGAAGTCTTTCAAATTTTTGTTCAGTGTTTCAATAAAAAGCGCCAGGTGGGTCCTAGGCGGATTGGGGGGCCGCCTAGTGCCTAGAACCTGAGTGGCCCAGTTGAATCCAAATAAGGATTCTACAGTCCAGTTGAATCCAAATAAAGATTCTACAGTCCAGTTGAATCCAAATAAAAATTCTGCAGTTATTTGAGTATTAGACTATCTTGTATATTCAAATTATACTACATATTAGCATTTAGCACACATTCTATAATCATAACCATTATCCATAAGTCGGTTCATACTCCATAATCCATATCCAATTAAAACTTACAATATGCCAACCAACCAAATTATAAAACTATGAAAGTAATACTTGAAGACTCAAAATAATCTTTAATAGTTCAAATGTGCAATACACAATCCTTCAATTAAAGTTCAAACTTCAAAGTAACAAAGTTTAGTAATTATTCAACAATCAACATTCATTCATCATCAGAAAATCTTGGATCAGCTGCATTGGCATCATATTCATCGAAGTCGACGGAGTTGTCACCCTCCTCGACATATTGCGACTCGTCTTCCTCCGTCTCTTGTGAATCTGCCTCTACTTCCTCCTCTTCCTCCACCCTTGTTCTCTGTGCATAAGCTCTAGTGGCCCTAAGAGGGTCGATTGATGTCCCTGAAGCATCCACGACCACGTCTCATGTTAATTTTTCATGCTCCTCGACCTCATCATCATCAACTAACTACTCCATAACATTGTTCATATTTTTTGATCTAATGGGGTCTCTATTATCTCTTTTAGCAAATATGTCATTCAAGGGCCAAATTGGCCAATTTTCTCTAATGTAACATAAAAGCTACTTAAGCGAGCGGTATTGAAATGAATGCCCACCTCACAAAACCATGTAGCCAAATAATACGGAGCTTTATCTCTCTCTTCCTTGATTTTATTTTCAATCGTGGTTTGCTTTTTTGTTTTCTCTCCAACAAAGTCAGGCCGAGGTAAGGAACTATCCATAAGCCTCTAACCCGAGGCTTCTTAGTCCCAAAACAAGAAGCAATTACAACTCCCTCCCCAATCCTTTCCTCATCATCAAAATTGACTCGACCCCCAGACCTAACCTCTGCTATAAAATCTCATCTTTTTTCATTTTCACCAAGTCCATAAAATTCTTTATTCCTCTTTAACAACATCAGAAGTCTTTTTACATAAGGCAACAACCCCTTGATACCGACAAGATGTTTCTTGAACCGGTTTATGCCCCTCAATAACAGCAAAATGTTTCTTGAACTGGTTTATGCCCCCTGATACCGGCAAGATGTTTCTTGAACCTATTTATACCCCTTTTTGTATCAATTTCACAATCATTAAGATCTGGGTTACAACCATATTCCCAATCGAGATCACCACTCCTATTAGATCCCGAAGAAGGCATCTTAAAAATAATGCAAATTACTAAACTTGATTGCTCAATATTCAAACTTCCACCTCAAAGATATTTCTAAACACTCAAAATCTTCTAAAACACGCCCTAATAACTTTGGAAAACATCAAAAAGTAAATATAATACCAATGGGTGATGTTTTGATCAATTTGGCTCAAACAAAGTTTAGGTTTCCAATAAACATAAGACCCTAATTTTTGGGCCTTAAAAACAAAACAAATAACGTAAAATACCTTCACTATTTTTTTTTCCGCCCCTAAGCTGGGCGCAGACCCTGGGCGGCCGCCAAAGGACAGACCGCCCAATTTGGCCGCCTAGGCCTAGACGATGCGCCCAGACCTTTCGAATAGCCTAGGCAACCGACTAGACGCTAAGCGGTCCGCTTTTTGAATTACTGTTTTTGTTTTGGGTTTCAATCAACCAAACTCCCAAACTACTTGAGAAAAATGAATAATAATGTTAAAAGCTACAATCACATTGACTCCTAACCAGCCAATAATTATCTCTAGGTATTATATACAATGAGATCATTTACCTTTGATATAAAATGGTCACAATTACTTACAACCATCCAATGTCAAATTTGATAGTTTGGATGTGTCATAAAGTTTGAAAAAATTTCTTTTGAAATTTGACCTTGGTCAATAGAATAAATACAGCCACCCGATTTTACATCCAATGGTCAGCATTAATTATGACCACCTTGTACCAAAAGTCAAAAATCTCATTCTATACTTTTCCTTATCCTCTATCTCATCCTCATATAGATCAAGAGTTATCTAAAGTGCGCTAAAGATATTAAAGAGATCAAAGTTGACACGGGTTTTCAGGTATACCCTCTCTCTCTCTCTCTCTTAACAATCCCTTAAATTTATAGGGAAAAGGTTTTGCAAGTCCACCTTCTCATGCATCTGTCCTGTTATTACTTAAAAGTTCACAGCATAAAAAAAAAACCTGAGAGTTCATATTTTGTGCGCTCGCAATGAAATGCCCAAGACACTCAATGCCTATTGTGGTCGAGATGACCACATGAAGTTTCCCAGCATTGATTTGTCTTCGTTCATTTCTGTGTTACTTTTCTGGGTGTATTCATGTATGGGGAGAGAGAGTGAGCGAGAGAGAGAGAGAGAGAGAGAGAGAGAGAGAGAGAGTAGTACTAATAATATAAGTAACGTTACGTTTAGGAACGGTAAACCTAAAACCGTTACGTAAAGTAAAGTTTTGTTTAGTATAGTAAGTTCGTTTTCGTACGAAC
>NW_006499435.1:4438169-4495892 GCF_000471905.2 Amborella trichopoda
TTCGCTGAACTGTACGTCAAATTTGAAAAGTGCCCCTCCTATGTCAAGGAAATTTATTAAATTATTTAACATTTAGTCCGTATTTTTTTATCTAATTTTAAATAATCCGCCAAATGATACACCAAAATGGGGTTCAAAACTCAATAAATCACACCCACGAAAAAGTGTCAAATAGTTTAACTTTATTCATTATTATTTAAATTTTTAAAATGAAATTTGGACCCTTTCAAATTAACCCAACAAACAATTAAGGTGTTAAATCGTTAATCTCATGGTTTGAAAAATCGGAAGGGTGTTTCCGATTGCGCAATTCGCCGCAAGACTGCCGGCGTACTCTGCCGGTTCTTCGATAGATTTAGGCAAGTCACTCGGTACACCCACTTATCCGGCAAAAACATGGTGAAAAAATAATTCTTTTTTTTTTCACTAACAATTCATATACCATAAAACTATAAAAGTGAACCCTAATATGCTTGTTAGCCACAAAAAACCAGTTGATCAAAAGTTACCTTCGGTAAATATTCTTCATCAAAATCCTGAAAGTTGCCTTCGGCAAATATTTCTTCATCAAAATCCTGCCAAATTTGAGCCTCATAACTCACTCCACCTTTCTTACAATCTCTCTTTTTTATAATTAACCAATGCATCAACAATTTGTTTTAAGATGTTAGCCTTGGGGCTATCTAACGGATCTCCATAGCTATATGTGGATCGAATAGCAAAATAAAATCAATCAAGAGCCTAAAATTTATGACTTCTTTGACCTTGAGATTGGAAATATTCGATCTTTCTTATTGTTTCACCCAGTGATTTAAAAACCAAATTGGTGACTTGGATCGGGTGCCCCAAAAACTGATATGTATTGGTGAATCGGCAATTTAGAACACCATTTTACTGTGCGGAAAAAACAGTGAACTAGAGAAAAAATACTTGAACATACGGTGGATTGGCAAAAAAAAAATGAATCAGTGAATTGGTGGTTCGGATCATTGTTGTAACATAGAGAATCACCGTTTTACCATGCAGAGCTGCCGTTCCCTTCTAGACTTTGGTCATTTTCTTGTATATACATAAAACCAGAACGGGATGACCGATTCACAAGTTAGAGGGGGCGATTATGTGTCGACCCAACATTTTTTAAATAACTGAGTTCACCTAATCCATTCAAAACTGTCCCAAAATGTCCAAATCTGTCCCAAAATGCTCCTATTACGCATAACCCATAACCCATAACAAAACATTTGGAATCAAAATAAAAAAAAAATTTAAAATTAAACTTTGGCTGACTTGACAAGCTTGTCAATTTGCCTCGCAGCTTCTACCCTCAGGCTAGAGGTTCAACCCACCGATCCATATTTTTAAACAGTGGTTCATCCCATGGGTGCTCCCAGATAAGTTTTTTTGCAATAAATTATCATGTATTTTTTAATGGAAAGAGTTTATATAAGTGCAAGGCTCTCTTTTTTTTTTTAACATTTAACGAAGTAGAACACGACTATAGGCCAAGTATAAGAGTCTAGCAGAAGATATACCTTTCCATATTGCAAAAGCATACCTATTTATTGATAACTTTTTAGGAATCGTGTAGCATTTGTCCCACCCATATTTGGTAATAACGATCTATAACTATAATGGACCATGAGGTCCTCTACCACCATTTACTAAGTAATGCCTCATTAGCTGATACGAGCCTCCTGATACCCAGTCCACCTTATTTTGTTAACATACAAATAATATGATGTCTAACCAAGTGAAATTTATTATTGTCTTGTCATCCACTCCATAAGAAGTTCATCATCAGTCTCTCAAGAATTTTAATAACTGCTTGTGGAGCTCTAAATAGAGAAAATCAGTAGATGGGCAGATTTGCCATAGTGGCATTGATGAGGGTGACTCTTCCCCCTAGGAATAGGAACTTGCACTTCCATCTATCAAGTTTATCCAGGAATATTTCAATGGTATACAGAGCAATGGACAACCGACCATCAAAAAGAAGAAATTTGAGGTAGTTGATTGGCAAGGAATCAGCTTTACAACCCAACCAAGAGCCCCAATCTAGAATCTCGTCTTCCAAGCAATTAATGCCCATAGGAGAAGTTTTGTGCACATTCACCTTAGCACCAGATACAACTTCAAAGCATTAAAGAAAAAACCATAGGGTTTTGATTTGGGAGAAATGTCATTCAACCGACAAAATAGTATCATCAACATAGTGAATATGGGAGATAAAAGGGCCATAAGGGGCGATCAGAATACCATTGACAAAATAGTATCATCAACATAGTGAATATGGGAGATAAAAGGGCCATCAGGGGCGATCAGAATACCATTGAGCAAGTTAGATTGAACTACCCCAACGAGCATCATGCTTAAAGATTCAGCAACCAGTATGTAGAGGAATGGAGAAAGTCGGTCTCTTTGCAGCAGGCCTCTTGTGGCTTTGAAGTAGCCACATGCTTTCCCATTTACGAGCACGGATAAATGAGCAGAAGATAAGCATCCGGAGATCCATCTTCTCCACTAAGGGGTAAAAACCATTAGGTTTATAACTTATCTAGGAAATCCCACTCCACCCTATTAAAAGTTTTTTCAAAATCAATTTTAAGAAAGATACCTTTATTCCCATAAGACCGGGCAAAGTATATGACTTATTGGGCTACAAGAATACCATCCATGATATGTCTACCCTGGACAAAGGTTGACATGTCTACCTTGGACAAAGGTTGTTTAGGGCCTGAGATAACTTATCCCAAAACCTTATTTAGTTTATTAGCCGAAACCTTGGCTAAATTTTTATAAGAATAGGAAAGCAGGTTTATGGGCCGAATATCTCGTAGGGAGTCCAAGTTTTGCTTATTGGGGACAAGAGCTAGGAAAGTAGAGTTCAAATTAAGGCGAACATCAAGAAATTCACTTGAAAAGGTTATTTTAATGTTAAAAAATCTTCAAATTGATCATCTTGACCTCAAGATGCATGAACATGATAAAAAAATAGATTTAAAGTTTTAAAATAGTATATATTGTTATGTATTTTTAGACCATCAAATTTAAAGACTTTCAAGTTTTTATAAATATGATTGATCTACACTATTTTTGAAGCTTTAAATTATATAATTAGAGATGAAACCACATTTATCTATAACAAAGATTTTCAGTATTGAAACCACATTTCTCTATACTATTTGAAGGTGTGTTTTACTTCGATTGTTTAGATCCTCGGCCCTATACAAACCGCACCCACTTTTAACATTCTATATATTTTTATCATGTTATTTGGACCCACAAATCATACACATCGTGTGGATCAATCTCACCTTACTATGGTACTATCTCACCCATAGACCATGCACATGTGGACCACATAAATGAGCCGCCACCCTCAAATAGCCGAACATTTTATTTGCTCACTCTTTTACATTTCCCGTCTCACTCGCTCAACAAAGAGAAAAACCCTATCATAGCGGCATAGTCACGATTTTGCCGGGAAACCCTAATTCTCCCGTTTAATCCCTTAGTTTTCCGGTAAAAATCTTCCATTTGCCGGCCAACTGCTTGTCTTTTCGGCCATCTCTGGTTTTACGATGGCCGAAGTTCTTGAAATGCCCCTTGAAACCCTAGATCGAAGGCGGGATCGCCAGCCTGAGCGCAAGGAGAAGGACTTTGATGAACCTCCTCCTCCTCCTCCTAGGAAGAGAGATAGAGATTCTAGAGAGAGAAGGGATGAGAGAGATGATCGATTTCAAGGGAGAAGAGGGGATTATTATGACAGGAATTCTAGAGAGAGAAGGGACGATGGTTATAAGCGGAGGGGAAGCCCTAGCCCTCCTCCTTATGGGCACAGGGATAGAAGGCACTCTCCCTTGAGGCGGTCGCCACCTTTTAAGAGGTCGAGGAGAGATGATGGTTACGATAACCGAAGGGGTAGCCCCAGAGGTGGTTTCGGTTCAGATGATAGGAGGTGCGTCTCTTTCTCTCTCTTCAAGCTTTTGTTGGTATTTGCATTATTTTTTGTTTGGCGAGTATTGGCCCCTCTTTCTCTCTCATCAAAGTCCATCACAAATGTTACTGGTTTTAAGTATGGTACCTCTCTCTCTATCTGTCATTGCTGTTAATATTTTTATTGATTGATTTGTGATGTGTCTATGTATCGCTTTCGTCCCTATCTATATTGATGGGTCATGATTGATGGATTTAGTTTCATTTGTTACATGATATTTTTCCAATAAATTCTGTCATTGTTTTTAGAATATGGGATGGAAGAGCTAAATGCACCAAAATCAGTAGCTATATACTTGGTCTTGGTTATGGGAGCCGAGCAAGTTTTGGATGCATCTATTTTGTATCATGTTATTGTTTATATCATCAAAATTTCTATTAAAGAAAGAAATCACGAATGAAAATTTAGCTGCTTTTGTTAAAATTGTCAGGACGGGGCTTACAGATTGTACCGATGAGGTGAATTCCTCCTATGCTATCACTTGTATTATTAGAATAATTTTTGTCATAGTGGTCTGAGAGGGAAATGGATAGGGTAAGCCGTGTGAAAATGAAAGATGGAAACACAGACCTTATCTAAGCCCCACTCATGCAGATTTTATCAAAAGAGTTTCGAAATGAATGTGAGAACTTTGCACACTCATTTGGGCTGTGGATTTCTAGGAAATTATGTTTTGAATGCTAATATGTCACTTGATTGATGATTGACAATGTATAATGAGTTGGGTCCTACCTAACTAGAGAGTTAAATTATATGGGTATTGGGCTTTTCCTTTATCTCATGTTCCATGGTAAAGATTTTATGTCAGGTTTGAATTAGATGAAATTGGGTATTGAGTGATTGATAGAAAATTTGAGATGGGATGTAATGGAATGCGCTCATCTATTCATTAAACTAAATATAGATGCTGAAGTGTCATTTATTGTAACATGTGGATATCTGTACTATAGGAAGATTTGGTCCTTCCTTGGTGGGTGGAATTAATCATCAGGGTAGAGTCACCAATATCATAGAATTTGGAGCCAAATGTGCTTGGCTAATGTGATTTGGTCCTTCCTTGGGTGGTGGAATTAATCTTCAAGGTAGAATTACCAATGTCATAGAATTTGGAGCCAAATGCGCTTGACTAATGTGGACATCTATTGCAAAGTGGTGACGTTTTCATTTATCTAGAAAATTGTGAAAAACTTTAAAGCTACAGAAATCTCAGCAAGTTAGTTTGCTTCTACCATGTATTTACCTTTTTCTTTGACAAATAACAATGTCAAGTAATTGGAAGATTTTATCATTGAGTTGCATCTTAGAGTGCACAGACGTGCATGCGCAGTAGTCCGGGGAAAGAGATAAAAATAAGCAGAAAAAAGGAAAATATATAGGAGGATATCCCATAAAATATGAGATAGGGGTCAATGAATCTTCAATGGACTAAAGAGACGAAAAATAAACAGCAAAAAATAAAAAAGATAGATGAGGATAGCTCATTAAATATGAGGCAGGGTTCAATGGATCTTCTATGGACTATTGCAGTGGCCACTGCCACCTCTCATATTTTTGATAGAATATTTACTTCATCATATGTTTTCATCCGTACATAGGGATGATTTCTTAGCTGCTTTGGAGAGCTGAAAGATTTCATCCCTGAGAACTGCCAAACCTGATATTTTAAAAGCATGAGATGGCAACTAGGTGGTCTCCACAAGTTGAACTTCGAAGCACATGAAATCAGAAAAATAAAAATATAACTTTTTTGGTGAGGCAGCTGCCTCCGACACCTAGGTGGCCAAGGTGGGTGCCAATGCAGCCACTAGGCGCTTGCCTCAAGACTGGCTGCCCCAGGCCTCAGTGTGGTGGATTTGGTCCTTACCTCTCTGAGGTTGCTGGGCGGTCACCTTTTATGACACTGGCCAGACCCAGCGCATGTAGACTATATATTTATACTTGCATGTATTACAAATGCATACATTGACTAAATTTGACCACATGATCAATTATAATATGGGAATTATGACTCCACATCCCCTTAGGTGTGATCATGCAGTCACGTTGAAGCAGATTGATGCATGATAAAGATTGGGAGGCACTTTTGGAGAAATAAAAATAATTGAGCAAGTGTTTCCAAGAATATTCTGTAATAAAATGATCAGTTTAAGTTTGTTAGACCCTAGGCAATTATTCCCAGCTTTTGAGTTCAACCATTGCTTAGTATTTGTCGATTATCTTTAATGTAATGAATTTCAGGTATCAAGCATAAAAAAGTTTAATAGTAATAGCTTCAAATTTGAAAGAAAAATTGAAGGACGGTCCCTTACATTTTCAGGTGATTTGGTTTTCAGGTAGTAGACTTTAAAGTTGAGGTCAGTAATTACGTTAGGTGCTATTTCAGGGCAATACCAGTAGGTTCATTTATTTTACTATTCTCTCTAAGTTTATGTGTTCTTTATGTTATTCTTCTTGAAATTGGACTTATTGTGGTTTACTAACTTGCTCATGCTAATTTTTATACTCTTACAAAAACCTGTAGTTCTTTGCTCTCATTACCCAGGTCCAAAGTGCTTATTCCCAGTAATTTGCACATGATTTCTCATTCCTTGATGTCCACTACTCTTTTATTTGTCTGAAAATGTTCACTAGTAGTTGGTGTCAAATGTTGAGGAGAAGAATAAACATTTTCTTTGCTAAAACAAGAGAGTTTTACAGCCTATGACATCTCTCATCAGCCTTGATTTGATGGGCGTTGTCTGGCATAGTTGTAGGACCAAGGTAGCCTGGCTCCTACGTGGGTGTGAGGCGTGAGATGGAGGTAGAAAGAAGGGGCTAGGGTATGATTGAGAATGCTAATTAGGTTAGTATTTAAGGACTTCTAAAGGTTTTAAGGTTCCTACGGACATCAATACAGTGTGGTTTTGGACCTTATGAAGGCTTCTGAATTGGGTAAAATCGGATATAGAATGTCTAAATGAAGTAGAACTGGGGGTAGGGTTATGGGAAAGGATTTTGTTGGGTGGGTTTCTTAAACTGGGAAGGCTTGCTGGAATTTCTTAGCTCAGCAGGTGTGATGGTTATAGGGTTGAATTGAAATAGGGAAAATTTGAGGATGTGAGGGTGTAAGGAAAATAGTGATGGGTTGGGGGAGGTGTTGACTTGCTTATTAGGGTTCATCAAGGGTTGTTTTAAAAGGCAACAAGAAGGGAATCATGGTTGGGGATGTTAACCGATTCTCCCAAAAAAAATAATTGTTGGGGATGTGTGCAACACTGGAGAAAGAAGACGACTCTAACTTATTTGGGAAATTGCCAATCTTGAGTTTGAGCTGTAGTATCAATCTTTTTATAAAAAGAGGTGAGAAATCTGTCCTTGCAGAGTGGTCTCTCACTGTAATTGAATGAACCAAAGTTTATTACTCAAAAGTTGTTTTATTTTGGCCATAAGCTTAACTAGGTATTTACAGAGGTTTGAATCCCTCTATGTTAGACTCATCCTGGGACTCAAGCTCTCTCTACTGTTCAAAACTTCCTAGCCTTTTAGATTCTTTTAAAATTAGGTAACATATGTTTAGGAAACTAGACCCTTGCAAAATATGGAAAAAATATTTTCTATAACTCCCAAACAACATAGAAAACTACCTTGCATGCAATTTCTGGAAAGAACACCCTAAAACTTAAAAAGGACGCTTGGCTTTTCTAGTTATATTAAATCCAAACCTAATTAATCCTAAAATCCATAGCTAAATACCTCATAAGACCTTTGATAATGATTGGAGCCTAATGCCCGATTAAGAAAAATCTATAGAAATAAGGGTCGCAGATTTCGAAGAAATCTTAATTTGAGGTTCGGATCATCCTCAATATACATCTGTCTGAAGATATATTCCTTCGGAAAGGAGTCCGCAATGTGCAGGTTTATAATTGCAATACATTTTTGTCTTGAAGTTTTTTGACGAAATTGTTTGGGATTTGTGAAATATTGAAAAGTCTAATGCTGTATACTCTGATGATAATTATCTATCAGTACTATATCATACTGAGATTCTGTGGGATTAGCTGCTTCGTGCATCCAATCTCAAAATTAAAAATACTTTATATCTAGATGCATGTTCCAAATGAGTGCGTTTTAAGCAGTTGTACTTAATGCATGTGAGTGTATTTCTATTTTTTTTGTTGGATTAGCTGCTTCATGCATTCAATGTCAATATTAAGAATACCTTTTATCTAGATGCATGTTCCAAATGAGTGCATTTTAAGCAGTTCTACTTAATCCATGTGATTGTATTTCTATTTTTATGCTTATGAAGATGGACATCTTTTGCTTAGTTTGTGAGCTTGTGAAACTGCAGGGAAGAGTGCCTTTTAGTTTATCAATAGTTGCATAAAAGAGAACATTCTTGATGGTTTTTGTTTAGCAATTATAATTAGTAATTCATCATCTTGGATCTTCTTTTTATGCCTTGGCAACAGATTTGGTCATGATTATGGAGGGTATGACAGAGGAGGAATGGGGGGCAGACTTGGGTATGGAGATGAGAGGTCTCATGGCCGTCATAATCGCGCCTCTGGTGGTTATCAAGGTGGAGCTCCTGGTACCTATTTGATTTTGTGTCTTTTTGGGCTTGAGTTGAGCGGACTCTACAGCAAGCCCCAGAGCTACTAGGTCCATCTTTTTGGAAATGTAGGATGTTAATATTATGTTAACCTTTGGCATTTATGGATTTGATATTTGTTTGAATTAGACTGTCCAAGTAGAATTTGATCTTTTTTATTTAAGGTTAATTTCCTGCTAACTGCTCGAAAGGAATTGATCACTGAATTCTCCAGGTTTATGTTGCCAGTGAAGTAAGATCACCCGGTTCGTGTTTCTTCTGTCTAAGATAGCACGGTCGGGTGCATTTCATATGTAATTGACCTATGCATATGGAATTTCTTCAATAGATAACAGTTTAAATAGAAGATTAATGGTGAGTTGAATTAGGATTGAAGCCAAATGGGCATGTAACCATAATTGGAAGTCAACATGTTTTTGTTTGGAATCTGGGAAGTAGAAAACATGTTGAATGGTTCTCTCTGACCACTCTGGAGTTTGCAGTTGATACCTAGTTCCCTTTCTAATAAAATTCCTCATGCTTTTAGCTCATAAATAGGCATACTCTGTCTCTTTATGACTCGTCCATTTGCAAGTCATTGTCCATAATTCAAGATCCTGAGGCAAGATATAGAAAACTTTAGGCGTGTTAAAAGGCTTTCACTTCTCCCTTTTTAGTTATAGATAATTGCCAAAGATGTCTTAGGAGTTACGAAATTTGCCTAGGCTATCACCTGGAACTATTGTCAAAAATGATCTCTAAAAAACTGCAGCAGGGATCTGAACTTTGGAATGGAAGTACTGGATGACAAGCTATTCACGAGCTAATTTTCTTTAACTTGGGAACCAATCTTCGAGGCTAAACACCTGCTGGATTTAAAGGAACCTGGTGAGTTTTAGAGCGGTAGATGGTTTGTATAGGCACCTTCAAGATTCTTTTTTTTCTTAGGAAAGGCCTTTGGTAATTTGTTCGGCACCCTTCACGACATTTTCAAATTCGGCACTGTATGTCAGTTGGATGCATGCTGCAAGCGACCCATGAGATCCTCCATTGATTTAGGAAAGATCTAGAGAACCTTAACGAGCTAATGAAATATTAGTTAACGAGCATAACTAGTCCTTCAAGCATTTGGGACTCTAACTTTAACTCCTTTATAATTCTGTCAACAAGCTATGAAATATTAGTGCTTGAAAGAGAGGTACTAGCATTTCGCAACACCACTATCTTTTATGCTTTAACTAACCAAAAATAATCACCCTTCAAATTCTAAAATTCCATATTCCCTTCAGAAAATTTATCTTTACAGCCCCTAATCCTGCCTTCTACGAACAGACTCCCTTCACTTTGGATGTGGCTTGTTGACCCTCAAACATGGTACTGCATTTTCATTGTCCCTTTCTCTCTCTCATTAATGGACTAGATTAGACTGGAGTAAGGGCATATTTGCTCAATTTTTTGGTTGGGTCAGTGCTGTCTCCAAACAAAAATGGGCAATATTTTTGGGAAATCTCTTTGAAAACCTAATAGCAACCTTTGTGTCATGGAACCAATAATTAATAGGTGTAGCCAGTTTTGATGTTAGGTTGTTGTAACAATTCCTGTAAAATTTTGATGTTATTCAATGTAGATACAGTTGACCCATTCAAAATGTTGGGAAGTTGTCTCCTTAATAGTCTATATGACCACATTTGAGAGGTGTTGAGCCATATCCAGGATGAAGGAAGTAGGGCTGTAAAGGATGGAGAAGGCCGGGGCCGGCACAGCTTGGGTTTCTGGCAGGTGTTTTGGATATTAGGATTAGAAGTGTGGTGGTTATGCTTTGGTACTTAATGCCTACAAGATACTGGTATTCCAAAATGTATCTCACTTGTAAACACAGGTAAATTTATTGCCTTTGAGGATTCGTTGTTTCAAGCACCGATAAAAATTTGGTTGAAAGTGCAGAGAATGTAAAAGAGCCTGTGAGATATAGGTATCCAACACTAATGTCTCATGCGGATTAAGTTCTTGAAAATATCAATGTTACAAATACCAATATCTTATGCATGGTGGTTTTTCAAAACTGCTCCTGTTTTGTGGAGAGGATTGGAAATGGCTCCTTCAACAACTTTTGACCACTTGCGGCATGTGCATTGATGGGTTTTTTCTAAAGGAAATCAGCAAAATGTATTATTGACTATTTATTTTTTGAGAGAAATATTGACTGATGTAACTCTCACTCTCTCTGATTTAAATAAGAAAAGTAATTTAGTTAGTCCTCCATGCCAACTGTCACCATTTGCTTCTTCTTTATATTGTCTCTTTTGTTGTTGTTGTTTTTTCTTCGAATGAATGTGGTACCATTATGCATCTTTTAAAGAGCAAAAATATTTGGTGTCACTATGCTACCATGTTTAGAGTTCCTTTTAGTGTTTTAAAATGCGGGTTGCGGTCCCGATGCGGTCCAGATGCGGGCGCATCACCCCAATGCAGTTAATAAATAAATAAATTCAAAAAATCTGAAAAAATTCGTTGATGCATGAAAAAAGTATGGAGGTGATTTATGTAATAGCAGGTATTTAATAAATAATAGGTATTTATTTTATTTATTACCTTCAATATTATCAGCTGTTTGGAGACTTTGAATCCCCTATTTTAGAAGACATTAGAAAGTAGAAACTAGAGCTTGAAAGTAGCTTTATGGAAGACATTAGAAGATTATATTATCGTAATTCATAAACATCCAAAATCCATAATCGCAATTGCAAACTTGGCCCTTGAAACCCTCGATATGTTGATGAATCTATGCGGACAACCCAACCAAGATTGAGGGCAAATCGACAATTTTTTGAAAAAAATTTCTGTCTAATGCTTTATCTCTTCGTTTGATCCAAAATGTGGATGTTTTTGGTGTTTGGGAAGGGGGGGGGGGGGGGGGGGGGGGATGACCAAAATACCCATGCTTGTGGGCATTGTTTTTGCCCACGAGCTATGCGGCTGCATATGCATTGGGATGCGGCGCATGTGCCGGTGCATCCCACCAAGGCGCATATGCCGGTGCATCCCACCAAAGTGCATATGCGCCCCTATGTGATGCGCTTCAGGGTGCATAGTGCATTATGCAGCTGCATATGCAGCGATTGTGGCCGCAGTTTAAAGTAGTGGTCCTTTTTCCCTCTCATTTGTGTGTTCCAAGTGAAAAACTGAAAAAAACTATGGTATTATGGAATTGTATATTTTCTTATTGCCATTTTGTTAATGCCCTTTCCTTTCTCTGTTTTGTCTAATACATTATGTCACCCTTTTGCAGATTGGTCTGATTCCGGTCGTGCTGGTTTTGGTGACATTTCAAACACATCTGGTACCACCCTAAGGTTAGCACTTTTGGAATGTTACTTTTAGGGCATGAGTGTTGTTTGTGTCCTTCCTGCTTTGTTGTGTGGTATTCTTTTTGTTGCACCTCAATTTTTCTAATTGATATGAATGAATTTTGGCTGAACAGGCTTAGGCTAGTATTTAAAATTTGGCATGCTTCAAAAATAAATAAAGACGCACAAAAAAAAAGCACAGATGATTTCTCAAAAAAGAATAAAAAAAAGAAGAAAAAAAGAAAAATATGCGCACTGCTGATTGACTTCTTCATGCTCTGATATCAACTTAGATTCAGACAATGTAACCTCAGTCCCGCCCTTTGGGCTGGTGTCTTGTGTTGACATGTCCTGAAACGGGTCAGACATGTTATCCGTCTTTGTCTGTCATGTGGCATCACCACTACAGTTGTTGATACTTCATCTCACAAGGGTTGGCTTATGTGTTACATGTGGATTCATGTCTTGCCACTTGGGGAGTCATGTGGTTAAATGTGGATCAAGTGTGGTAGTCAAGTGTTGAGCATAGTTGTTGGAAGTGGCAGTGAGGGACTGTCACATGCTAGAAACTCTGGAGGTCGTGAGCACATTCTGTACTTCTATTTAATTTAGAAATAAAATTGTTAAAAAATAGATACCCGATTAAAAAAGATCCAATAATACCTTAAGACAGAATAGAATGGGTGCATAGAAAAGGACGGAAGAATTAATTATTAATTTAATTGAATATTGTTTAATTAATAATATTTTATATTCTGTTGAGGTGCTTGTTATGTAGCAATAATTCTGTAAGATACAATGAAAAAAATACCACAATGGGGCACTTTGGGATAATGTATAAGAATTAGCTGATTATTAATTCATAAATCTGTTTTATGTACATATTAGAACATCCACAAGCATTTAAAGCTGCTATATTTATATTTTACACTTTACAACCTTCAAATGCATCAGAGAGAGGATGATCATAATTAAGATCCAAATGAGTCATGTTCTTGGCCTCTTCTTGCCCCTCAAGTGGTTAGGAGCGACCCATAAAAAGAGGGGATCAAGGTCCCAAAATTTATAAATCTCATGGAAATCCCTATCTTGGAGTGCTGGAGCGAGATTTAGGAGCAGGATTGACACCTAGGTCTTAGTAACTATGATGTCGAGTGACGTGTGGTGGTCAAGCGTGGAGTATATATGGTTTGTTGTCAAATGTGACTACGTGTTCTTTGTAGGTCTGTGTGGAGTCACTCGTAGTTTGACTTAGAAGAAGTTGTCCCTCATGATACTTGAACATCCAACCTTTTAGGTTGGGGATGAACGTTCTACCACTACAAGTCCCAGCTCGGTGTGGGCCAAGAAGGAAAATTTTATTATTAATAGATTAAAAAATTCTTTTTAAAAATTAAATGCAGGAAAAAGTTTATATCAGGTTGCAACCTTAAAACGTAGAATTAAAGATGCACATAAAAAATCATCGGAAAAGGTTGTTTTGATGTTGAAAAACCCTCTAATTGATCATCTCGACATCGAGATGTAGGAATATGAAAAAAAAAGATTTTGAGTCCCAGAAATAGTGCATCTTGCAACACATTATCTAGACCGTCCATGTTCAAGATTTCAAATGTTGATAGATCTACTTGATTTTAACCATGTTTGGAGTTTAAAATTTTATATTTAGAGATAGAAATAGATTTTCAGATAATCCTAAGAATTTTATACACCAAAATCACATGTTATGATACAATTTGGAGGTGCCGATTGTTTAATGTTGCAACCTTATACATACCACACCCTTAAATGTATGCAAAAACAAAAAAATTGCTTCTTCTTCATGCGAAATTATTTGATTTTTAGGTGCTATTGTTTCGTTTTGTTTTATAATTTCGTAATATTTTTTTGAATTTTTATTTAATTTATATATACGTAAGTTTATTATGTAAATAATTGTAACAACGTGTTGGACTATACGGAATTTTGGGCCAACATACTAGACACCCAAGAGACATGGTTAATGGTGTTCTAAGAGTTCATGAAGTTGGTTTATCTTTGAACACTAATATGTGATGGGTAGTTGAATTTCCATGGAAAATCCTTTGAAATGTATGTTGAATAGTGGCTCATTGGAAATGAAGTGGGTTTGGGTTTTTAAAGGTTTGAGAATTATGTTGGTGGCACTATTGTTACGAAGATGAACCTATTGGTTCATGGAAAAGGCGGTAAGTTCCATACATATGCACAAGGAGAAATCTATTGTCTGAAAGTCAGATGAACAATTCAGAAAAATAAGATTGTAGGACCATGGTAAGAATTGAACTCAAGAACCACCTTAATCCTTATAGGGATCCGTAAGAAACAAGGTGATTCACTACTACAAGAACCGCTTGATTCTAGACAATCAAGGTGATTCCATGTTTTATACCATCCAAGACAGGGGACATTGCGGGTTTGAGTCTACTCGAGAGATTTTGAGCCAGCGTTCGAACTGCGACCATGTAAAAAGAAAACCAAAGTCATCGACAGGTGATTGTTATCTAGAAAAATCGTAAGAAAGAAAAATATTTGCACAAATTTGAAGACGTGGTTCAAAATTTTAAGACTTTTTGAAACTTCCCATGTGATTGAGATCCTTTGAGGCCATTACCGCACCCCCATTTTCAGTGGGATTACGATCCCCCCAACCAAGCTCCCTACATCTATGGTGGTGACTATGAAATATAGAAGGGGGTATTGGGTTGATTTTGTGTTTGGTGATTGGTGATTGGAGGGCTATAGTAGTGGTGTGTTTGGTTTTTAGGAGAGGGGTTAGGTATGGTAAGTAATGAAGATACACGCATGTTCTTTCAGGTACTCGAGGTGTGGTGTTATTTTGTTTCTCTTTTGGAGCAGAAGATGTACATTATGAAAAGGTTATCAACTGTGGGATGTTGACATGATGCACTTGGTGGTGTCCAACGCACTATACATCTTGATGCTAGGGGTGGCAAAGGGTTTTGTGGCCCGGCCTGACCCTAAAAAACTAGGGCTTGGGCTACTAATGTGGCTCGAGGGTTCCTAAGGGCTGGGTTGGGCCTTGACGAGGGCCGCAACAAAGCCGACCTGGTTTGGCCGGGCCCTTCTTGGCTTTCTTTTTGATTTTTTTTCTTTTTTTTCTTTTTTTCTATTTGGGCTGGCCTGGAGGGGGTCATGAGTGGGCCAGCTACAAGGAGGGCTGGCCTGGCCCTTGCTCGACGTTTTGCCAACCCTACTTAATGCAGTTTTGATGCAGGCGCATCGCTTACAATGGGTTAAAAAATTATTATTTTTAAATTAAAAGAATATAGGGTTCCCAAAGGCCGGGTTGGGCCTTGGTGAGGGCCACAACAGAGCCGACTTGGTTTGGCGTGGCCCTGGCCCCACTTGGCTCTCTTTATGTTTTTTTCTCTTTTGTTTTTCTTTTATTCTATTTGGCCAGGCCTGGACCGGTCTTATGGGGGTCATGGCCGGGCCTGCTATAGAGAGGGCTGTTGGCCCTTGCTCGAATTTTTGCCAACCCTACTTAATGCAGTCTTGACGTAGGCGCTTCGCTTATAGTGGGTTAAAAAAGTTATTATTTTTTAAATTAAAAGAATATAATAATAGCTTCCATTTATAAAGCACGAGATAGCTCATCGGCTACGTGGCACTAAAGAATTTCCTCACATGTTTGTCTGTGATCAAATTTATTGTCTAGTGAATTTGGTGCTTTTAATAATTAAGAATTTATGTGCTCAAATTTTTGAGGGAACGTAGGGAGAGATAATAATTTTTAGGGAATCTAAGGAGGTGCAGTAAACACGCTAAGCTATATTATTAAAAATGATGTGAAAATGAAATAGTTCATTGATCGTATTTTATCCGTGATCCAATTTATTGTCTAGAGATTTTGGTGCTTTTTAAAATTAAAAAATTTATGTGCTCAACTTTTTGAGCTATCTTAGGGAGGGGTAGTAAACACGCAAAGTTATAAT
The DNA here is from genome assembly GCF_000471905.2 of Amborella trichopoda. Next base: position 4,454,067 of record NW_006499435.1, read on the forward strand.
ATTAACAATAATGTGAAAAATGAAAAAGTTCATTGATTGTACGTTCCCTTAAGTACACACTCCGTTGGCAATTTACTCTTTTTTTTCCCTTCTAAATGCTTATATAATTGAGAAGAGAATATTAAAATTTCATCATCATCATAACCTTTTCCCAATTAATTGGGGACAACTTCACGAATCCTGGTTCGCCATTCTGCTCTATTAAAAGCCATACCCTCAATGAGGCCATAAGTCCTCATATTTTTTCGGACTACTTCCAACCACGTCTTTTTGGGCGCACGCCTTGCCCTTTTCAGTCCTTCCACTTGAACTAACTCGCACCTCCCAACAGGTGCTCTACTTGGTTGGTGCCACACATGTCCAGTCCACCTAAGTTTATTCTCTTTCGTCTTATCGCCTATTGGTGCGACACCTAAATTTTCTCGAATGGATTCATTTCGAATTCTATCCCTTATTGTCTTGCCACTCATCTATCTCACCATCCTCATATCCGCTACACTCATTTTATGGGTATATTGTTTTTTGTCTGCCCAACATTTTGCATCATAGAGCAAAGCTGGTCTCACAGTTGTCCTATAGAACTTGCCTTTCAGCTTCATTGGTATGCGACGATCACATAAAATTTCAGTTGCACATCTCCACTTCTCCCACCCAGCTCTAATTTTGTGTGCGACATCTTCTTCAATCTCTCCATTTTTCTCGAATATCGACCCACGATATTGAAAGTGCGGTATTTTTTGTACTTCTAGGCCATTATTCTTAACTATTTTTTCGTCTCTACTTCTATATTTACTAAACTCGTATTTCATAGACTCTGTCTTAGTTCGGCTAATTTTAAAACCATTGGATTCTAGGGCATCCCTCCAAAGTTCTAACTTTGCGTTGATGCCGTTTTGGGTCTCATCAATCAAAATTATTTAATCTGCGAACAACAAGCTCTACGTTACCTCATCTTGTAGGTACTTAGTTAAGTTATCCATAATTAAGACAAATAGGTACCGACTAAATGCTGACTTCTTGATGTAGACCTATTGTTACTGAAAACTCACTTGTCTGTCCACTAGTTGTTTGTACAGTAGTTACCGCTCTATCATACATATCTTTCACCAAGTTGATGTAGTGTTTGGATACTCCTTTTTTTTTCCAACATTGTCAAATCAAATCTTGAGGTACTCTATCATAAGCTTTCTCTAGATCAATAAAGACCATGTGGAGGTCTTTTCCTTTTACTCTAAACTTCTCAATCGGTTGCTTTAGTGGGAAAATAGTGTCAGTTGTTGACCTTCTTGGCATAAAACGAAATTGGTTTTTAGATGCACTCATTTCATGCTTTAGTCGTTGTTCAATCACTCTCTACCAGAGCTTCATTGTATGGCTCATAAGCTCGATCCCTCTATAGTTCGCACAATTCTGTATGTCTCCTTTGTTATTGTAAGTATGTACCACAATATTTTTTCTCCATTTGTCTGGCATTTTCTTTGTTCTTAACACCTTGCTGAACAACTTTGTCAGCCAGTCAATACCAATCTCTCTCATGCACTTCCAAACCTTTATCGGGATACCATTTGGTCCTAAAGCGTTTCCTATCTTCATCATTTTCAAAGGTTCTTTCACTTCAATATGCTAATCCTACGGATGAATCTATAACTTCCGCCCTCATTTGTACCTAAAGTTCTTTCTACTGCTATGTTCCCATTGTGTTCGTCATTTAATATTTTTTGAAAATAAAAGTCTCCACCTTTCGTTGACCTCGTCATCCTTCACCAAGACCCTTTGATTCTCACTCTTAAGGCATTTAATGTGGTTTAGATCCCTACATTTTCTCTCACTTATTTTTGCTAATTTGTAGACATCTTTTTCACCTTCTCTTGTTCCCAGTTTATGATATAGATTATCATGTGCTTTAAGTTTAGCTTTACTTACAATTTGTTTTGCATTTTTCTTAGTATTTTTATATGTTTCTAAGTTTTAATCATTTCTATTACGCTACCAAGTTTATAACATGATTGTTGTTCGCTAATGGTCTTCTGAACCGCATCACTCCATCATCAAGTTTCCGTGTTGGAGTTTCTTTTCCCACTAGATTCTCTTAAAACTTCTTTTACCACTTTCTTGATACTGTCAGCTATCTCATTCTATATCACATTGACATCATGTTCAGAGTTCCAGTTTCTTCAACTAATTGATCCCTAAATAAGTCTATGTTCTCATTTTTTAAATTCCACCACCTGGTTCTTGGACGCCCATTACTTTCACTCCTTTTCTTTCATGTCTTTATGCCGACGTCCATAACAATGAGCCTATGTTGGGTAGTCAAACTCTCACCTGGGATAACCTTTTAGATCTATAAAATATTGATAAGGAGGTTTTTTCATAATATGCTCCTCTGGGAGTGTTTTAATATACTATGTTTACTTGTGTGGATGCAAGCCTTTTGTAGGCATTAAATGCATCATAAATGTCAATTTCTTTGATAGAATAGAATAGATAAACAAGATTCATGTAGCTGACCACAAATAGTTGGGATAAGGCTCGGATGATGATGATGATATGATGAAAAATTTTAATAATGAGGAAATATGTGTAATTATTTATAATTTAAGGTTAGCTTTATCTATCAGTTAACGATTTTTTCGATTATAAAGTTTGATTCATAGTTATTTTAAATTTACAATTTTTTTGACCGTTTAGATATAATTTGAGTGTTGGAAAAAATTGGAAATGAATGTAGATTAATATAAATATTGGATGTGTTGTTTATTAATCAATTTAATTTTTCTTTCAATAAGGTACTATGTTTTCAGAAATTACAAATTATAAAATCTTAATTAAATTGATTGGGGATCGTAGTCTCTTTGTATGAATAATTGGTTATTTTGAAAAAGGTAAAAGGTGATATTTATGATGCATTTAATGTTGTAAATGTGGCTTGCGTCTGCGCGAGTGTGCAAAGTATAAATTAAAATGCTCCTAGAGGAGCATACTATATACTTAATCTCAATAAAAAACTTGCTTATCGGTATTTTATAGATCTTAAATTTAAATATTCTATTTTGCATGCATGAATTTTGGAAAGTTGCATACATGAATTTTTAATTTTTAAAAAGTTGCCAAGTTCTCTAGACAAAAAATTGGATCATGGACCTAGATGTCAAACGTGTGACGTAATTCTTGACGTGACGCTCGAGCCATCTCGTGCTTTATATATAGCAAAGATTTCAACTTAACGGTATGACACCTAGAAAATGCAGTAGGAGTTTATCTTTGTAAAAAGGTAAGTTTGGACAAGCTATTCTCATATTTTTGGCATGTTTCTTTTAAAAACAATCCATAGGTCTGTTATATTATATAATCTAATCCAATATATGCTATTGTATGCTTACTAGGGTGTATAATCCTTCTGGTGAAAGTCCTGTACAAAAAATATTTTTAGGGTCTTAATTTCATAACTTTCTCAACCAGACGATAGTCAACCTCAAAAAAGGAAATTTTTTTACTCCTTTTATGTGTACGGAGAAAAGTTTCGAAATTGAAGGTAGACCATTACGTGACCATTTCGGTTATGGACAGTGATATATGAGTGTTGAGAAAAAATCCTGTCATTTTTTTTCTCTTACATTCATATGGTTATTTTGAATCCAAAAAATACTCTAAATAGATTGTTCATCCGATTAAATATATGATATAAATCTAATTGAAGATCACATTAAGTATAAATTAAACATTATAACAGAGGAAATTTATTAATTAAATCTATAAAATTATATTTAATTAATCTATTTTTATCATTAAGTAAGTAGATAGGGTAACTTACATTTTCAATAAATCGACCAAACACTTTAGGTATTTGCAAGTAGTAGTAAATCATATTTCCAGATGTGATCCCATAATAAAAAACAACAAAGAGGACTGGCTAGAATTACTCACATCAATACATTGTTAAATTTTTATATTAATTAATAATTTTAATGGTATTAATATCACTTTTTAAATATAATAAATTGGTCATTTTTTATTCTTAAATTTTAATTATTAACTAAAATGATATAATTATGCTTTTAGGTTTAATAGTCATACATTTTATGCTTTAGGTATTTCTATTATTTTAAAATTGTAATCATGAACTAAAAAACATAATTATGTAATAACATTAATTAATAAATAAAAATAAATCGAAATGTTAATTGTTTGTAATTGTTAAGGGAAAACATAAGGTCATACGCTTTCATTGTCTACCCTACACTTTAGATAGCCAAATTAGTAGTATTGCCACTCAGAATTGAAATAACTTATTAAAAAGGTGAGCAGCTATAATTATTTTAATTAGTAAAACATTGAGTTTTGTTCAAGTTTCAATGTTTATTTGTAATTTACAATATAATGATAATTGAAAATTGAATTTATTAAAGTTGGTTATGAGCAATTAGTTAAAAAATTGGGTATTCTTTTGTTTTAAATTGAATTCGACTAATTTTTCATATACTACTGAAAGTGCAAAAATCAGATGAACACTTAAAATTTTCTCTTTAAAATTAATGTGTTATTTTTTCTATTATATTGTTTTGAAAAGCATAGTGTATTGCATCATATCATACATGAAACGATTCAACCACAAAGACCTGATATACTATATCTCATAGGAATTCCCATAAGTGTCGTAATTATCATAGGGTGGGGCTTTCACCAAATTTCTCTATGATTTTATTGATTACATATACTTCGTTGATTTTTTTTTCTCCCATCAATATAAAGTTTTAGTTGTATGTGAATTTGGATCTAACTTGCTTAAGTGTGAAGTAAATTTATAACGCTTTATTTGTGTGTCGATAGAGAGAGTAGGTTCTAGAGAAAGAGCTGAATTTTCCTTTTTTCAAAGAGAAAGATAGGGTTTAAGAGAAAAAGAGAGAGGGATGCAAATATGGTTAGGTTTTCTCTATGATTTCATTCCTATGGTTTCTTAGCTTTGTATTTCACTTGGCTAATGCCTTACGACCATATTTTAGGGCAGCCTACTGTGTTATATCCAAATAGGAAATGCCATAAATGATTGATTTGTTTTGGCTATATGTGTGATATCAACTTGCATTGAAATTTATATGCCTATTTCTGTAAATCATTATTATGCTCGACGATGTCTCTTTTCGATATTAGATTGTTATTTTTGGGGGTGGTTTTTCTTGGACATACACAATATGTTTGATTTTGTTTTTCTTGCAAGCATGCAAACAGAAGCAAAGCTTAAAATTTTATTTCAATGTTCTCTCTCCCATATGGAATTCCCTAGTTATCAAAAATTGACTATGATGCTCTCCCAACATATTACCAAATAAATAATGCTCTTAGTGTTTGATTTCCCTAGGGCAGTTATGAAACTTCACTTTGCATAGAAACCTTAGATAGAGAAAGAGAGAGAGAGAGAGAGGAATAGAGCAAGAGAGGACTGAAAGAATATCCGTTGTTCGATTTGTTGGGCTTTCACCCATTGGAGAGAGAATAAAAGAAAGAAAATATAGAAAGAGAGAAAGAGGATCCCATAAGAGAGCGAGAGAGAGGGAAAGAGCTTTCAAAATTCGCTGTACGTATACTTAGTAGGTCACATTGAGAATTTCAATTTTGCATTATAACATATTTTTATTTTTATTACTAATAAAAATAACATGTGGATTGAACGTGCACCACACGATATGTTGCTAGAAGAAAGAATAAAATGAATGTGTGAGTCTTTTAATTTAGTATTGAGTGCGTATACTTTGCTCCCTCAGGAGCATGCTATACATTTACTCCCTCAGGCAGAATAATTACTTCGAAGATTGTTTTTTATTTGAAGTTTTGGGATCCGTCTAATTATAACAAGATGATTGTTTCAAAGAAAAATTTGGATTTTGAGTTCTTGAACATCTAGATCATTCCCTCCGAAAATTGGACGGTTTCAGTGCAATCTGTGATGCCTTTTTTTATTTTTATTTTTTACGCGTATAAAGAATGAGAGTTAATTTTTTTTCTCTTTTAGGTTGGCTGCGGAGTTCTCAGTATTGGAAAAACCGGCCTATCTAACCGCTAACAGGCCGGTTACTCGGAATAGGCCAGCGACGATTCCCCTTTTGGCCGGTTTTGGTGGTCACCCAGTATTTTAAACTTTAAATAGAATAATACTTCATATTCATATCAAATACATGAGAATGGCTTATTGGTAAGCTTTGAGGATTGGTTTTTATATGAATCGGGGATCAAATCCCACTACCAGCGTTGTTTTCTTTTTAAAAAACCGTGAATTGGTTTATAAACCATATGCATTGTTTTCTTTTAAAAAATCATGTACTACTTAGTTGATCACCATTTACTACTTAGTTGATAAAAATAAGAGTTTATGTTACATATAACATAGTTTTTTTTTATTTTTTATTTTTAAAATAGTATTTTCGTAAAAAAAAAAATCACTTTCTTTAAGAAAAAAAGATAAAAAAATATCATTTTCTTTAAAAAAGAAAGATCATTTTTTTTGAAAAAAAAAGAGTTGGTCAAGTTGATTTTTTTAACACTATTTTAATATTCTTTACATTATGATAAAGATTAAAAAATATTTTGGTTATTGATATTCACTTTTATATTTCATATCTTTTCATAATATTTTTAAAATACCCCTAGGCACAAATCTACTCGTTAAAATCAATTTTTTCATTAATTTTCAACTTCATTTGAGTGTATTTTGTTTTAATCATATTCTTTATATGTTTTTCATATTTTAGTTGATTTTTTTGTATCTTTTTTAATTTTTTTAATATTTTTTTAATCGTTCCGGACTTGTCTGGTTAGAGCGGTTGAATTGACCGGTTTATTGGTTAGGCCAGTTAAATCGCTTCCAGGCCCATGTTCGGTTATCCATTCCGGTTCGATTTTGCGAACACTGGGAGTTCTAGAGATCATATCCGCAAAATTTGAGATTTAAAAGATATTCCTAGTGTAAGTTTTACTTGAGGGAATAGATGGATAGTATACTCCCGCAGGAGCTTTTGGCTTTAGTATTTCTCCCGAATAAATGTGAAGTCTGTAGTAAATAATAGCATATAGCCAAAGTTCAAATGGAAATTTCCAAATACTAAAGGGCAAGTATTTCACGATTACAAAACATACAAAGTCGATTTTTAGGGACATCTAAACTCACTCCTCTTTCAATACATACGCTAACATTTTCCCCCCCAAAAAAAAAAATCCAAATTCCAAAAGTTAATGGCATAAAAAATTGAAAGAAATGATATCTAGGTTTTAAATTTCTCGCCCCTTGAAACCCATGATTACTTGGTAAATCTTTGCCTAAAATCCTTCAATCGAATGCACAAAATCAACTGAACTTTTGGCCAAAGGATCCCCAAATATTATTGACATCTTTGAATTAAAAAAAAAGCTAGGAAATTGCCCATGCTTGTGGGCACTTTTTGGCCCTCGAGCTGGTTCTCGCATATGCAGGTAGATTAGGTTGCATGATGTGCCAGAATAAAGGGATGTGCCTGTGTATTCTGGCGCGTCATATTGAATGATCATTCCATCAGCGGGTGATGCAATGCATATGCGGGCGCATCATGATAGTCCATATGTGGGTATGTGTGGTGTGACTAAGGGCTCACGTGCTTTGGTTCTCCCGGATATAGAGGTGTGCAGCCGACCTTTGATGAATATGCCTTATGATTATTGGTACTTAGCTGGCAAGTTGCTTTGAATTTAGGAAGGATAGTGTATTGTTTATGTTTCCAGGAGAGTTGACAGAAGAGGGTTTTGATGATTTTGCAAGTTTTATTTGGTTGCGAGAGGGAGTTGGCATGTTGTTTTTGTTTAGAAAGTGTAACTTTCATATGGGAATTATTGGATGAGATTTTTAATGTGCTCATTTTGGTCCTTACGTTGTATATTTTTTTGGTTGATCAATGTTTTCTTTCCTCAATGCTTTGCCTGTACTTTTTGTTTTTTCTTTTCTCCCCCTATTTAGAAGTAGAGCAAGGTGCTTAGGCATGTGACTTTTTAGATGATAATATTTGATTGCTGGCATAATTGGTATCATTGACTGACTGATTTTATGTGTAAAATTATTTTTTTCTAACAATGCAGTGGCGATAACTTGTAATTTGTTTCCAGGGAGGGTTTGATGTCATATAAGCAGTTCATTCAAGAGCTTGAAGATGATATACTACCAGCTGAAGCTGAGCGGAGGTATGGTGAAACTAATAATTCCATTTATGAGACCTATGAAACATGAAAGGAAAATCTATTCAGACCACAGTGGTCACAAGTATGCATTTTAAATGGATCTGCCTCGTCATATAACTACATAACAAGTGTTTATATCGATGTGTCAGATATCAAGAGTACAGAACAGAATACATCACCACTCAGAAGCGGACATTTTTTGATGCTCATAAAGAGGAAGAATGGTACCACTTGTGGCTTTATTGTGATTGTTATTTCATGGTCTAAACTTGTCTTCTAATATACATCCATTGATTTTGCACATGGTTTTATTTTGTGTGCAGGCTTAAAGATAAGTATCATCCTACTAATTTGGTGACAGTTATTGAAAGGTGAGCTTATGGGGTCATGTGGCATATTCATCTTTATATAGGATAATTATTAGAGTTGTTCATTCTAGTCATTATTCTGATCATGGTTACTAAATGAAGCAATCCAATCTGTAAATTGTTTTGAAAGAGTAATTTATGAAAAAAAAAGAGTACATTTTAAAAGATTAAGCATGGCGTTTTAAAAATTTAATTATCAGAGCAAAAGTCAAGATTACTTCTCCCCCAAATCTTTTCCACATCACCTAGATTTGGTCTCGACCCTTTGTCCCAGGATGTCTCTCACTTCTTGATGTAGATTAAGAGATGAAGGATTCAAAATTTTTATTATTCTCAATTTGAGGGGATTTTATTAGTTATTTATTTTTTATGGGTCAATTTTAGGAATTTTTTTTATTTTAGGTGTTAGGGTTAATTTCTAGAATATTTAAGGTTTTTAGGAATTCTAGGGTTTTTTTTTTATATTTTAATTTACAATTCATTGGTTAATATTCATAGGAACTGTTCACATGTATTGTTCATGTTACTGTTCATGAGATTTCTGGAGTTTTAGTATTGCTTGGGGGTATTTTAGAGTCTTAAATGTCTACTTGGATCTGAAGTTAATTATAGGGTTTCATAGGCTTATAAAAGGTTAGATGTCACATTTTAGAAGGCTTAAGGTTAGATGTCACATTTTAAAAGGCTTGGCTTGATTTAGAGCTGTATTGTTTCACCATAATTGCTGACTTTACTTTTTTGAAGTTCCGCAAAAGGGTGGATTTATTTTCCCACCTTTCCGTCTTGCATCAAGAGGTATCATGATGCAGATCAAGAGATGGATGGTATTTCTATTCTTCTCAATTTGAGGGGACTTTATTATTTTTTTATTAGTCAATTTTTAAGAATTCATTTATTTTAGGGGGTAGTCTATTTTTAGTTTATATGTTTTCTTTACTATTCACTGGTTACTAGTCATAGGGATTGTTCACATATATTATAGGGGTATTTTTGGAATTCCAGTATTGTTTAGGGATATGTCAGAATTTTAAATGTTTACTTGGATAGTCTAAACTTGGATAGTCTAATAAGAGTGAGGATCTTAAACTTTCCCTTACCCCAACCCCAGGTGAAGGAGGTATGTTGCGTTAGGTAGATAGCCAGCGTAAAACTTGCCACTTCTTATCATGAATCCTTAGCCTCGATTTTGTCTTATTGAGGTACGACCCTTGATAGAGAAGAATGGAAGAACAAGATTCATGTAGCCGACCCTAAATAATTGGGATGAGGCTTGGGTGATGATGATGGTAAAATGTTTACTTGGATCTCAAGTTAATTTTAGGGTTTCATAGGCATATAAAAGGTTAGATATCACATTTTGGGAGACTTATATTATTGGAATGAATTTTATTTTATGAAAGAAGAAAGTTCTTCTTCTCTTGGCTTGATTTGCAACGTATTTTTTATCCATATTTTCTGATTTTACGTGTTCAAGGTTAAAAAAAAATGTGGAATTATTTTTCCACCTTTCCTTCTTGCATCAAGTGGTATCAGAGCTCAGTTTGAATACAATTAAAGATTGTGATGGTTGGTTGTGGAGTCTTAGCTGTAAGGATGCCAATTTGATCTTATTACGCAAGGAAATCAACAACTTGACAGAGAGGCTTACATGGTTGTTGCGCATGCGAGAACAACAACAACGTGCCCTAATTGAAGAGTAATCTACGGGAATAGATCAAAATCGTGAGGGTTTTTAATGGAAAATGGTGTGAATCAGAGTCTGACTCAGAGTGGGCGCACAATGATGGCGGTTGTGAGTTGGAAGCTGTCTTTGAGAACCCGTTCTATGCACGCATTCCACGACGGGAGCCACATGTTCGGGAGAGTGGATCGTGAGATTCCACATTAAAGTTGATCTACTTGAGCTTGATGAAGAACCGGTTGAAGGTGAAGAACAAGTATGTTTGGATCTTCAATTGGAGTCATCATTCTTTGATATCACGGGTGACCCATCGTTTATAAAGGTCTTATTTTTTTGAAGAACAAGATGAAATGAAAGAATTTGGCCTTGAGGCAGCAATGATATCTCATTTCCTCATCGATGGAGAGATGGAGAAGAAAGATATTGACTTGAACCCAGAGGAGCTCGAGCATATAGAGATTTTAGAGGAAGAAAGAAATATGTTGAGGAAGGACGGACAAAGCGAAATGCAACATGAGTTTTTTGAGATTCATCATCATCCAAACCTTATCCCAATTAATTGGGGTCGGCTATTCATGATAAATTGTGGCAAAATTTTATGCTGGCTGCCTACCTAATGCAACCCACCTCTTTTACCTGGGCTTGGGACAAGTTAAGGGAAGGTCCTCACCATTCTTAGTCCAATGAGGATTTTGAGAAAATTATCAAAAATTATAAGAAACGCATGGAGGTTGATGATGAAGATGTATCTTATTTCACTAACAAAAAGATCGATGATGAGCACGTATCCTATTGAGTAGTTGTGTATCTAGAGTTGGAAAAGTTTGAATATTGTTATACGGATCGTGACAAGGCGTTCAAGGTTGAAGAATATCATGGGTTTAAGGCAAGATTCATCCTAGCTCATTTCAAAACTCAATGGTAAGTTTTCTCCAAGGGAATGATGCAAATAAAGAGATGGATGGATTCAATATTGTTGTTCTTCTCAATTTTAAGGGGCTTAGTTATTTTTTTAATTTTTTATGGGTTATTTACAGGAATTTCATTTATTTTGTGGGTTAGGGTCTATTCTAAGGGTTTTATAGTTTTCTAGGGATTCTAGAGTTTTTTTATATTTTTATGTACTATTCACGGGTTATTATGCATAGGAACTGTTCACATTATTGTTCACGAGTTACTACTCATATGGGTATTTGTGGAATTTTAGTATATTTTGGGGATAATTTAGAGTCTTAAATATATACTTGGATCTCAAGTTAATAACTTTAAGGTTTCATAGGCTTATAAAATGTTAGATATGGGCATATGTTAGAAACAAGTCCTTCTTGTCATGGCTTGATTTACCGTCATGTTTTTTCTCCATAGTTGTCAATTTTACTTGTTTGAGGCTCAGGAAAAGTGTGAATATTTATTTTCCCACTTTTCCTTCCTGCATTACTTCTCCTTACTTTTCTCACCTCCAGTCATCCTAAGCCCTCTCTCATGTCCCTTCTCTCTCTTTACACCCTCTACACTTATTCTCTTGATATTGATGTGACACAATATATTTTCATTGGTAATGTGACCTGCACATGGACATACCTATTATAATTAGTAATTGACATATCCCTTGTTAAGAGGATTCTTTTAACTTTGGGATGAACAAATGCAGTGGTGCAGCTCTGTCTCTGTATTAGCGGAACATCTTGGCACATTCTCTCCTAGGGCACTTGCTTGTGAAGAGTTGGCTTGGAATTTGTTTTACTGCTAACCTAGCTACATTCCCCATTGTTGGTCTTTTCCTACTATTAATATCTGTTCTATTTTCAATGGTGCCAGGAGGAATGAGCACGCAAGATCGACCGCAAAAGAATTCTTGCTGGATCTACAAAATGGGACTTTGGATTTGTAAGTTGTCTTGTTACTGCCTTTTTTTTGTTACATCTGCATATTTCATTCAAATTTTCAACTTGATTACTGGACAGTCCTGTGTGTTCCGCATATATAGTTGCCCACAAAACCCTGTAGACTAGCGATTCTTCAGAATTTTTTAATGGAAAATTCATTTGTGAGGCAGACAACTAAGTCAAGAAAGTGTGGTACCGCTTCAGTTCTCCATATTTTCGATGATTGAGGACCCAAATATCTGGAATATCTATCCTCTTGATCCATAAAATCATGATCCTGGGAAAAGGTTTTGGACCTCTTGGATGGTCCATCTTAAATGCCATCTCAACCTGGATTTTGGAGTATCCATTTCAGTAGATCCTGGATCAGTCATATTTGCACCATTTTAGGAGCTTGCAATGCATTTCCTAGGGTGGAAATGGATTTGTAAGGGTTTAAAATGGTTTTTTAGGAGTGGCCTCATGGTGTTGGCATTTTTCTGGGGTCTCATGTTGACATTACACTTCATTAACATACTTTTCAGTAATTGTCTTCCCCTTATATGGTGCTCTCTTGTTGGTAAATTTATTTTTATTTATTTTTGTCAAATCTTGTTGGGAAATTAACAGATCCTATTTTATTTTTGGAGTAAAAATAGTCCCCTATATTTCATATTTTACGCTACATTCTTACTTTTATGGGAGCGCAAAGTTTATTCTCATGTTTTTTGCTATACATTGGATCAATCTCAAATTTGGCGTGTCCATATTTCTCACCATCACACATCTGAAAAAATAAAAAAATTGAAAGAAATAAAAATACCAAAATACCCCTGTATCTTTTATAGGTGATTGTGATTTTTTTTTGTATTATTATCTTTTTTATATTTTTACATGTGCGTGATGATGAGAATTATGGATGCCTTGAATTTGGGCATAATTTGGGGTTTTGAAAAAAAATTTAAAATACCACTATGCACTCTAAAAAATTGGGACTTGAGTGTGAATATGAAAATAGGGACTCTTTTTTTATTTCGAAACTAAATGGGATTTTTCTTTGTAAATTTTGCAAACTAATTTTAAATTTTCTTTTTGATTTATTGTTATTAACATTATGTTTTGAAGATTGAATTGCATCCTATTTTTCTTAATGTAACTTCTAGTGAAAAATTCCCTACTAATGAAATTTGATTGCCAACAAGACATAAGAAAACAAGGTAGGTGGTTATATATGATGCTTGCATAAAATCTTTATTGTGGCAACATCTGTTGGATCTATATCATTTCTTGATTAACAATTGGGAGGTACAGGTGTTAATGGCCTGCCTACTTTAAGATTAGAAGAATTCAACTTCACTGTTATTTCCCAAACAAATAATTATCTTATAAAAATTATATAAAAATATTTTTTATAGGTATATTCAACCAAACTCTGCTATTTGGGTTTTGGTTCCTGGAGAAAGACTTGAAAACTATTTGAGAGCCATGAAAAACCTTGTTCTGGATTTAATGAAGAACCTTGGAAAATGGAACCATTATGAACTATTGTTAGAACAGAAGGTGCACCATCCTATGTATGTTATATGGTAGATAACCAGGCCATCCATGATCCATACCTAGGTGAATGTCCATTGAGAAGTACAATCAGTCTCCTTGGTCCTTTGTTGAGGGACCACTATGTAGCTTAAAACATAAACAAGCTGTGCGTGCTTGTACCTTATAACATGCACAGCTTGTGTATGTTGTACTTCCCCATAAAAAGAAAAACAGGTCTCAAGATACGTACTTTGCATCTCATGTCTTTTTCTATTTTGATTTAAGGGGTCCAAGCATCAATCCAATGGCATCAAACAAAGCCGGGCAGGGTAGCGACCAAAACTCAGAGGATGAAGCAGACCCCACTGGAAAAAGGAGGAGACATGGCAGAGGCCCCACAAAAGAAAACGAGCTCTTTTCAGCTGCTCCCAAGGCCCACCCAATCGCCTCTGAGCCCAGAAGAATCCAATCCGACCTCGAAGAAGCCTTAGCCTTGTTGAGAAAACTAGACTTTGAGAAGGGCATTGAACCCCATCTTCTCTCCACTGCCGACCAAGAAAAACAAGAGGGGGAGAAACCACGTGGTGGGTCAATGGGCCCTATTGTGATAGTCAGAGGTGTATCCATTGTAAAAGGCCTAGAGGGGTTGGAGCTCTTGGACACAATTCTCACTTACCTATGGAGAGTTCATGGTGTAGACTACTATGGGATGAGTGAGACTAATGAGGCCAAGGGCCTTAGGCATGTGAGGGGAGAGAATAAGGGTCTTGAAGAAGGAAATGGAGGTGGCTTGGAGTGGGAAAAGAAGCTCGACTCATTTTGGCAGGGGAGGTTGCATGGTCAAGATCCATTGGAAGTGATGACTGCTAAGGATAAGATAGACGCAGCAGCTGTTGAGGCCCTGGATCCTTTGGTGAGAAAAATAAGGGATGAGAAGTATGGTTGGAAATATGGGTGTGGAGCTAAGGGGTGCACAAAGCTTTTTCATGCAGCTGAGTTCGTCCACAAGCATCTTAGGTTGAAGCATGCAGACCTGGTTTTGGAGCTCACCTCGAAAGTGCGGGAGGATCTCTACTTCCAGAACTACATGAGGTAACATTTCTTTTTTGTTGTTTTTTTGGAAAGTATACTATATAACCCAATGGTCTATGGAAAACCATAGCCATTGGGTCCAACAACATGTGATGGAGAGTGGCGACTGACATTGGGATCCTCTCTAGTTCTGGTGGTTCCCATTCTCTCATCATCATCATTTCATTGAAGGATGATTACCCCTCTTCAGGATGCTCTTTTGGACCCTCTCAGAATGCTCCTTTTTTTTTTGGTTATCCATGTGGTTGCATTGTTGAGGTTGGGTGTCTCTTTACCTTCCTGTTTTCTAAGTGAAAAAATAAAATGGAGATATTTGATGTTGGTTTTTGCTAATTATTTAGATCTCTACTTGTCTCAAATGTTTCTCAAAGATACATACAAATCTTTTGGTGATGCATAAGATGATGTTCCTCTAATTATATTTCAGATCTCTTCTTTGTCCTCAACTAGAATTAGGATTTGTGAGATGCTGATGCCATTTATTTTTGAATTTGTACCCTCTTTCTTTTGTGTTACAGTGATGCAAATGCTCCTGGTGGAACTCCTGTCATTCAGCAACCGGGACCGGTAAGATTATTGTCTGTAAAATAGACAATGATTACAGCATGAGCTTGTGAGCTTGCCCTTGGTTATCCATCTTTGGGATCAAGGCACGAATGAATGCTTATGCAGCCCAGAGGAAGGGAGGGAGGGAGGGCCCCAAAGCCTAAATGTGTGTAGAAGATGTGTAAATGAGAGAGAGAGAGAGAGAAAACACTGGAGGATGTGTGTAAAAGAGAGAGAGAGAGGGAGGGAGGGTGCATTGTATTGGCATGTGGGGACAAACATCCCTTGACCTCCTTCCCCAAACTCGGATGTCTAAGCTGATGCCTTGTGTGTGTGTGTGAGAGAGAGAGAGGGAACACTGGGTAAAAATATTCATCATTGTATCTTTCTTGAGAGAGAAACTCTGGGTTAAAAAGGCAAAAATATTCATCATTGTATATTCCTGGGTAGGTTTTTCATCGATGTGTCATACTGTGTTCCATTTTTTTTTCTCCAGAAGGACAGGCCTCCAAGGCGCCGACCAGGTCTGGATGTAAGTAGTCGTTTGAGAGATGATCGTGGAAGCAGGAGGGACCATGACAGGGCAGATAGGGCCAACATTGAAGAAAGATTTGACAGGAGTGAGAATTCACCATCTCGGGATCTCCAGCCTAATGCAGGGGGAGCTGAAGGTGCCAATCCAGATTCCCCTATGTTTGATGCTTATGGTGGTGGGCAGGGGATGCCTCCCTTTAGCTCTGATATGCCACCTCCTCCTCCTGTCTTAATGCCCGTTCCTGGTGCAGGGTAGGTATTCATGGGTTCAATTTTCTCACACTGCTAGTTGCCTTTGCTTTTTGTTTTTGTTTCATTATATGGTTATTCTGCATTTCTTTTTGTTGAACTATCATCACTATGGTTTCTCTCTTTGTGATTGTATTTTCTTGAACTATCATCGCTATGGTTTCTGTGTGTGTGTGTGTTTTTGTTGAACTATCATCCCTATGGTTTCTATCTTTGTGAGTGTGTTTTCTTGAAATATCATCTCAATGGTTTCTGTGTATGTGTGTGTGTGCATGAGAGAGAGAGAGAGAGAGAGAGAGAGAGAGAGAGAGAGAGACCTCTCTAAATATATTTTCGTTTGGTTTTCTTAAGGGCTTATGTTTCTGTGGGTTCTGTTTCAGACCATTGGGACCATTTGTTCCTGCTCCACCTGAAGTTGCCATGCGCATGTTGAGAGAGCAGGGTGGCCCTGGCCCTTATGAAGGCAATGGTGGTCCAAGAGGCAGGAAAGGCCGTCCAGGCCCTTCGGTTGGAGGCCCAGCTCCTATCATTGCTGTAAATCCGGCTTTTCGCCATGATCCTCGGCGTATGAGAAGGTAACTGCCCATTACAAAGAATAGTTATATATAGGGAAATTATATTAGGCTTCAGAGTTTAGGGTTTACAAAAGGAAATATTTATAACCGCGTTTTGACATTGATGGATGGCGATAGAGAGAGTGGGACCCACAAAGGCATGACAGTTGTGGTGCATTCTCCTGTCTGCATCACTTTCAATTGTTTTATGGATGCCGATGGCCCAATAATATATGGTTTTACATAATCCGTGCAATATACTGTACTTCCCATTATTTTTGTACACCTTTGTCTTGAGTTTTTCAAAAGCACGACGGTTTGTTGCCAAAATTGCCAAGATTTAATGCTTGGTTAAGTTGAATGATAATGCTCATCGTCTTGAAGTGTACCCTAGGAAGGCTTCCTCTATGAAATCCTTAACTTTGAGATTGCCATCAATATCTATTATAGGTAAGCTTGATATGCTTTTTCTACGTCTGATCCTTGGCCATTTGCGAGTTACGGGTTCATTCATTTTGGATGCTTGGATCCTGTGGGAGGATTTGAGTTAGGTTCTACAGTAGGTGTCAGTGATGACTCTTTTGTGGATTTATACTTTATACTTTCTCTAAGCTCTTGATGCTCAATTTCACTGGAGGGACTGGCTCATGAACTTGTAGTGGATGCATCTCTCTCTCTCTCTTTCTCTCAATATACCATCTTCTACATCTGATATATTTTTGTGCTATAATCTGCAGTTACCAGGACCTTGACGCACCCGAAGATGAAGTAACTGTTATAGACTACAGAAGCTTGTAATTGCTTTCTGCCCATTACTAAATGGAGCAGCTAAACCTAGTGAAAGGAAAACAAAATAGTGGGCTACTGAGGAGACTGCGTGTTCCCAACATGGACAATGCCATTGTTTTTCTAATGGGCAAATAATCGATGATTTCTCCATGGAGTTCGTGTTCTCTCTCAATCTTTTTGTAGCATAGATACAGCATGATACAGTACGCAGCTGCTTTACATAAATTGAATGTTGTGTTTGAGTTCCGTTTAAATTTTATTATTGAACATCTAATCTACCGCCAGCAATTTGGCAGTTGCCGAAGAGGAGCGATGAGATGCATGGCTGATGATGAATGGTGCCTCTCTCTCTCTCTCTCTCCCAGAAATTTTATCTCCTCTTAGAATTTTATTTTGTTTTTGGGAGTTGTATATTAATTATCGTATGGATTGTGGAGCAAAAAAAACAACCTTTCAAATTTTGTTCCTCTGGTGGTTGTCGTGTTTCATTGACATGATATTGCCGCTGAACTTTCATCTGTTTGAATGGGTGAGATGGAGATTCAATATTCTTGATGTATTTTAAGATGGAGAAGCAGCTTCCTGGGGTAAAAAATGATAATTTAGCATTGCCGCTTCTTTCTTGTAAGCGTAGTATTACGTTAATTATGTTGATTATGTTTGCTCTGCTTCTTCTTCTTCTACCTTTTTGTCTTTTTCTTTTTTCTTGCCTTCGTTCCAAATTTGTGTGGTTCTATTATTTCTAAATTTAGTATTTTTTTCACAATTTAATCCCTTTGAGGATAACTTGTTGATTTCTCTTTGAGATTAGCTGCTCGATTTCTTGAAGTCACTATCTTTATGAATATGATTCAATACGTAATGTTTTTCTGTATGGAAATAGGTTACTACAGTGATTTTACAACCCCAGCACACACGCCCCACCCCCACTTCTCTATCTGCACCGTAGGGGTACCAATGCTGAATAAAAGAAAAATGTGTAGGGCAGCATTACTAAGCGTCGTTGACAGTAGTGAGCATGATCTCGCTCTCTCTACAGTTCTGTTGCCAATGCCGAATAAAAGAAACATGTGGCATTTAGTGCAGCATTACTAAGCATATTTTACACTGATTAGCATGATCTCTCTCTCTCTCTCTCTCTCTCTATTACCTGCAGATAGTCCGTCTATTTTCTGCAGAAAGTCGAGTGCAGCATGAAAGTAGTGAAAAATGAGTTTCGTGGCTGTAAACAAATTGAAATGGGGTTGTATATGATTATACCGTTTTCATAGAGGTTATAAACACCCCTAGTCTGATGTAGAACTGGATGGCACGGTATCGTGTTATTCTTTTTTCAGATACTCGGAAATTTACTTGAGACTTCACGAAGTCGAGAGTATTCTCAGCTACATGTTTTCACATCTGTCAGTTTGGGATGATTGTGAATTTTTATTAAAACATAAAAAAATAATTAAAATTGGCATTATTTTTTTTCAAAATCAGCTGATAGTTCTTGCTTTGAATGTACTTCGGTGCATAACCTCAGAGTTAGTTCCCATGCTCCAAATCAAATTTCTCTTTTCAGGTCCAAACAAAAGTGACTTAATCATTGTCTGAAAACAATGTGCCTCGTTCGAGAGTTGGATCCTACTGACGTGAAAATTGAAAAACATTGGATGAGTTTATGGATGGGTTTTTACGAAGTCTATAGTTTTGTATAATGTTCCCCATTTTCATCAAAAGAGTTGGGTTTTGGAGGCCAAAAAAGCTTCATCTGAGTCGTAATTCCATGATGATACAAGATAGGTGCAATTTGAGTAAAAGCAGCCACCAACGAGCAATTATATGGATGTGGCTTCCAATTGAGTGACATGGTAGGGAAGGATCAGCCCTTACTCATGGGCAAACCAAGCCTCATGTGTGCAGTCTTAGTTGCCCTCTTCTCCTACATGGCTTGAAGCGGGTCTGTGAGTTAGTTTCAAGGGGTTATTGCAGGTGCAGATCCTGTAAGACCGGTACATATTTGATGCCAAAGAAAGGGTCTGATGCGAGGGCTTGACGAAAGGTTAACAGCTGGCGAGCAAATAGAGCTGAGAGCTTACCGTTTCATTCTATTAGAGTAGCGTGCTTGATGTAGTTAGAGAGAACATAATCTTTTATATAGACTGTTCATTTCAATGACACTTTGTTAGATTTACACACTATAGGAGCCCGAAATCCATTTTGTAAGTATGGAAATGGATTTATAGATGTCTGGGAGGGGTATTTAAGTTCTCAATCCATCAACAGCATGAATATTGACGGATTTCAGAGGGCAAAAATGAATCTGTAGGTGTTTTAAGAGGAGACTTGTGTTCTCAATCCATAAAAATCATGCAGATTGAGGGTGATCTGCACAAGGTTTTTTTATGAGACCAGCATTAAAATGGTCGCTTTTCAAGGAAAGGGAACTTTATCGTGAAGCACCCTAGAGATGAAACATTTAACATCTCATCATTTCCTTTGATTTATTTTCAAAAATCTCATCAAAGGACAGGTGAATCAAGAGTTAAAATGGTTGATATTTTATGTATAGATGAAGTTTCTATAAGGCCTAGGCTTTATGAAAAAAAAAAAAAAAACTCGCCTCAATTCCTGGTCTCAAAAGAACTTTTGGGAACAAAAATCTCCTTGATGATGCTTAAGTCGAGATGATTGATGCAAAGGTTTTCCAATGCTTGAATTACAATTTCAATGCGTTATTAGGTAAAGCTTTACTTATTTTGATAGGGCTGCAGCCATATCAAACCATTTTCCTTTATGTTTTGATATAGGGTGTGGTTTGTATAGAAGTTAGGCTCTAACCAATCAAATTCGAGCCTACCTTCAAATAGTGTTGAAAAATGTAATTTAAATACTACAAATATTTGTGATAGCCTTAAAATATATTTTCATCTTTATTTATAAACTTCAAAGCTTCAAAAATAGTGTAGATCGATAGATCTATAAAAACTTGAAAATATTGAAAAATTGACGGTTCAAAAATGTATTACAAAATACACAATTTTCAAAACTTGAAATCTATTTTTTTTCATGTCCATGCATCTTATGTCGAGATGATGAATTTGAAGATATTTGAGCATAAAAACAACCTCTTCTAGGAAAATTTTTGAAGTAGGCTCAAATTTGATTGTTTAGAGCCTCGGCTATGTATAAACTTTTCCCTTTGATATATCGGTGTGATGCTAATTATTAATATCTTAACTGTGTTTCGATAAATACCCTTTACAGCGAAGATATATAGGTCAATCTTTGGTTTGAAAGGCTCAATCTAGGAACCCCTGAAAGAAAGTGACACTGCATAGGTATAATTTCAGTTTTCTACAGTTGAACAGAGGTAATTGTTGAAAATCTGATGCCTTGGCTAAGCTGTAGAGATATCAATTTGACTAAGAGAGAGTAGAACCTTTGAACCTTGCTTTGTCCAAAGAAACCAAACCACCTGACCTACCCCACATTTTGTTATGTAATTACTGAAAATCCTTGGTTACATCGACAATTAGAGGCAACCAATGAAGTCAGCTTATCGAAATTCAGGGTCAGGAAACCATGAAAACAACAAATATGTTCACATATAAATTCCGGGTTAGGAAACCATGAATGCAACAAATATATTCACATATGGAACCAATAGAGTCGATCAGTGATTTAAAAAATGAATTGGTGACCCGGATTGGGCACCCCAAAATCCGGTCCGGATCAGTGAATCGACAGTCCCGCTACCTGTTTTATTATGCCAAAAAAACAGTGAAGCGGCAAAACAACACATGAAAAAAAGTGAACAAGCAAAAAACCAGTCCATATCAATGAATCGACGGTCCAGATCGCCATTTTATTGTAGAGAACTGTCGTTTTACTGAGCAGAACGGCCGGTTCTCTTCTATTCTTGGCCGTTTTCCTATATATAGCCAGAACCAAAATAAGGTGACTGATTATCAGGTCGGACTGACAATTCCGTATCAACCCAACATTTTTTAAATCACTGAAGGGCAATTATTATCACCAAGGCTAACATTGTAATCGGCAAAATTCATCAAAATACCTATAAGAGATGGAAGTATTTTAGGTTCTGCCCATCTGCAACTATTACAACTCAAAAACATGTTTTTTATGGGTATTTTGAAATTATATCAATAGATATGGGGATGGTGTTAAATTGTTATCCCTCATGTGTAATTTCAAAAATTTCTATTCTAAATATTTGTGGGGAGCAACTAAAAGTAGGGTGAGAAAATTAAAATCTATGAAAAAATTTAAATGTTTGAGGTGTTGATGAACTTAAAACAGTCTACGGTATCTCTATCTAAGATAAAAAGAATAAGTTAGAAGTAGAAATCCACTATGCAAAGGTGAAAGAAGCAAACTTACATTCATTCAATACACACGTCAGAAAATCAGACTGACAAAAAAATACGATCAAGTTATATTAGCCTCAATACAGGAACAAAAATCAACAAGCTCTAACAACTTCAATTCAACAAATATTACATGTGCTGCAATAAAAAATATCTTGGACAAAGAAATAAGAAAAGCCACCAAAAAAGTAAAGAGAAAATGTGCGTGTGTTTGTGTGTGTGTGTGAGAGAGAGGAGAGAGATTTTCACTGCAAGTATGAAGCACACCAATAAAACCCACTGGCGAACCTGTGGTTTCCCTCACTGAACTCCACTTTTTTTTTGAAAAATATTCCCTCACTGAACTCCATGTTCCCCTCCGAAATTTGTTTAAGAGAAACCCCGAGAGAGAGAGAGATTGATTTCCACTGCAAGTATCAAGCACACAGATAAAATCCACTCCCGAACCTGTGGTTTCCCTCACTGAACTCCACTTTCCCTTCTGAAATTTGTTTAAGAGAAACCCCCGAGAGTGTGCTCCCCTCAACCGAAAACTTAACCCTCGCCATAACCTCGGCCTCTTCTCCCTTATTCGCGTCTTGGTCAACCGGCATCTGAGCTCTTAACCGACCTGGAGGACCCTTTATTGAGACCTCTGAAACATTCCATCTTAGTTCTCTCTCTGATCTATTCAACAAAGCTTTAGGAGAAACCTTCAATAAAGCAGGATCAACTGGTAGTCTCAGTGTAAAAACCACATCTCTTAATGGGACAGTTAACTCTGGATTACCCACATATTGAATCATTACAGAGAGCAAAGTTCCAGTGTGACACTTAACCAGTCGAACCCTTAATGGTAATGGGATTAATCGAGGTTGCATAATATACTTCAAAACAGGAACTGGGTCATCAGCTGAATGAGTCCTTATGTGAAACATGCCATTATCAAGGCTGCTTATCACGGAACCCTGCATAATTGCCCTCTTAATCCTGTCGGTTCCATCAAGGCGAAATGAGATTTCAGTTTCTTTCCCATTTGAATCCTTAGTAGGTAGGGTTTTTAAGTAAACCACAGCATGTAAGCCCACTCTTGAAAGCACAGACTCCATAAATTCTGCATTGATCTCTTCTGAAATGTACAATTGAGGACCTTTAATTTCGTTTGTCTTACTCACCAGAAGGCTCTCAATAGGAGTAGATTTATCAGTGGAGCTTATAGTACTGGTCTTGGTACCTGATTGTAGCTCTTCGAGCCCACCCAGCCCTAGCTCAAGAGGCTTGGCTTTCTTGGTGGTGGTAATAAATTCTGAGGCATCCAAGCCCCCACCAAAAGCATCATCAAAACCTTCGAAAGCTTCAGATATTGTGGCCTCTTCATTACCAAATTCAATCCCACCATATTCACCTTCAAAACCCTCGACCCCAATAAAAGTAGGTTTGGCTGCACTAGCTGGAGGAAGGGTTGTGATCTCGAGCCCAGCAAGAGCTTTCGTAACATCTGATACCCCCTCTTTATCTTTCTTAAATCCACCTGCTAATTCATTGGTTTTGGCTACGGCATCACTAGCTGCAAATGGGTCTTGTTCAGCTTGAGTTTCAGCTTCTTTTTGTGGCTCTTGAGTTGTTGAATTTGAGCTCTGAGGAGCTGGAGCAAGAGTGATGGCTACCTCATTACCAGCTGCTAAAGTTTCAGAAGGCAATTCAAAACTGGTGTTTGTGAAAATCTCTACACTAGCTTGGCGCTCATTGTAATAGCCCTCGTATTGAGCCCAACTATCTGCCCCTCTCGATGATTTCTCTAAATCTAGCCCAGAGTGCACCATTTTAGCTATACTTTCTCCATGCATTGAGCTCAATATGCTCGCGAATCGAATACTGGTAACCCCCCTCAAAACTATATCCAAAGCCATGTAAATCTCTGAGTATTTTCGATGGAGTTTATCTGGGGTCACATCAACACCTCTACAAGCTGCTACTACAACACTAACCGCCTGGTTAACTATGCCTATGCATTCAAAGATATTGTTCATAGAGTCATCTCGGTCAGGAGTCGTTATACCAAGGACATAGACTCCATTAACAAGTCTATAAACTACTCGGTATTTGCTCTCTTTTCCTACTATAACTTGACCACTTGAAGCAGCAAGTGGGTCATCTCCTATGCCTGCATCTTGTTCATCAGAAGGTGCCGCCATTTTTCCAGAAGAGAAAGCGAGTCGGGTTTGTCTGAATGAAGCTAGGGCAATCAGAGCTCTTGCAGGAGGGAACCATTCTCGTGTTTGCAAGAGGATATCGGGGCCATTAACGGGTTGAATAGAAAGGGCTAAACAGGCCATGGTGACCAATAATTGTGAATGGTAACCACTAATGGCCAAGTTTGAGGAAAAAATGCTTTGTTTCCTAAACCCCCATTCCTTGACCAGAGATCATATGCATTTTTATTTTTCTCTTTTCTTTTGTGGAGATTTCCAATCTAGTTGGTTTGTAAGTGGGAGAGAATCGGAGATCGGATCTTGCAGGTTTCAGTGGTTTTTGGATCCTTTTTATCCCTTCTCTCCTGCAAAACTTGAATTTCGAATCTGGGAAGAAATGGGAGATGAAGTCTTCTAGTTTCTATGATTTTCAGGTTGTTTTGCTTCCTCTTCTGCACTATAAAACTTGGTTTTTAATCCAAATTATGAAGGACATGAACAAGGACTTAAAGGATTATTACTTTCTTGGACTTTGGGGTCTGCAGAAATAAAGCATAGCTTATGCCTCGGTATCAATTACTCAAACAGAAAATGGATACACCAATACTAATAGAAAATTTATAACACAAACAAATTCTCAGAAAAGATTCAAACCCTATCACCAGTTCCCCCTCTCTCTGTGATATTTAATTTGGTAAAAAATCAGGGTTTTGAATGTCATCAGAAATCAATTGGGCACTGATTTCTCTATTATGAATAGAGAAATCAACTGGTCTCACAAGATGCAGCAGGAAACTCGAGAAAAAAAATTTGAAAAGAAAAATTTCAGAAAGAAAAAACGGAGAGCCAAAAAATAGGCCAAAAAAATAAAAATTGCTTCCTTATGGATTTCGGGTAGAGAAATCAAACCCATTGGGAGGAAAAAATGGCGGATGAAGAAATGGAATAAATCTTTTCATGAAAACCAACAGATTCATACCTTTTTTTGTAAAAGAAACATCGACTTGTTTCAAATAAAATTCATACCTTTTCAGGAGAACAGTGGCTCCAAATAATAACAATGGATCTTGAGCGAATCCTTGAAGAAAATGGCAGAGATGAGCAGATTTGAGAAATTAGGGTTTTATCGCTCGTCTCTGCAATGGCGGACAATTGAGTGGAATCCGATCCAGAAAGGAAAGGCCGAGAGAATTTCACAGGGAAGAGAAGAGGGTTTTGAGGAGGAGAGGGCTCGAGCTCATATTCCTTTAACAATGGCGGAAGAGAGAGAGAGAGAGAGAGAGGGGTTAGAAATTGGAGCAGCAAACTAAGGCTTCCAACGCGTGTTATTGACAGAAAAGCCAAAAGATTTTATGCTCCAGAAGGAGGTTATTGTACATTTATGCCCTCGGGAAAAAACCCGATCTTGGTGCATATTGTTTTTTATTACATCGGCACAGAAATTGCTAGCTTTAAAATAAGAGTGTGGTTTTTATAAGGTTGCAACTTTAGCATGATGCTAAATTTTATCATAAATGTCTTGGGATGCCTTGCGACTCTATATTTATTTTTAATTATAGAATTTTAAACTCTAAAAATGATTCAAATCAAGTAGATATATAAACACATGAAAATATTAAAAATAGATGGTCTAAATAATGTGTTATAAGATATGATATTTCGCGGACTCGAAATCCTTTTTTTCTTTTCATATTAATACATTTTTGTTGTGATGATCAATTTGAGGGTTGCCCAACATCCAAAAAAAAACTTTTTATGATGGATTTTTGAAATGGATATTTAATTCTACATTTTAAAGTTGCAACCTTATATAAACTTTTTTTCTGCAGATGAATACATTGCTCATGAGTGATGATAAAGACATTAGTTATGGGGCATTTGGGAAAAATAATAAATAAATAAGCGAAAAAAAATTAAGTAAATATAAAACATCATTTGGGGATTTTTTTTTTTAGTTTTGCTATTTACCGTGAATATTAGCATGAATTTCAAAAAAGTAATTTACACCCATGTCCCTCGATTAAATTAATTTTATTAAAAAAATTCTTGAATTTTTTTTTGTGTTCATACTCTTTTTTCTATTTTTATTTTTCCAAAAAATGCCTTACTTCAAACTTTTAAGGTTCGAAGTGACCACAAATTTAGATTGATGTTTCAAGTGACTTTTTCTATAATAACTTTACACCTTCATGGTTGAAAATTAAGTGTTCTTAATGACTTCGGAACCTCAAGGTCTTAAGTCAAATCACTTTTTCTGACTTCAGAGTCTCACGGTTCAAAAATCAAGTATTGTCAAAATGACTTTGGATATTCAAGGTTCGTAAATCCTTTGGCATTTTGGATTTTGAAAGTTCGAAGTCAACACTTTTTTTTTTTAAGTCAAATAGTTTCTTACCTTAAACATCCGAATCCAAGACTTTGAGTCTTATATTCTGGATATTCAAAATAAGAAACTCAATATTGTCTTCTCACTTCGGATATTTAAGGTCCCAAGTAAGTGTACTTTAAACAAAGAAAAAAAAAAAAAATAGTATGAACATAAAAATATATATATTAAAATAAACCTAAAATTTCTAAAATTTAACAATTTTGCTAAGTATGGGTATTTTGAAATCTTTTTTACTCTTTTTTAGATCCATACATCTTGGGGATAAAATATCAATTTGAGGGTTTTTCAGCATTGAAACAACCCTTTCTAGCGATTTTTTAGGGTATATTTTATTTCAACAGTATAAGGTTGATACCTCATATATGCTACTCCCACATGAATACACTATCCACTTACACCCTTGGGTAAAACCTATTCAACCCCTGGATTAACCTCAATAAAAAAAAATCTAATTGTACTCTATATGCACTTGAAAAAAAAATATCTTGAGATTGAATAGAGGCAAACCCATTTTCAAATTGTGAGATCGTGTTTGAGAACTTAAATTTTTATTTTTTAAGAAAATAATCATCTAGTAATTCTTAAGCAATTTCCAAAATTTTAAATTAAAAAAATCCTCCCAAGTTACTGAGGGCAAAGAAGCATGGTATACATGCTCTACACTTTTTGCTTCAACATTTTCCAATTCATGATCATTGATTTGAAATTAAATCAAATGACATCGATAAAATATTAAATAGTTGGTTATTTATATGGAAAAGGTTTTTATAAGGGCAATGCTCTAAACAATCAAATTAATGAACACCTCAAAAACTCACTAAAGAAAGTTGTTTCGATATCCAAAAATCCTCAAATTGATCATCTCGACCTCAAGATGTACAAACATGATAAAAAGGGATTTCAAGTTTTCAAAAAAGTGCATCTTGTAATACATTTTTGGACCGTCAATTTCAAGTTTTTCAAGTGTTCATAGATCTGCTCCATTTATAATAGGGTGCGGTTTGTATAGAGTCGAGGCTCTAAACAATCAAAGTAAAGCGCACCTTCAAATAAGGTTGAGAAATGTGCTTTCAATACTGGAAATCTTTGTAATAGCCTTAAAATAAATTTTCATCTTTAATTATAAACTTTAAGGTTCCAAAAATAGTGTAGATCTAGTAGATTGATGAAAACTTGAAAATCTTGAAAATTGATGGTCCAAAAATGTGTTACAACAAGAAACACTATTTCCAAAACTTGAAATTTGTTTTTTTTTCTCATGTCCATACACCTTCATATCGAGATGATCAATTTGAGGATATTTACGGATCAAAACAATCTCTTTTAGTGAATTTTTTGATGTGGGCTCTACTTTGATTGTTTAGAGCCTCAACCCTATATAAAATTTTTCCTTAAAATTTTGAAAGCTTTTAAATTTTATAATTAGAAATGAAAAATATATTTTTAAGCTATTTCAACATTTGATGGTACCCCTTACTTTGACTGTTTAGGGCCTCGGCCTTATATAAACCACACCCGAATGAACAAAAAGTTGCTGACACTTTTTCAATAGCATGCCCACAATAAGGCATCAAACAGGCTTTAGACCAAACAAGAAAAAATGCTTGTAATTTGGAATTCTTTAAAGAGCATAACCTAATCACCTTAAAACACACAGATTAATGCATTGACAAAATACTGAAGTAAGATGATTAACTGATGGAGACTGGATACTCAATAGAAATTATGATGTTTGGTTCAACAATAACTAGTGTCACAAACCTGAGGAAGAGTCGAATTGGGATTTCTGATTCTGACATCGATTGAATGGCTTGTATTCCTATTAGGTATTTAACACACATAATTTAATGGGGTTCTTTATTATAATGAAAAAATGTCAAACAAAATATAGAAACAAGTGAAAAGTGAAAACATATAACATGGGTGTGATATATCTCGGAATTTTACAATTTAAACATGTTTTTCCAAAACTAATACCTATTGATGCAACATAGTAATCCCCCCACAATTCAAATCAATTTATAATCCTTAATCAGCCAATAACTCAAGTTCATTCAATGATTATATCTGTCCTTGTAATTAAATGAGTAGTAAAAAAAAAATGGAGAACAAACATGATAATGTGAGAGAGAGAGAGAGAAAAAGTTGAGGATTCCTCATATTGCTAAGAGTACATTATAAATGTAATTTAATCTGTACAAATAATCCTGAAATAGCAATGAATAGTTGAAAAATGATGCTTCAAAATAGTGGAGAAATGGGGCATAAAATACCTGATAGAGGCAGCAGTTTTAAAGATTATTCCTCCCAAGATGCTCCTCATTCTCTCTCACTGACCAATCAATAAAATGCAGAAGCACCCCCATCTTAGTACATATAATGCTTCTCATTATTATGGCAATTAAATGGTCATGAGGTTGTCACCGTCTAATCAATGCTTGGATAGTGATGGATGGGTAGAAAGTGGCAACCCTTGAACAGAATAGTGCTCGATGCTGCTCTCTCCATCACCGTTCATTTGACAAAATGATATTTATGGATGGATGAGTTTTGATAAAGGGTGGTTTATATAAGGTCTCAAAAAAACAAACAAATTAAGGTGCACCTCCAAACCTTGTCAAAAGTTGTACTTTCCACCTTGAAAAGCCCTATCATGGCCTAAAAATATTAATTATGGATTTTAAAGTTTTAAAAATGATGTAGATTTATATATACTTGAAAATCTTGAAAATTGATGGTTTAGATAATACGTTACAAGATGCACTATTTTTATGACTTGAAATATTTTTTTTTCTATTAAAATCAATACTTCTTGTTGTCGAGATGATCAAATGGAGGATTTTCTAGCATTTGAACAACTTTTTTTTGTGAGTTTTTGAGGTGGGTCTTATCTTTATAATATAAGGTTCACACCTTGTATAAACTTTTCCTTTTAGTAAATGTAATGTACTAATTGGTAATTTTGTACTTTAACATCATTTCTGGATCTTTCATATTGGTATTGTCTATTGAGAAACTAAAATAATTTTCCTAAATTTTGTCATTTTTGATAAATTTAGTGCATCACTCATTACTATTTTGATAAATTTCCTTTTAAACTTTTATCACTAGTATGCCCATGATATGAGCAAAAGGAGAGAGAGAGAGCGGACAATCAAGAGAGAGAACTTAAGTGTAACCCGAGGAAGTAGATTAATTCATCTTACAAGACTTTAAAGACTAAAGTAATTTGATTGTTTTTTTATAACTCGAAAGCAAAAAAAAAGTTTATGTAAGGTATCAACCTTATACTATTGAAATAAAGTGCACCTAAAAAATTCTATGATAGATAATATTTTGATGCTGTAAAATCCTCCGATTCATCATCTCGACCTCGAGATATCTTGAGATGTATGAATATGAAGAAATAAGGAATTTCAAGACCTAAAAATAATACATCTTGTAAAAAATTATCTAGGTGATATATTTTCAATACTTTCAAATGTTTATGGATATTTGTTTGTACCATTTTCAAAATTTAAAATTTTATAAGTGCGGATGAAAACAGATTTTCAAGTCATCATCAAATTTTCAATGCCAAAACTGTGCTTTCAACCAAAATTTAGAGGTTTGCTTCCTAGTTGATTACTTGTAAAGTACGAGAGGGTACTTTATATGAACCTTATTAAAAAAACAAAAAACAAAAAGCAAAAATATATTTTTTTAAAAAACAAGGCCTTGATTTTCTCTAGGCGCTTTGGAGGAACTTTCAGAAATTTGAATTCTTGACCTCCCTCATTCTTACCCAATGAATGGGTTAACTTGTTTGGGCGTTTTGAAAGACAAAAAATTTCCATAAATAGAGCAAAAAGGACCCTTGACTAGATGGATTCAACATGACCTCCCTCGTCCACATCAAAATACTTGGTTAGCTTTTTTCAGATCTTCGAAAGAAGAGTGTTGAGAGCAGTGTTTAAGGTTAGATTGAAATCGTTTTGGCAAAAACTGGAAAGTGTTTTAGCATGAATAGTTACTAAGTTTTTGTCTTTTTTTGAAAAAATTAAAAAATACCTCTAAACACAAATCAATTTTTTAAAATCCATTTTTTAATTAATTTTCATTTTCAATTTCATTTGAATGTGCTTGTTTAATCATGCTTTAAATATATCTTTCATATTTTTTTAGATTTTTTTATTTATTTTAACTTTTTTTTTTACCATCCGACAGTTGCCTCGTTAGGCCGGTTTACCGGTTACTCAGAGCCTGCCCTTGGTCGATTTCTTAAGCCGAGTTTTTTAACACTTTTCAAGAGAAAAAGAGAGCAAGCAGGTTTCAATCATTTTAGTGAGGGACGATGCTCATGTGGTTACTATTTACAATTCATGAGAGAGATTGATGTTAGTTTCATCATTTTAGAGAGTGGAGCGGCTCCGGTGAAGACTGAGGGTGGGTGAATACACTGAGAAATGACCCCATAAGATTTAGTATACCTCCTTATGGTATCATTTTTCACTTGGTTTTTTCAGATATTCAGAGAGACAATTGCATAGCGAGGGATTCTCATAAGGCCCCATTTGGGGTTTAAATGAGTGCATTTTCTTCCCCACTTTTTAGTGGTTCAGCTAATTTTGCAATTTCACTTAATTTTTAACAAGCGCATGATGAAGCCCCATCTTGTGCATGGCCAATAGAGATATGTTCCCTTACACCACCATCAAGTTATTACCTTTTATCATTTGTTTACGTTAGAAGTGATCATAAGCGGAAGATGAAGGAAAGATTTATGTGATATTTTGCTGAGAAAATACGATATTTTTTTTTTTAATAATAATCACCCTTTATAATTTTGGCAACAAGATTATTCACAGATGGTCTTATTACAAACAATAAAAATTTCAAAAATAAATAACACATCAATAAAATACATCTTAACTACTTGATACCATTCATACAACCTAATACTGTGCTTGAGAATATAAAATAAAAGAACAAACAAATAAAAGAAAAGATGACGGAGATTACCTCAACCGGGCTTTTTATACCCCACTACCGAATAACCACATCCAATGACGCAGGATCTGTGGTTTAGCTTCAATATCGAACTGGAATGCTGATTTCAGCTAAATTAGATAACCACCCATTAAAATCTCTACAAAATCCTAACTTCAAAATAATTAAGCTTAAACCTTAATTTTTCCAACCCCTTAGATTAGATCATGAGAGAGAGTATCTATGTTGAAGGTCTTTTGAGGAGAAAGAGAGAGAGAGAGAGAGTAGAGAGAGAAAATTAGATTAGATCGTGAGAGAGAGAGAGAGTACTTATATTGGGGCATGCCCCCTAATGTATTTTTAAGAGAGAGAGTAAAAAGAGAAAATAAGAGAGTATATAGCGGGATATGACCCTTAAAGAGGAAAGAGAGAGAGAGAGAGGTGTATAGAGATTGGAAGGAAAACAACCCTATTTATAGTGGATATTTAAGTTTAAGATTTTCCCATAATTTGTCTCTTTCATGAAATTGAACCGTCGATCAAGGTGACTTGTGGGGTGAGAAATCTGAACCATCTATTCTATAAATGGGCCATCAACATTATGGAATGTGCTTAGAACCATTATCCCCCCTTCTTTAAACCATTTTCCCATCAATATATTTAAATAAAATAAATATCTTGCATTCCATAAAATTGCATGATCCATGTCACATATTCCATAAATATATATCAAATATTATCAAGTAAATAAATACTACCAAATAAGATAAGGTCAATATTTCCCTTTCAAAATTTGACCACATGCAACAAATCAAAAGTACTATATTTAACAAACTTGTACACAAAGCAACAAGAGAATCCAAGGGTTGGGGCGTGCCACCCTTTTGGGGCACATGTAGGCCCCCACCCACATGCCATATGGTAGGCTCATGTGCACTTTGAGCCCTCATGAAATTTTATAAAAATTTTAAAATTAAATAAAACGAATTAATATATATTTGAATTTTTACAACTTTGTAAAATCAATAACTATATTTTTATAAGTCCAAAAATTATAATTAAAATATTGAAAGATTCATAAATATTCAAATAATAAAACTAAAATCATTTCAATAATAAAATGAACAAAATTAAATTAATATAATGAAAAAAAGATCCGTATGGTTTTAGCAATTTAATCTGTAATAATGGAGTACTCCACCTTCAACTATGGACTACAGACCACACTAGCTTTATCGAACCAACCCAGTGTTTTCCATGACCTACAGTCCAAGCAAAAATTCATTAACGAATCACCAAAGTTAAGTCGACAAATCAAAGGGTCGCAATCTCAATATGTGGATTACAGGTCTTTCCCTGGAGACGAGTCAAGGCCATGACCTTATGCGACCACAGCTCTATGACGCGTAAAGGTATATCTCGCACATGTATCCGCTTCACTCAAAAATGGATATCTGGTTTTTCCGAACGATCTATGAATATGCATGCCGTGTGATGAAACATGAATGAAGTTTTGGCCCCCATCTCAGTAAGCCTATCATCACACACCAGGGTCATACAATCCTTCGATTCTCTCATCTAAGCGTAAACTCCGACCTCATCAAGGGCTAACCCAAAACCCTCATCGATTAATTCTTTATACCTAGGTACATTGGGTTTTCCAACCAACTGGCCTAGATCGATAAACACAGTCTGGTATAAACAAACATCATTCGTTTAGTATGGTCATCGAGGGACCACACTCCTCCTGAGTTTACGTTTCACTATAATAAAAGAATTTCAATACACGCTCATAAGGCTTTTAAAGGCCACATAAACCCAACAAAAGAAAACATAATCGGTGAGAACTCGAAAGGGTCCCAAGTCCAAGTCGTGTCTGTCATAGACTTAGCTGGGTTTGTCCAAAAATATAATAAAACATTGAGAACCGGTAAATTCTCCAGTTCCCATGTGCATGTTAGGTTCCTAGTTAGCACTGCTCAAAACTCTTGCCAAGATAACTTCTTCTGTGTTGTAAACTACGTCGTGTCTATTCCTCATCACAAACCTAAAACCCAACCAAGCAATGTGCTATTGCAACCATCTCCTTCTTGTGTGCTGAGTACCTCCATTCCCTGTTGTTGAGCTTATGGCTCTCATAAGCAACTGTCCTTCAAGGACCAATACAATCGCATAATCTGATCTATGTGCACCTCAAACGACACGTGGTAGTCCAAGCATAGTGCGCCTGTCCCCAGCTCAGCGGGGTGGACCCACCTGAGTTTTCAAAAACCAGCTATGATCAACCATGGAAATTCAGATTAATCACTATAGCAAATTAACACTTTGCAAGGATTTTCTTCCAGTCAATTAAAAACAGATCTTGCCTGGTCTAATTAGGTCCCCCATTTGCCGAGGGAAAAGCAACAGAGTGGTTTTAATAAAATTAGCTAAGGCCAATTTCCACGGCATTTCCACATCTGATCAAGCCAAGAAAACAATTAAATTGATCTACCACATGACAGTTTTCCGAAGCAAGGTTGGCATACAACAGCTTTCATGGCACATTAATGGCCGATAAAAAGAAGTGAATACAATTTACCAAAAAAAGAGGAAAAAAAGGAGAGAAAGCAATACAAGACCATTATAATATGCCAAAAAACTCCAGCTCCTGGGGAAGACTATATCGCAGAATTATTGCCAAAGTCTGGAGATGTAGCCTCTCTTTACATGGATGCATTGGCTCCAAAAGGATTGATGAATTGCAAGAAAAGTGAACATTTTCCACGGCTGCTACTCTGCTGAATCTGAACTTCTTTCTCCTTCATCTCCTATAATAGATGTTAAGGAACAAATTAATATTTTTCAGTATTTTCTTTATTTTTTGAAGAAAAACATATATTCATTAGAGAAGTATATATAAATGAATTAAAGTATAAGGCATGTATAAGTAGAGTATACAATAGGGAAGGCGGCTCTCCTCAAATAGTGAACCCTGGCTCCTAGAATGGAACTCTATCAAAATTTGGTTCTAAATCATTGCACAAACCCATAGCATCTAAAGCATAACCTCAAGATTGGAACCTTAATGGTGGATGCTTTTGGTAAGCTTTGAAACCCTAAAAATTATGAGCAGTTAAGCACAGGTCTAGAGATAGCTCTAGGGGCAAAGGAGTAGGAGTATCTAATGAAAGGGCTGTAGCAATATTCAATCATCATCATAGCCTTTTTCCAATTAATTGGGATCGGCTACAGGAATCCTGGTCCGCCATTCAGCTCTATTAAAGATCATACCCTCAATATAACAATATTCAATCTAAATCGTAAATAAGGCAACAGTTTCTTGGCAATTGATCAGGAGCGTAAAAACATGGAAGCTTTTATAATAACTGAATAACTTAGAAACATTGAAAAGCAGTAAAAAAAATGAACCCCATCAAAGAATACAAGAAAAATATCCATGATGACAATTCAAAGAAATAAACAAAGGTAATAATTATCAAAGAATGCATTAATATTTAAAGGCAATGAAAAATCGATACACTCGAAGGAGGATGACATTAGCAGACAAGTCAAGA
This sequence comes from Amborella trichopoda, assembly GCF_000471905.2. The sequence goes on from NW_006499435.1 coordinate 4,488,938, forward strand.
TATTCAGTGGGTATGCCACCTCAGACTTCATTATAACTAGGAAATCCTTCCTAGAACCTAGAGAACGACCATTACAAGGTCAACCCCACAGCCAGCCACCATCAAACTCAGTGTTGATGAGTATTCCCTCCTACTCCTGGTAGGGCAGGGGTCGGTGGCATCTTTAGGGATAGTACTAGCACCACAATCTTGTCATTTTTGGGACTCGTCAGCATCACTAGTTCATCGGAGACCGACGCATCTGCCGTGTTACGAGGACCCAAATTATTTGACAGAAGATGGGGCAACTCATTAATGGTCAAAAGGAACTCTAAAAACACCAACTGGGCTAACAAGAAATCTATTGCCTGTGGAGACTCGATCAAATGCTTGAGGCAATTCTCGCGCTGAGTGCACCACTCAATATCTCATTTCAGGATGTTTGGCATGAAGCCCAATAGCATTGCTAATGGCCTGGCGAAACAGGGACTATTGCCAATACACTTTCTCAATCACCCATGGGAGGTGAGTCCAAAAAATAATTTTATACAGACTTTTTGATGTTCTGCATTTTTTGAGACAGCATATTTGTTTTGGAATTTGGGGGGTTGAGCTTCCCTTTTTGTACCCTCCATATGGTCATGCATATATGTCTAATATCTCGTTTTGATTTGATTTTAACACAAGACAGTCAAGTTCATCGAAAAATAAAAGAGAAAAATAAAGAGAGGTCATAAGACATGGCAGCAAGTTTGGATTTCCCTGCAAAAGTTGAATTTCCGGTTACTTCTCTAACTTAAGGTCTGCAAAAAACAAAGGGAACAAAAACAGAATGAAGGCACTTTGGGTGTGTTATTGGAAATTAATTTTTTAGAATTTCAAAACTGAGTATCAGTATTAAAAGTGAGGAGTCCTAAATTCATATATCACTGTATAATATAAACCTTTACTCTGAGTGTAAAAACTGATTGCCATGACTTCTTTCCAGTATGATTTCTACTCTAAACAGAAAGTTTACACATATCCAAATCATAAAGTGATAAGGAGGGGCTCTGTCTCATGGAGATAAGAGTAATAAATCCCAATTGCCTTCATATGAACCTCATAATGCAATATTGATTATTATATCAAATAATGCGACATTCTATCGCACAAGAAACTGTCACTGTGCGCCCTATGTGCGTATGGGCCAGCTCACGAGTGTGTGTGCGATAGATAGAGAGAGATGTGCGTGTGGGTGTGAGAGAGAAAGAGAGTTCTACCATTTTAGAAACTTACTGTGTGTGAGAGAGAGAAAGATCGTGTGAGCGTGTGTGAGATCGTGTTTTTGTGTGTGCGCGCGAGAGAGAAAGAGAGAGATCATTCTAGAAACTGACAGTATGGATGTCTGTGTGTGTGTGTGTGTGTGTGTGTGTGAGAGAGAGAGGTGTATTAACCCACCGAAACCAAAGGTGTGCGAATGGGTGCATGAGAAATACAGAGAATTCGGACTCCTAAACACAAGGTCTGAGAGTGTTTATATGAGAGAGAAGGAATGAGAGAGGTATCATTCCTTCATTCTATCATATCAGAAAGTAAGAGAGATATCAAACTCACCACCCGCTTCTCCTTCTTCCTCCTCTCCATCATCATCATCATCATCATTTGGAGCCTCAATCCCATACATCTCATTCAAGTAATCCACCGCTGACTGCGTAAAAACCAGCTTCTCGGCATTCAAAATATCAAACAAATTCAGAGTCCTTGGCGTCAAGATTTTCACAGTCCCGATGTTTCGGCTGGACAGTATCACATTCTCGGAAACCTCTGTGCAGAAAACCATACAATTCTCTTTAGGGTTTACGCCCCACCTCTTCAAAGCCCCTACAAACTCCGAAGTCTTTGGCTTCTCAAATTTCTCATTGAATTCCTCAACCACCACTGTGTTAACACTGGCGCTGAGAATCGCAGTCGAAATTGCCAGCCTCTTCTCCTTTCTATTGATTTTAATGGACCAGTCCTTAGGCTTAGGCCCAAAGACAACACCTCCTCCAGGCCTCAGTGGAGTTCTCAGAGAGCCCCTTCGAGCTCGGCCAGTTTTCTTCTGGGGGTAGGGCTTTTTGCCCCCTCCTCTCACTTCGCCTCTGGTTAGCGTTGAAGCCGTCCCTCTCCTCTGGTTTTGCTGATCAGTGATTATGGCCCTGTGAACAACTGCCCTCGCTGTTTCGGTGGGGGCGGATTTGAGGTTTAGGGTTAGGGTTTTGCCTGTGTTTTCGCCATCGAAGGTGAGAACTGGAAGGGTGGAAAGCTCTGAGACGATGGGTTTGGGGTTTGGAGGGTTAGAGAGAGAGAGGTGAGGGATTGAGGACGTAGAGAGAGAGAGGGTTTTACAAAGTGGGTTAGAGTGAGAAAATAGGGAGGAGGAGAAGAAGGAGAGGGACGGGGTTGAGAGGGAAACCGCCATTGATGGGGATGAGAGAGGAAGTGAGGTAGAGTTGAGAGAGAGAGAGAGAGAGAGAGGGGAGAGGGTTTCAGAGCGGGAAGAGTGATTTGGCCATTTATTCTTTATCCAAAAATTTTGCAGAAATGGGGGTTATCAATTTTTCCGTAATGACGAAAGTATCATTTATTTATTATAAGAAGTAATAGTGTGCATCTTAAAAATCATTAGAGAAGTTTTTTTTTTTTTCTTTTAATAAAGTTAACCTGATTAGAGAAGTAGTTATAAATGGGAAAACTTTCCAACCAATCGTCTTGTCCTCAATATATCAAAAAATAACATAAATTTTAAAATAATGCTTATAACTCATTATTTTGATCGGTTATTTTTAAATTATTTATTAATTTACTTGATTTATACTATTTTAGAATTCTAAATTTGATAATTAGAGTTGACGATGAATTTTTAAGCTATCATAAAGTTTCCAGCACTGGAATTACATCTTCTTGTAAAATTTAGAAGTACACCTTCCTTATATAGTATAAAGTGTGGGCCTTAAACAAATCTTACTCGAAAGAAAGGTAATGAAAAGGAGGTGTTCGAACGTTTAGAAACGAGGTGCACCTAAAAAATGCAAAGATATAAAGAAAAAAAAGATCTTTAAGAATAATCTTATAACAAGTTTTATGAACTGTTTATTGTCAAAGTTTTGAGGTGTTTATAGATATGCTCGATTTATATGATTTTTAAAATCTTTTATATCATAACTGGAGGTGAAAATAGCTTTTCAAACCATCTAAAGTTTTTGACACCTGAAGATCATCTCTAGGCATAATTTAGAAGTGCATCTTAATAAAGAGGAGGCCATATATAAACCTCATTCATGTTTAGAATCACTTACTTTTTCCTTACAAAAAAAAATCATAATTATTCTTACCCATAAGATGTGAAATCAAGTGGCCACCAGAATGCTAAGGTTCAAAATTTTCTTGTAATATTGGAATATGAACATTTCAAATTTACTTTCTCTCTCTAATATTTAATTTTCAAATTTTCCTTCAATTGGCAATTTGTATTTTCCATTTTCTCCAAAATTTCTTATAAATTTGGATTATAAGCATGCCAAAAGATTTCATACTCCTGCGGAAGTACATTGTCTATTTACTCCCTCCAGCAAAACTCACACTAGAAATATTGTTTAAATCCCAAATTCCGGGCATATAATCTCTAGAACCCGGTGGCCAACCGCAAAAGGAAAAAAAAAAAAATTACTTTGTACTTGCCTAAAAAAATAACATCCCAAGATTTTACAACTAATTTTTGGAGGGAAAGATTTAGATGTTCAGAACTCAAAATTCAATATTTTTTTTGGAAATAATCATCTAGGGGTACTTAGTTTCCAAAATTTTAAATAAAAAAATTATCCTAATTAGCTATTTCACCCAAGGGATACAGTATTGCTCAACTCTATAAACATTTTGAGATTTACCATGAGTCTCTTTTAAATAGTTGGCCAGTATATGTTTTTCAATTCTTCCCTCAATATTTTGATGCATTTTCCAATTTCTCCAAATTTACCTACGATTTTGGTTATAAAGATCTCCCTCTCTCTCCTCTCTGTCTCTCATAATGAATTTTTAAAGCTAAATTCCCCTAACCTTCCACTTCAAGAAGAAATCACCCGATATATCTGGTTTCCAATGTCATGTTTTTCCCGTTCTCTTTTATTCTTTCTGAAACTGTTAGGTCGATTATCTTTTTTTTTAAAAAAAAAAATATTGTTTAGTAAATTTTCAACCAAATTTATCAAAATATTTGTATGGAGATCAAAATTTCAGGGGAATTTGCCCCAAATATTCAGTCTCAGCCTCTGTCAATGAAAGTAAATGACAGCCATCTTTTCAAATTTTAAGAGCAACTATGTTGTTGGGTAAATCTCTAAGATGTATCATGGTTTCAAAAGCAGCTGAGCACAATGTAGAGAGAGAGAGAGAGAGAGAGAGAGAGAGATTAATAATTCATCTCAAACTGGCCGCCACTGATGAAAGAGTCTAAAAGCCCATCTTAAACTGGCTCCCATAGATGAATCGCGTGAGAAAGAGAGTAAAAGTTCCATCTTAAACTGGCACCATAGATGAATCTTATTCCAATTCATTCCTTTATTTTCAACCCACATAATACTTGAGCAATAAAAATTATACAGTTGAGATCAATAGACATCAATAAACAAATCATGGTGGCCTTGACTTCACCTTACTGACCCAACCAAGGTCTCTTGTGACCAGTAAGCGAACCGTATTAACGAGCTCTTCTTTCACCATAAACAACACAGCAGCAGCAAGCACGCTCTGCACAATCTTTGTGCTCATCCCTTTGTAAAAACCAGCAACTCCTTCGCAGTGTATCATTTTTACAATTGCATCAAAAGTACCTGAAACCAAAATAACCTATATGCTCAGGGGTGAGAGCTAATTTTTTGTTAACATTCAAAGAAAGAGAGAGAGAGAGTCTCTTTCTATGCAAAAGAGAGAGAGCTAATGATCTGTGTAACTGAGAAAGAGCCAATGATGTGCGTGTGTAAGAGAGAGAGATCAACAGCCCTGCATAGTCGATCCGGTGTGGGTCACCACTTTCCTCTCTTGGCCATATTGCACAATCCACTTTCCTCTCTTGGCCATATTGCACAATCTGCAGTCCCTCTATTGGCAATTTTTATACCTCCCACACAGACTCTTAGCCATTTTGTTTAGGCCCGAAGTTTACTAGTCTCCTGGTAGGCCAGAGACTTTTTCTTTCTTTTGTACACACGGTTGAAAGTGAATGTAACACACTTTCATATAAATAAGGTTTTGATTAGATGGATTTTGGATTTGATATTTAAGGGCTAAGGAATCTTATCCATGCTTAATATGAAAAATATAAATTTTAAAACGGTAATTTTTTATTTTTTTAACACTGTCCATTTTATCTTTTGGTAGGGCGGCCATTTTGGAAATCCATCTTGAGGATGGGTGTTTGATGCTTTCGGGGACACAGTCGATGAACTGCATCCTCTGATGCATCGAATACTTTTCCTTTTTATGTTAGTATTATATCATACAGTCAAGTTTAAAAAAAGAAAAAGAAAAAAAGTGAGCTAATGATCTGTGTGTGTCTGTGTGAGTGAGAGATAGCAAATGGTGTGTGTGTGTGAGGGAGGGAGGGAAGGAGGGAGGGTTCTCTCATAGTAAACCTGCATAATTCTGCATCTTGTCGCCACCCTTCACTTGTTTTGCTTGGAGCCTTGACTGCACATGTAAATAACCAATGAAAACCAGAGACTTCACATGCCAGACTTACACTACTCGCAGGTCATAGCATTTTAAGTTCTGTATTCTCCATTGAAGGCTTTGACTAGGATGAGTCTCTATTCAAGGTTTTGGACCCAGAACACCTTTGTTGAAATGGGTTTCTCCTCACAAAAACAAACATCCAATGTAGATCTCAACAGAATGTAATGTAGATCGAGGGGATGTAGCAATAGCCAGCCGCCCCTGACCCGGTTAGCTCTGCCTTAAAACACCTAAGGCCTAGGCAAAAAAATATGGCTCGAGAGCCAGGTCACCACGTCCCAAGAGCCGGACCAGGGCCTATTCCACTGTCAGGCCAGCTTCCCTCCCCCCCCCCCCTTTTTTTTTAAAAAAAACTATTAGGTTTAGGCCAGGCCCTGCCCTAAGTGGACCAGGGCTCCTTCAGCTCAGTCCAGGCTGACCTCTGGCCAAGGCAAAACCTGCATGTTGCCAGCTCTACAAGGAGACTGTTTTTTCATGCAAAAAGGAGGTCTCTCTCTCCCTCTCTCACACACACACAAAACGTGTTTTTCATTAATATTTGTGCATTCAAATACATTTCTATATTGCTTGATTTCACCCTTCATGGGCAAACAAATTGGTTTCACCCAAGTCGCAAAGTCAACTTAAAGGCACATTGTCTCCAAATCATGTATGTAAGTGTTACAAACCCAGCCCGAGTTATACTGCCCAACTCATCCATGTCTCTATTAAAAAAATACATGAAATCTTAGGACTCAGGTCAGACTGGCCAGATATTTGGGTTAGTCCCAGCACCTTGCAGGGTTCAAGAGAGTAAGTGATTTTATGATTACTGATACAGACACAGACACAGAATTATATTTTTGTAATAGCGTTCAGCTTCAATTTTATCAAGTTCTTCCAATTTTTTACCCCAATAGTTAACATGCTGCTCAGGCAATAAGTAATTACCTTCACGACAAGAAGAGGATATGTTAAAACTGTTGCTCCAAGTTTCGCAATAGCTCCAAGGAGGAAAATCTGGTCACACAAGAATAACATTGAGATCTTTCTATTTTAATAATAGGTTTGGAATCTTAACCGTATTTCTAAAAGATCCCTCCCTCCCTCTCTCTCTCTCTCTCTCTCTCTCTCTCTCTCTCTCTCTCTCTCTACTCTCTACTACTACTACTACTACTACTACACTACCTACTACTACTAACCTACTACTACTACTACCTACTACCTACTACTACTACACTACTAC
>NW_006499435.1:4561702-4580204 GCF_000471905.2 Amborella trichopoda
TTTATATATATATATATATATATATATATATATAAAGCAAGCTTTTTATGCTCCTCTACTCCATAGAAGTTCTATCTTCCCCCTACCATCGAGCCGTCTAATTTTAATCAAGAGAGTCACTCATTGTTTGAACTTAGATCCGACGTTTCAAAGTATTTTATTTTTAGTTTTTTTTTATACAAATTGTATGAATATGAAATCTGATACGTGCCATCTTCTCATTGGGGTGCACCTATAAAAAATATTAAAAATAATTTTTCGATAAAATATAATGATCAAAATACCGCTTAAAATTTTCAAGGGTATTTTGGTTATTTTATTTTGTTGAAAATATTTGTTTTATATTTTTCGGTAGTGCGAGTTTAATAGAGGAATGGGCGTCCAAATTTTGGTGTCAAAAACTTTTAAAAAAAAAAATTAAAAATAAAAAAGTGTAGAAACGTGACATTATAATTGGGGCAATCTTCGCCCTCCATTCAGAATGGACGGTTGGATAAGAAGGATGATATATCTTCTATGCTGTAGAGGAAGCATAGAAAGCTTGCCCTATTACTTAAAGGGAAAAGTTTATATAGACCATTGGATCTAAACAATTAAATTAGAGCCTACATCAAAAATTTCACTATAAGAGATTGCTTTGATGCCCAAATATCATCAAATTGATCATCTCGACATCAAGATGCATGGACATGAGAAAAAAATGGATTTCAAGTTTTGAAGATAGAGTATTTTGTAACGCATTTTTTTACTGTCAATTTTTAAGTTTTCATAAATTGTTGGTCTACACTAATTTTGAGGCTTTAAACTTTATAAGTACAGATGAAAACATATTTTAAGGCTATCACAAAGATTTCTAGTATCAAAACCACATATCTCGACACTATTTGACAGTAGGCAAATTAGAACCTAAGCTCTATACAAACTACACCCTTACTTAAAATATCTAAAAAAATTTAAAAAGACTTATCCAATTTTATTTAGCGAGCCAAACCAGTTAAAACTGGCTAGTCGGATTGATTAGAATAAATCAAGTATTGGATTTGAACGATTTTTTACTAAACTTAATTTTTATATTGGACTAGATCAATTGAAAATCTGACCGGTCAGACCACTAGTTCAATCTAGTCTCCATCAATATAATTAATAATAAATTGATATTGTTACATATTATTATGATAAAATTATTGTATACTATTGTTGTCAGTATTCTTCATCATTGCCCAAAAACACTACATATAAAACTCACAAGGGGAATGGAAAAGTACCTATTTATCCGCAAAGGTTTTATCCAAATTCACTGACATTGATGACCCAAAGTTTATTTATTGGAAGTTGTTTTAGGCTATACTTAAAGAAGTGTGGGGATGGTTATCTCAATGAAATGAAATTAGGGTGAGTTAAGAGTAAGTCAACCATAATGACATCTTAATTATGAATCGACAAATATAACAATATCTTAATTATGAATTAGCAAATATAGTTGATGCTAGCATGTGACATTGTTATTGAAATTGATACAGGATACAATCCCACATGTAACATGTACAAAAAACCACACTTAAGAGCCGATATAATTGCAACAAACTTAAGCGCGTGTTTGATAACATGGAGATTTTAGAAGTGGGAGTGGAACATCCCACTTCTACATTTGATAACAGGGAGGTTTTAGAAGGGCAGCATTCCAAAATAAATAATTGGGGGAGCGGTCTTCCATATTAAACAAGAGATTCCCTTCCTATTCCATAAATTGTGCATGTCAAATGCACCCTAAGGGTGTGTTTGACACATGGAGGTTTTGGGAGAGGAAGGGACTATCCGCAAATTGTAGAAGACTGCTCTTCCATCATTTGTGATGGAAGAAAGGTCTTCAAAAAATGAACCCATTTTAACACTAAAAAAAAGCTACATAGAAAGTTGCCCTTCCACTTTACAGCTTCCACACAATAATATCAAACATGGAAGTGGGACATTTAATTCTCACTTTCATAAATTTCCACTTATCAAACACGCCCTAAAAGTTGGTATTAATTTAGTTCCCATAAAAGAAAATAGAAAAAAATTGGGTTAAAAAGAAAATAACTGCCAAAATTTTGTTAAGTGGAAAATGAGTCCTTCATTCGGATTTGATGTAAAAAAATAAACCAGGCGTATATAGTTGTATTTATATGTTTAAATGTATATGCACACATACTAAATTGTAGTTAAATTTCATTTCCTCCAAGAGGTATAGGTTTTTTAAGAAGTTATTTTGACAATCATGTTTTTTTAAAATACTTAAATTTATCAAAATATTCATAAGAGATGAACTACTTAACAATACACCCTATTAGAACTACTCCCACTTAAGACCGTGACATTTTTTATAGGTATTCGAAATTAAATAAAAGATATAGGTAAACATATGGGTATTTTCAACTTAATGTCTTACAGGTAATTTGATCAACTTCTCTTTAAAATATTATTAAAAATCAAGCGTTCGTGAAGAAGATCTGATTTCAACCGTTTTCACTTACATGATGAAAAATATTTGATATTTAGATTTTGGGGTTTGGGCCCATTGGCATGGGAGCCTAAGGGTTGGGGCCATACACTAAATTGTGGATCTCAGCTAACCCACCAATGGAAACTTGTAGATTTCGATTGTTTTTTAAATGAGCGTTTACCTAAATCTTGTCTGTTCCCACCAATAGAAATAGATAAATTCCAATATAACTTTAATTTTATAATGATTTAAGTAGCCATTAAAGGAATTTGACAGTGGCCTTCTATATCCAAGATATTCTTTGTTAGCTTTTGAATTTATTTCATATTTTTCTATACAAAATGAATATCATTAACATATTAGGAAGTCTTATTTGGATTAAATAGATTTAGGCCACACCTTCACCAAGTGCATTAGATATACTACAAACATTTCATTTTCAAGACACTGAAAATACCAACTTAGCCAAAAATAAATAGAGAAATAAAATTCCACCTTTTCGATATTATGTCATTATTGGGGATATGAGGTTTTGGGCATGTTCGGATGTATTTGTTATGGGTGATAATTTATCATTGATAATTTTCAATAAAGTCGTTCCTTTAAATGAATTATATGTTGTTTGGCTATATCCATCGCAATATCTAGAATAAATTTATATGCAGTTTTATTAAAACTGCCTATAAATTATCGTTAAAAAAGCTGCTTTTACTTTGTTCAAAGCAACTTGCCAAATATCACATGTTTTTAGAATACGTAAAAATAGCTAGAAATTGTTGGAAAAGTTCAATAATTGAATAATATTATACATAGGGCACGCTTTCTATGCTTCTCCTAGAGCATAAAATTTATAAACTTCCCCTTATCCAACCCTCCATTTTGAATGGAAGGCTAATATTGCCTCAATCACAATGTCACGTTTTTATACTATTTTATTTTTAATTTTTACTACAAAATATTTTCACACCAAATTTTGGACAGTCCAATCCTCTATTAAAATTGAGCAAAAAATATAAAAAAAAATATTTCCAATAAAATAAAATAACCAAAATACCCTTTAAAGTTTCAAGCTTATTTTGGTCATTATATTTTATCGAAAATTTATTTTTCATATTTTTTATAAGTACGTCCCAATGAGAAGTTGACACGTACCAAATTTCATATTTATATAATTTGTATTAAAAAAACTAAAAAAAAAATACCCTGAGACATCGAATCTATGATCAAACGGTGAGTGGCTCTCTTGATCAAAATTGGATGATTGGATGGTAGGGGAAGCATATATCTTCTATACTGTAGACTGTAGGGGAAGTATAGAAACCTTTCCCTTATACATATTACATGATGGACCCGGTTTTTATACAACCAAGCCCGCATATATAGAAATGCGGGCCTAATAATAAATGTATTTTTGATATCGATTTTTTGAGTTAATTTTTAAAGATATGTAATCTCTAATACGAAGATCGTGAATATGAAAAAATAAGTAAATTTTAAAAACAAGAAATAATCATCCTAGTAAAAAAAACATTTGGACCGTTAATTTTTATTGTTTTTAGATGGAACACGTACTTGCATCCATCTTTAAGATGGATGCTTTACACTTTTTTGACCGCATATAGCTATGTGGTCCAGCCTGCATGAGACAATTTTTCATACATGATACATACCAAACAGTGAACAAAATAATATTATTCAGACTCTATTAAGTCTATGTAAAATAGTTATTTGATGACAAAATTAATTGTCATCCAAACACGCCCTTCTGTTAGATGAATTTATAAAGCTAACTTCCAAAGCCCACCAGAACACCAGATCGGGCAAGAGATAAAGGGTGATTGTCTATAAATCCAATTGTTCTGCAGAATTTTGAGCTTCAAAAATGGGGTAGAAATGACAAATCTATTAAGACATAAAATGGGGGGGTTACAAAGGTGGTGCAGGTGCCACAACATCATGTCTAGATTTAAATTCTCAACTATATGAAATTCCCAGAAATATTTTTTTTAGGGGGAAATGGGGGTTGGGGTTGGGATGGGGCCCATAGAGTTTCCAAAGCCTATATTGGTTTTTCCGGTAGGATTCCAATGAGATAATTTTCCTTTATTATCAGGGCTTTCCATTTTTTGGCTTCTCATGTTTTAGCATTGTCCAAAATTTGAACAAAAGCCAAAAATATAAATGAATTCACGTGGAAGAGTGGGTAAAAACAAAATGAATATGAAAAAGGACAAATTCATGAGACAACTCTAATTTTGATTTGTACACAGTAAGTACCAGAACAATGTAAACAAATTCTAATAAATGCGAAAATGGGACTTGGGTCGTGGTGGTAGTACCTCCCATACCTCAATCATACGCCTGTATTTCCTAGTATATTACCCAAAAACAAATTCTAATAAATGCGGAAAAAGAACTCGGGTCGTGGTGGTAGTACCTCCTATACCTCAATCATACGCATGTATTTCCTATTATATTACCCAAAAACAAATTCTAATAAAGGCATAAGCTACTTTCAGAATCAATTTAATTGTTTTTTAATCCATCGAGTAAAAATAGATTTACCGATGATAGTTTTAGATAGGAAAAACCGCATGCCAATGAAAATGACTAAGTATATTATACTCTTTGGGGAACATAGTGTACATCTACTCCCTAGATAAGGAGACCTACCTGGGAGGGTTTTTTTCAATCTGTAATTTTGAGAACCGTCTTAAAATAACTAGAAGATTTTTTTCAAAAAAGTTGAATTTTGAGCGACAAGATGCTTAATTTTGAGACATTATTTTTTCAAGTGCATAAAAAATTACAAATTAGATATATTTTTTATTGAAGTTATTATGTGATTGAAGAGGTTACATCTCAAAATTTGAAGTCCTGAAATTTCTCCGACAAAGTACATAAATGATATACTCTAGTGGGAAATTATAATTTTTTGGCAATAAATATTTCATATGAGTACCTACAAGAAGAAAAAATAAATTTCACAAGAGTATACGTGTCGCTTTTTTTTTTTGAAAGGGTATTGGTGAGATTTTAATTAACATTGAGAAGTTTCGCATTAGTTTCCAGCAAAAAAACGTGAAGCCAAAGTGTGATGTGCAATTTGTACGTTGGACACGTTCCAAGGACGTTTAACACGTGTGTCTGAGTTAGGAAACATCAAAGAAATTGGGAGTAATTTGGCTTTATGAATTTTTTATATATATTTCATCTCTTTAATTACGTTTTCAACCTAGTTTCATTGGCTCCATCGATCGTGTCTTTTTTCTAAGTCTATTCTCTCTTTCAATTAATGTGACTTTTCTCTCGTTACCTTTTATTCTCTTGGACAAGCTTTCTATGCTTCCCCTATTACATAAAATTTATATAGTTCTCCTTATCCAAGCGTCCATTCTGAATGGAGGGCAGAGATTGCCCCAATCACAATGTCACGTCTCTACTCTATTTTATTTTTAATTTTTTTTATAAATTATTTTGACACCAAATTTTGGATGTCAAATCGTCTATTAAACACGCTCCAGCGAAAAATATAAAACAAATATTTTCAATAAAATAAAATGATCACAATACCCCTTAAATTTTTAAAAGGTAGTTTGGTCATTATATTTTATTAAAAAAATATTTTTAATATTTTTTATAGGTGCACCGCAATGAGAAGATGACACGTACCAAATTTCATATGCATACAATTTGTATAACAAAAACTAAAAATGAAATATTTTGAGACGTCGGATTTAAGATCAAACGATGAGTAACTCTCTTGATCAAAATTGGACAGCTAGATAGTAAGGGAAGCATAGATCTTCTATGTTGTAGGGGAAGTATAGAAACATTTCCCTACTCTCTTTGCCAAGTGTTCCTCTAGGTGTTTTACACTGTTCCTCTGAGTGTTTTACAATGCTCGAAAAATCGAACCGGCCAAGGGCCGGGTCTGACTAACCAATAAACTACTGGATTCAAACGACATAACTGGGCAGGTCTCAGTCTAAAATACGTTTTAAAAAATAAAAAATATATATTTAAAGATTGCTTAAACAAAGCAAATCGAAATAAAGTTGTAAATAGTAAAAAAAAAAAATTTAAAATTAAAAAAAATTAAAATTTGATTTGCTGCCATAGGTATTTTTGAAATTTTTATAAAATAAAAAAAATATAAATAGATATTCATAACCAAAACACTTTCTAATTTTATCAAAATGATAAAAATTAGGGATCGCATACAACGACACCATTTACCTTTAATACAATGAGGTTAAAATTACCTATAAACTATATGACGTGAAATCTAATAGCTTGGATGCATCACAAAGTTCGATAAAAAAAATTTTGAACTTTGAGCTTAATCAATAAAATAAATACAGCCACCCAGTTTCACATCAAATAGCCAAGATTAATTGTGACCACTTTTTACAAAAAATAAATGATCTTATTATATATTTTTTCTAAAAAGATAGTAAAAAACACATTACAATTAAATCCCTTACTTTTTTGGACCCGTGGAGTTTGGGAACACTAGTGTTTTACTCTTTGATTATATGTCATTTCGCTCTCTATTTTTCTCTCTCTAAATTTATTATGACTCTGTTTGTGTTCTTTTTCCTTCTTTAAATTCGTCTCTCGGTACATTTCTCTCACTTTTCTACCTCTCTCTATAGGGAAAGCTTTCTATGTTCTTCCTACAACATAGAAGTTCCATGTTCCCCTTATCCAACCGTCCATTTTTTATGGAGGGCTAAGATTGCCCTAATCACAATGTCACGTCTCTACACTGCTTTATTTTTAAATTTTTTATTTTTTTTTATAAACTGTTTTGACACCAAAAATTGGACTTCCATTTTTATATTAAACTCGCACTAACAACAAATATAAAAAAAATATTTCTAATAAAATAAAATGACCAAAATACCCCCGAAAGATTCAAGGGGTATTTTGGTCATTAGTTTTTATCGAAAATTTATTGTTAATATTTTTTATAGGTGCGCCCCAATGAGAAGATGACGCATGTCAAATTTCATATTAAAAAAAATTATATTAAAAAACTAAAAATAAAATACTTTGAGACATCAGATCTAAAATCAAACGCTGAATGACACTCTTGATAAAAAAAATAAACAGGTGGATGGTAGGCCGAACATAAAACTTCTATGTTGCAGGGACCATAGAAAGCTTTCCCCTCTCTATAAAGTCGCAAAGCCAAATCTCTTTAAAGTTACATCATGCTAATGTACGATCTCTCTACTCAATAACTATCAAACAAATTATCAAACAAGTAATCCATAACTGAATTATAACAAGATTTGCAAATTAAAAATAGCCTCTGCGAAAAAGTTATCGCATTCCAACAAATTCAACTTTCATGCACAAAATCTGCCCATTTTAGGATTCAATTCCTCTTCCATGTTTGAAGAGAGAGAGAGAGAGAGAGAGAGTGTGCGTGTTATGTCTTAATGGCAATTCCCTTAATTAATCTCTCTCTCTCTCGATTTAATAACACAGCTCATTCTCATCGAGTGATTTCTCTCTCTAGATTTTATTAAGCATGGCTGTATATGATGCTCCCTCAGGAGTATATACTGTATGTTTACTCCCTCAGAAAAAACGCCATTTTAGGAGGATTTTTTTATTAAAGATTTTGGAGATCACTTAAAATTTTCACTAGATGATTATATTTAAAAAGAAAAAGAATTAAAATTTTGAGTTTTCTAATACGTAGATCTTCCCCTTTAAAAATTGGAATTTCCATTCAATTTTAAGACGTTATTTTTTTTTTCAAGTCTATAAAAAATGAAATTTGGAAATTCTTTTATCGAATAAAGCAATCGTTGAAGAGGTTATATCCACAATCCACAAAGTTTGATTCCTAAAAAGATCCCTAGGTCGGATATTTTTGGAAGAAATAAATGGACGATTTGCTCCGTCGGGATCATGGAATCTTTTGGCTTAGGACATAGTAACACAGCTCAGGTATGGGTGACTGTATGCATATTTTAGACGTGAACCTGATCCACCGCCTTTTTCACCGCGGTTCTGACAAGCACAGTCTGTTTTGTTTAGAAAACATGACTTTCTCTCTCTACAAATATATATCGTACACTCTGAACCTCACTTTCTCTCTCTAAAAATGTTCATCTTACTCTCTCTCTCTCTCTACTAGCGGGGCACTCCCCCTTCTATAAATACGCGTCTGTCCATGCACCGGCCACACACTGACTGACTGACTCACTCTCTCTCTAGAATCATAACCCTCTCTCTCTCTCTCTAGAATCATAACCCCCTTTCTCTCTCTAGGATCATAACCTCCATCACCACCAACCACCACTGAAGTGCATGCACCGAAACTCCCTTTCATGACATTGCGCACACTCTCTCACTAAAACTTCCCTCTATATATACACCACCTTACCCTCATTTCGTCACAAGAACCCCTTCTGGAATCTGTTTAAATTTAGTGCGATCCATTGCCTGAATTTGGCTCAAGTTGCTTCTGCCTGACCTGCATTTAGCTATCCCCACTTTTCCTGTTTTCCTGCCACCCAATTCGAGTTTTTCTCTCTCTGTGTTTCTCTCTTTACTTCATCCAAACCACCATTTTTGCTATTTTCCTCGCACACCATTACTAGGCTATTTTCCTCACACACCATTACAAGTTTCTCTCTCCTCTGTATTTGTCTCTCTAACTGTAAATTGTTGCTCTTTTTTTTGCTCTCGCCATTTCACACTCTTAGGTTACACACACTCTCTATATAGGTTCTCTGTATTTCACTATCAACCACCACTTTTTGCTATTTTCGGGCACCCCACTGTCCTTTTCTTTCTCTCTAGAACTCTCATCCCCTTTTTCAAACCATCTGATCACCCAACTTTATTTGATTTTAATGGAAATTTTAGGCTTCTCTGGTTCATAATCCATAGCTTTTTCCACCAAAACAAACTCCCCCATTGTTTCACCAATCCACCCCCTTGCCGGATTCTGGCTCCGGAAATCTCCTGGTTCGAAATTTCGGCCAATTCTCCAGCAATGGACACGCCTCCCTCTGTTTCTATAGTCTCAAGGACCACAGTTTTCCCTGATGAGCCCTCGGATTTCAGGAGAATCAAGCTCACAGTCTCCGACTTACCCATGCTCTCTCTCCACTACATCCAAAAGGGCCTGCTCTTTTCCAGGCCGAAAGCGTCAGAATCAGGCGATTTCTTCGCCGGATTCCGGCAGAGCCTCTCCAAGGCCCTCAACCAGTTTCCAATGCTCGCTGGTCGCATGACTACCGACACAAACGGTCATGTCTTCGTGGTCTGCAATGGCGAAGGTGCGGATCTCACCCATGCCAAACTCGATGGATTTTCGATTTCCGGCGTCCTTTCTCCTGAATATACCCCGGAAATTGTACGAGAATTCTTTGCTATGGATGGAGTGGGGAGCTACTCAGGCCATTTCATGCCATTATTGGCGGTTCAGATCACTGAGCTCGATGATGGGGTTTTCATTGGGTGCTCAGTCAATCATGCGGTGGTGGATGGGACCTCCTATTGGGAGTTTTTTAATGCTTGGGCGGCCATTCATTGCCAGAAAAAGGAGGTTTCCCGGCGAGCTATGCCCGAGATTGGCCGGAAATTCGTGAAGGACTCCATGGCTGTGCTCAAGTTTCAGGACGGTGGGCCACCTCCTCCGCCAATATTGGGTCCTTCTCAGCTTTGTGAGAGGATCATCGGGTTCAGCAGAGAGGCTGTTCTCGAGCTCAAAACCATGGCAAATCGCCTGAACCAGAGGGAAACGCCGCCAAATTTGGCAGAGATTATGGGAAAAGAGTGCAATGACAAGAAACTCAAGAGAAGTGGTGGCGCTGCAAATTTTGGCATCGATGATGGCTATGGCAATGAGAACAATGAGAACGTGTTCAATATGGCGGCTCCACCAAATGCACCTGAGCTGCCAAATTTCGTGGAGTTCTCCAGGAAGAAGAACAAGGACGAGAGGCTAAATAATCATCGAAAAGACCCCGCCATCACCAATTTCTGCAATGGCGAGGCGATTGGCAAAGCGACGCACGACAATTGGCTCAAGTTCAGGATCAGAAATGGGGTGGTGCCGCCAAATTTAGCAGCAATTCGGCCGCCTTTAGCATCTCCTCCAAATTTGTCAGCTCGAAAAGATGAGATATCCTCGTTCCAAGCCTTATGTGGCTTGCTGTGGGTCTCGGTGACCCGAGCTCGGCGGATGGAGCCCGGGGCCCTGACCATGTTCAGGATGGCAGTTAATTGCAGGCACAGAATGCGCCCACCCGTGGCTCCCGACTACTTCGGCAATGGCATCCAGAGCATGCCCACCCAAGCCAAAGCTCGTGACGTGACCGGCCTCAGCCTGGGCTGGTGCGCCGCCCTCCTGCACAAGGGAGTTGGCGCCTACGACAACGACACGATACGCCGCTGCATCGAGGCATGGGAGAGGGAGCCCAAGTGCTTCCCGCTTGGCGACTCGAATGGTGCCACAATCACAATGGGCAGCTCGCCGAGGTTTCCGATGTACGGGCCAGACTTCGGATGGGGCCCACCACTGTGCGTGAGGAGTGGGAGGGCCAACAAATTTGATGGCAAGATCTCTGCATTTCCTGGGAAAGAAGGGCCTGGTTCGGTGGACTTAGAGGTTTGTTTGAAGCCTGAGACCATGGCTAGGCTTGTTAATGACCCTGAGTTCATGAGATTTGTTACTGTAGGTTAATTTGTATTGGCTTGTGCTCTTTAATGGAAAATTGTGGTTTTTTCCTCGGTTTTTTAATGGAAATGTGGCTAAAAATTTGTGGGGTTAAGGACTCAGTTTAATCTCTGATTTTGTTTGTCCGGACCGGTTTTTTGCCGGTTCACTTATTTCGCACTTATTTTTTCGTCGGTTCACTATTTTTTTTGTACGGCAAATCGGTGACCTGGACCAATGATTCCTCGATTTGAACTGGTTTTTGCGTTGCTCAATCCTAATCAGCAATCCGATTTTTAAATCAGAGATCATGGAACTGGTTCTTATCTCTAAGCTTGGTTTTGGGTAGATGATGTGAAATTCAGATAGCGTTTGGTTGAAGGTGGAATTGGGGGCTCAAGAGCAAGGAACCGGTTTTTCTCGATTGTAGTACGGGTTTCATTATTGGGCCAGTTTGGTGTGGTAAGAGAATCGGTTTTCTTCAATAGGGGAACAGTTGGTTGGTTGGTTTGGCTTGCAGTAATAATCCCTATATACTTCTTTGCGCCAATAATTATGATTGCCCTATGTAATCACAATAAGGTGGGCCTATTGATTTTGCGGGATGATTGCATTTTTGGTGTCGAAAATTTTATAATGACCTAAAAACCTATTTTCAGCTTTAATTATAAAATTTTAAAGTTCAAAAAATAATGATGTTCCAACCCATCTATAAATACTTGAAAATAGATGGCCCTGATAATATGTTACACAATAAATTATTTTTAGTATTTAAAATCCCTTTTTCTTTCATATACATAAATCTCAAAGTTGAGAAGATCAATTAGAAATAATCTAGAGTGGAAAGAACCTTATTCGATGGATTTTCGTCCCGACATCTATAGTATAAGATTACACTATGCTTTTTTTCATAATGACTTCCTAGTAAATTATAACAACAAAGGAGTTTATAGGAATAAATATATACAACGTCGTGATATCTACCGGCTATTCTCTTCGATGGAGACTTGGAGGTGCGTCTTATTTGGATTGTTTAAAGTTGCAACATTATAGAAATTGCACCCTTGAAGTAATTATATAGGATATGCAGGTAATTTTCTCTAAACAAAAATGGAAAGAAAAAAAAAGCTATTGGTTGTTTTTTTTTTTTTTTTTTTTAAAGAAAGTTCAAAGATATTATTAATCTAGAATGAGATTACAGTATCCAAAATATCGGCTTCAGAGAGGGTAGAACTTCCTTTGACCAAAGAATAAGCTAGCACATTAGCCTCCTTATACACATGAATAAAAAATACAGAAAATGAAGATGCGAGATCTAAAATCTGAAACAACAAATATTTCAACTCCCAAATAAACTTCTGATCCCCTTTGCACCATTTCAGAACATCGAGAGAATTCCATTCAATAATGTAAGAGGTCCCTAAATTCCTCTCCACCAGAGAATGAAAGTTAAAAAAAAGAGCAAAGATCTCTACATAATTCGCAGTTTGCACCACAAGTAGCCCGGTATAGGAGAAGATCACATTACCCATCCAATCTCAAAGAACCTCTCTAAAACCAACAAGACCCGGGTTACCCAATGAGCTACCATCAAAATTAAGCTTATAAACTTTCAAAGGTGAGACCATCCATATGCCTTTGGACCTACACTTTTCGAAACTCAAATAGAAAAGGTTAATTAGATTACTTTTTACATCTACTTCAAAAATGTTATATCTATAACTCATAACATAGAGGTACAACAAGATGAAATGCAAGACTTTCTCCAAAATTTTTCTAACGGACAAAACTATTGGTGTTTAATGATGGGGTAACAGCAATAAGAAATGGTCAAATGATTTAAGCGCATGCGTTCGAATTTTTTAATCAGCTTAGGTCATTTGGACCTATATGCAACTAATGATGGATCATCGCATAAAAAAAATGTGAAGACATGGATGGTCACATAAAAAATGGTGGGTTCCCTTAGTAAGTCACGTAATTAGTGCTCGTGCAGGAGCATAATGCATTCCTTAAAAACCTGCCTTCCATTTAGGGGATTTAAACTTGGATTTAACCATCTAAAAATTGGATGGTTATATTCAACCTCAAGACAATATTTTTCAAGTGCATGGAGAATACAATTAGTAAATTGTTTTTATTGAGGTTGAGCCCTAAATCTAGATCTAGGTGGGATTTATTCCAAAGGAGTAAATGGATATTCTACTCCGGTAAGAGTAGACTATCTTTTGACAGCACAAGGCTCCTTTGGGAGCATAGTTTACTTCTAGTTCCTCAATCAAGAGATCTACATGAAACGATTTTTCTATCTGAAATTTTGAGAACTATTTAAAAATCGACTATTTAAAAATAAATAAATAAATAAAACTTGAGTTTTTTTAATACTCATGTCTCACCATTTAAAAATTAGATGTTCTTTATTCAATCTCGAGACATCATTTTTTCCAAGTGCACTAGAGAGTACAATTAGGAAATTGATTTTATTAAGGTTAATTTACGAGCTGAATAGGCTACGTCTCAAGTTTAAAATCCTAAAATCAAGTATAAGTAGAGTTTAAATCGAGGGAGTAAATGGACATTGTACTCCTGCATGAGTAAATTAACTTTGGATTAAATACTTCATCTCAGGCACATTTGGATAAATTTCTCTTTTTCAATTAAAAATTTGGAGCGTTTATTGTACTTTTGGGCCACTAGGGGCAGATGGGTAAAAATCGCAGGTCCATATTGCAATTTCACTCAATAAGAGGTATTTCCGTCAAATTTTTAAATTTAAATCTAGATTTCAGTACTTCAGTATACTACTACAAAACCAGATTTGTTCCCCTTAGGGTTTCTATCCCTGACTCTGTAAATCCGCTGAGGAAATTAGGGTTTTTTTAAGGGGGAACTATTGATTCTGCAATGATTTCAAATTTATATAGAAGAAGAAATCAAGTTTCTTTGAGGAGATTTGCTGATTCGTTCTGGGTTTTTTTATGGTGAGCTTTGATCTGCTTAGGTTTCAGTGTGAATTGTGCAGATTGGAAGAGATTTTCTGGTTCTTTCTATTGTTTTTATCTGGAACTGTTGATTGTGCATAGGCTTCCGTGTTATTTCTGAAGAAGGAAATTAAGGTCTGAATTCTACAGAGAAGTAAGATACCGATGTATTAAATCCACATAGAGCAAGGAATTTAGGGATTATTCTTAGTGATCTTCTGATTGTATCTAGAGTTTGGTTATGGGCGTCTTCTGATTCCTTAAGTGATGGAAAACAAGGAAATCTACCATGAAAAGCAAAGATTACAGTTTTGCCTCCTCCACGCCCTCAATAATCTTCTTCAGGTCTGCAACTTTCTATGTTTTCGATCCTTTTTTATGTTCTAAATTGCCTGAGTTTGAATGTCTCTGAAAATCCATAAACTCTGCATGTTTCAATTAAGCAAATGTTGAGCTTTTCTATGGATGCTAAGATTCTTCTCTGAGTGTTTTTTTCTCTTATCTGTTCAATTGTTATCCGTTTGGAAGTTTTAATGGCTTTCTTCTTTCCTGAAAATGTTAAAAGAAGAACTGGTTATTCTCTCTATTAACTCAACTTCTATATTTCTTTTTGCCTGAATCAAACCAGCTTTAATCTTGTTTATTTCTTTTATATGGTATTGTATAATATTTGTCTTTTTTCTCTTTCTTGTTTATTTGGGATCAGTTTGAAAGGAGAACCTTAGATTCATAAATGCAATAATAAGTTCCAAAAACCCTCCCTTTTACATAGAACCTTATTTGAGTTGGGAAAAATTCACTTCTGGAAAACGATAGTCTTTTATATTGGATTCTTTACCTTTTCCATGTTAATGTTTTGCCTCTCTTTTTAATTTTACTCTTTTATCTTTGACTATTGATGCCCTGGTAACATAATCCATGCTCCACTCATCCAGTATACATGACAATTCATCTTGTAAGGCTTTGAATTTTTATTGAATATTTCCATCATTATAATTGTCCGGACTCGAGAGTTTGCAGGAATTAGTTCGTTGAAATTCTAGTTGAATTTCAATGAGTCACTCTAATTCACTTAACGCTATAATTTTGATAGTTTCTATGACAACATCCTGCTCTCCGTACCAATTGTACATTGGAATACCAATTACACGTTTGGTTTTTGGTAATGGCATTGAAATGTCATTGCTGTGTAAATACTGTCCATGTATGAGATATGCGATTTTGCAGCTCGTTTACAAAATGTGCAGTCAAAGTTGGGCAAATCAAACAAATTTGCAGGGAAAGAATTTGATTGCATTTTCTCAGTAACATCAATAAAACCCATCCCGAAAGCCATATATGGACTCCTTGACCTCCCTTTTCCTATTGTAGCATGCCCTTGAGCAGTGTTACATGGACTCTGATACGGGTGTCAAGGTCCAGCACGTACTCCAATTGTCCAATTTGTTATCCAAAAACTGTAATATGACCCAACACGTCCTGTGGATCAATTTCCCAAATGCAAAATTATATGCTTTAAGGTGGTATAAATGAATATTATAGTTTCTTTTATTCTTGAGATGTACAATGCTTGTTTTAGCAGTAGATCCAACCTTTTTTCCTTCTAAAGAAAAAAAGTTCAATCTTGCCCAGGCCTATTTTTTTTCTATGCAAAGTATACACATGTCCAAGTGTCGATACATGTAAGCATGCATCACCAGCCTATGGGCAACATGTTAACACTGCCCTTGAAATTATTTGCATTATATTGTTATTGGGTTGATTAAGTGTTTAGAAATTTGTAATGAACATTCAAACCACTTGGTTGTGTCTGTGTTTCTTACTCAGCAATAACCTTCCAAGGCATTTGCTTATCAGTATTTTTATCCTTTTGTGAAAGGGGAAAGTTTATATAGAGCCAAAGCTCTAAACAATCAAATTTGAGCCTACCTCAAAAATTTCACTAGAAGAGGTTGTTTTGATGCCCAAATATCCTCAAATTGATCATCTGGACATCAAGATGCATGGAAATGAGAAAAAACTGGATTTCAAGTTTTGGAAATAGTGTATTTTGTAATGCATTTTCGGACCGTCAATTTTCAACATTTTTAAGTTTTAATAGATCTATCGATCTACACTATTTTGAAGCTTTGAACTTTATAAATAAAGATGAAAATATATTTTAAGACTATCACAAATATTTTCAATATTGAAACTACATTTCTCGGCACTATTTGAAGGTAGGCTCTAATTTGATTGTTTAGAGCCTAGGCTCTGTACAAACCGCACCCTTTGTGAAAAGCTTGTGATATTTGTATTTTCTTATTAAAAATTAGTGACTATAGAGTAAATCAGGTGGAATTTAGTTCATCCTTTCATTTTTTTTGAAACTTGGATATCATCTTATGGTATTCTAGTTGCCATATGCCTTATTTTGGCTGACCTTTTGTGCACTATTTGGCCAATTCTTTTGGGAAGTCATTGTGTACTGGTTGTTCTACTTTGTCTTGCTCAAGAAACGGACTGTTCTTGTCTAACTTTGCTATATAGTTCAGGGAAAGGACTCATTCACAAGGTCAGATTTGGATGACATTGCCAACAAACTGGATCTTATCGACCCAAACAAGGAAGGCCAGAGTCCCCTTTCTCTGATTTGGAAATCCCACCATAATTCCCTCACAGGAAACTACGACATAAATGTCCTAATTTCAGCACTTGAGGGAAGAGGAAAGAGAGTAGTATGGCATGACCTGAGAAAGGGTGCCTCTTCAATTGATCTTTCTCTCTCTAACATTTCTCTTATTGGGGTTCTGCTCAATGTCCCTGTGAGGAAACTGGGCGGTCTTTGGAGGAGTCGACACTGGGTTGCTTTGAGAATGATAAATGGGATTTGGTACAATTTGGACAGTGATCTCAAGGCGCCAAAACCCTTTGAAAATGTGGATGAAGTGGTGACATTCTTGGATGCAATCCTTAGTCAAGGTGGACAGATTTTAACCATCTTGGAGGGCAATCATTGACTTAGTTTTATCTTTTTAGATAGTTAACAGTGATAGTGAGGCAATACAAATACTTTGCAATAGGTGTAAAAGTGTGAACAAACAGAGGCATCACCAAGAAGAGAGAGTAGGCCTCAAAGGAAGAAGCCATAGAAGCGGATACAAAAGTAGGAAATGGGATACAGGAGGGTTAAAGAAGTGGAACGGGATAGAAGAGATAAGAGTGATCAGGGGAACACTGTGGAGGGAAAAGGGAATTGTTGATTAAAGCCAACTGAGTCAGTGTGTGCTTGTGAGAGAGAGAGAGAGGAAGGGGGGGGGGGCGCCAATTTGTGGCTCAACTGACACAGTGTTTGGCTCTGCCAAACGAGAAGACACTGGGTTTAAGAGAACCAACATTCTTCAATACAGTTCTACGGCATTTTCCTTGACTATATGCCTAGATAGAATTCTGGTTATGGACATCTCTGGCAATTCAGCAGTGCCTCCAACCTCATCTGCAAGATGCTGGTTTAGAAAGAGTCTTATCACACGACGTGCTATATTCCTCTGTTTTATATGGGTACTGTTCATGATCTTTCTTTCAGTTTTCAAGCTACCTGAGGCCTCCGAAAATGGAGACCCACTTTCACTGGGAATTCTAAACCTTCACAAAAGGTTTCAGGATTATCATTTTGGGGTGATTGGAGAGATAATGCTCAGCATGCTCAATGAAGACCTGCCCTTTACATTGTTCTTGCCCTCTGAAGCCGCTTTTGAGCGGCTTCTGAAAATTAACGTTAATGGAACCTCTGTGTATAATAAGGAGAACAATACCGATGTGATACTTTCGCGGGTATTAGGTTTCAGCGTTATACCGATAAAATTAAGGTCGGAAGACGTTCCTTTGACAAGAGAGATCAGTTTTGATTCCTTAGCTGGCTTTGAGTTGAATATAATGAGGCTTCCTGAGAAGGTTTTAAGTGTTGATAATGTGAGATCAGAGAGGGTTGATATGAGAAGAGGCGAGATTATTGTGCATGTTATGGACGGGGTGATAATGGATGCAGAGTTCGCGCAGTCGATGAAGGATGATTATGAAGTTTGAGAGTAGTGGATAGATTTCACATTGTTCAGTTTGATGCTTGTAAACATTGAACTCTTTGAAGTTTTAAAATGTAAAAGTCTTGATATTTGTAACCTTTATTTTTTAGAGATTTTAGGGGTGAATGTAGTGTATTGTGGTTGCTCTCCTCTCTCTCTCCCTTCCAACCCCTTTTTGGATTGAAACCCAGCATTGTCGCTAAATGGGAAATCAAGAAACTTTCTTCTTGTCAAATAAGGATATGGATACCCAAGTGCCTCTGATCCAATTACCATCTCTCTCTCTCTC
>NW_006499435.1:4582910-4612162 GCF_000471905.2 Amborella trichopoda
ATAAAAAATAAAGTAGAATACTTACGTAAAAAATGTACAAAAAAAAGTTTCGGGGGTATTTTGATCAATTTATTTTTTGAGAATTATTTTTTTTATATTTTTATTAGGTATGGCTTAATAAGAAGAACACACGTCAAAAATTTTAAGTGATTTGGATTTGTAGAAAAAAATTAAAATTCAAACACTACTAGACATCCGTGTTCGTCAGATCAGTCCAGATTCAATCTGGGCCGTTGGGCTTATACTATTTCATGAGCTAGTGGGCTCACCCAAGCTTTTTCATATATATATATATTATGAAACAATATCCAAAAACCATGTTAGAGCCATTTGTTTGACCCCAATTTTAAAATATAAACTCTTTTTATTGTACTGAACTATCATAAAATTTGAAAATACATCTTAGAAAGTGTTTTTTTTAGATGCTTAGATCTTGGCATCAAAAGAATTTTATTCCTTTTTAAATTGATAGCTTTATTATCATAAGATTAACAATGTTGAAAAAAGAAAATTTGATTTTGAATTCGTAAAGCCTAGATCTTCAAATTTACCAAATGGATGGTCTAGATTCATTGTCGGAAGGAACTCCTTTTGACCATATCTAAGGTGCAAGAATTTTATTTTTTTGGATTTAGGGTGAAGAGAATGTTTGCCGGATCATATGAATGCTGCACACATGATTTTCTAGAAGTGTGGTTTCATTATATTACAATGAGATGGTGATGTTAAATCATTCCCCAATAAGAGAGAGTGTGAGAGAGATTCATTTGAAAAATATCCAAATGTAGATATTTAACTTTATTATGGCAAATGATCGGAATGTTGACACAGAACTTCACATGGCAATCATTTGATAAGTATAAAGGGATAGAGAGAGTATCACCTTTTAAGAAAATCCAAGCTCTTCTCGACTCCCAAGCGGCCGACATGAATGATCAGAGGTTTTTCTGGTTCTCCCTTGCTGAGAAGAAACATAAAAACTATGTTCAAAGTTTTCGATTTACAGATACAACCAAAAGACAAATCTCAGATTTTTTTAATGAACTGTCAGCAAAATTTATTCAAATATATTTTAACAAATAACATAGCCAACACTAATAATAAGAAATGGAAAAGAAAAACAAAGACTCATCTGCCTTACGTTAATTGGATTCGCATCTCCTCATTCCTATAACGAGGATGAAAGCTCTCAGAATCCACCCCCTTGTTCCAGAGCCGTATCTTATGGGCTGTGTAACCCCAAAAAAGAAGAATTATATGAAGTCATCATCTTTCTCTCTCTTCTTTTTTTCCTAAATATTCTTATTTCCAAGAACCTCTCTCTCATTCTTTTATTACATGTTTGGCACATAAAAAGTCAAAATAAAGAGAGTACACACCAGCAGTGACTCTAGCACCTTGAAGATCCTTGGCAATGGCAGCAGAAGGAACCAACGTCAGATCTGCTGCTCTGTGTAGAAACTCTACACAGAAAATGACAGTTAAAAAATAACTCATCCCAAAAATAAAAAATAATCACCACATTCACATAGAAGGAGAATATGGTGAGAAGATGACATACTTATTATCAGCCACATTGGCTTGACAAGCCAGCTGAATGTATATCTTGGGATATATCTGCATAATAATCAACAGTGATAGAATAAGCAATAATACAAACAATTTATTAAAAATATTGCCATATCCGTCATTAACACAAAAAACACACACACACACACACACACATATAGAGGTATGGGAAAGAAGAGACTGACTCACATTGGAACATGGGTGTGATATGACATGACGAGGGGCACACACAGTAGTTTTGCAATTACTAGGGCACCAAATACCTGAAAAGAAACGATCATGCATTATGCGTACATGTATGTATGTGCCATCTATGTAAGCATGCCCTAATGCATGTATGCATGCAGATTAAAAAATTCCAGAAAGGAAAAAGCATATGTATCTTGCATGTCCATAAATTATCTACATATGTGTATGCGTGCATATATAGATATGTGTGTGTGTGTGTGTATTAAGATTTAAGAGGATGAAGTTACCATTACTCCTGGTGATGATGCATGTATTATGTCAGGCTTGAATTTTGCAACCTCTGAAATAATTCTAGGGCTCAAAGCCAGAGAAAGTGGCACCTTCTGATACCATGGGCAGGGAAAGCTGCACATAATCCAAGTATTATGAGATATTTAGTCAACAATGCTTTTTCATAAACAACTGAGAATATAATGGATGATTTCATATCGATTTCATTCATCAGAGATCATCATTAATTCTGTATAAAATATCTTACAGATACTTGATTTATTGAAGTTAGAAAAGCTTGCTATTAAGTATCTGTTATCTGTGGCATTTCAAACAGAAAAACAAAGTTATCAGTTATTTGTGGCCCTACTTAAAGCCGCAAAAACAAACATATTTTCAGGTAAATCATTTAAGAATGCTCCACTGGTGCTGCGAGGCAGTCAAAGAAAACAAGTTAAACTTCAGATGAGCTCATTCTTGGTATTTGAGTAGAGGACAGGGGTCCATATTGGTGCCACGGAACAATAATGCTTCTCTTTTGCTAGAAGGTCGCAAAAATCTTGTTACACTTTATGTATGTGTTCCAGATGCCCACAGTAATTGTAGATCAACTTGGGAAAAACTAAAGGGTGTTTTTGTTAATAAGGAAAACGTTCGGTAAGTAGAGTTCGAGATTTTGAGAGACGACAAGGAGGTCATGGGAGGGTCATTGGGGCATGTATGAATGCAGTGAAAGGGTGGTTTTGGGAATAGGCCTATGAGTCAGTTGTCTAGTTTTTCTATACCAAGCACCAAGCTAGAGAAGCAGATT
This sequence comes from Amborella trichopoda, assembly GCF_000471905.2. The sequence continues at coordinate 4,585,750 of NW_006499435.1, forward strand.
CATTGTATATTAGTGAAGGCATTTGCTCCAGAGCTAAGGTTTGCATGAATAAGCCTGTAATAGAGAACTTGATCCTAAAATCCAAAGACTTCAGAGCAAATAACTTCAGATAAATGGACTTTATCCAGCAGAAGGCATTTTAGGGACAAGTTTATACATGACAATTTCAATTTAGTGATTCAACCAGGGTCAAAGAAATAACCCTCTTAACCAGCAAGGGTTCCAAGCCCAAGTCAATAGAGGCTTTCAGAGACTTGGCCGAGTCCAAACAAAAAAAATTAAATATATTTGGTTCCGGGCTCGGCAGGGTGCCAAGCACAAGTACAGGACTCTCCCAAGTTTTCCAACACTAGGCAAAGTTTTCTCTAAAACTCTGTCCAAACCTCTAAAAGTTAAGATTGACCAAGACTAAGTAGGTAATAGAAGAGGTAGCAGTTCAGAGGCTAGCAATGTTTTAGGGCTATTCGAGATAAGCAACTAGTCAGGGTCTTACATAGGAGTGACAATTGAAACATGCTTCATATTTATCTATTATGCATGATACTTTATACCAAATGAATTTTCCATCTAACAAGGATTTTTTTTTTTCTATTGAATAATCATTGAAAATAACCACCATGGTCACAAAATCATAATCATCATTATTCATGATAAGATGTGACAAAGTTCTACGTTGGCTGCCTAAGTAACGCAACCCACCTCCTTTACCATGCTTGGGACGGGGTAAAAAAAAGTTTAAAGTCCTCGCCCTTATTAGACTGCCATGGTCATAAAATCATATCTTATAAAAAATCAGGGTAAAAGTTTGGACAAGATACCTCCATGAACCTATCAGTTTGGCACCATAGAACTCTTGAGGTACTCCTTCATGAGTGGTCACAACAATAACCTACAACAAATATTCAACTCTTTGTCACATAGCCATGGACACCTATCAGTATATGACATGATATGAATGTCAAAAACACCAATATCAAAATTGGCCATTTTTGACATGAGACATCCGTATTCTATTAAAACAAAGGGGGAGGATATTAGCTAAAATTACGTACTTCCGTAGTGAGATTTCAAGAAGAAATGCTAAGAACAAGTGTCCAGGTTTGTAAAGTTTCAAACACAGGCATCATGCCATTGGTGTGTTGACTTCACAAAAAACCATAAAAACGCATGTGCATATTACATAACATCAAATATAAGAAACCCACATCCTTTATGCAAAAAAAATTGTACAACAAAAATTAGACTTCGAAATGTGAATTTCACAATGAGAGCCCAAAAATAAAATTAAAACATGATTCAAACTCTTAGATAGCAATGCTAATAATACACGAAGGAAACATGTATTGCTCAACAAGAGAAAGATTACCTCATCCCCCATTTCTCGAAGATACTTGATAAAATTTTGGAATCGGTTTTTGTATCCCGAGACATAACTGCATAGAGGAAGTGATAAAAGGAAGACTCAATCTGAATAGTTAATTCAACAAGAGAGAGATTTCAAGGAACAAGTTCACAAAACAAAAGAACAAAACAGCAAACAATTTCTCTGCACTAACACAGACACTAGGATCCAATTCAAATACTTGTCAAAGAAAACAGACTTTCAATTCCACTACACTGAATCCAAATTCATTATCAATGACATGTAAACCGGAGAGAGAGAGAGATGCATACGCAAAAGGCGAAGGCTCGACAAAGAGAGCTATTCTTCGGGGCTTCGACTCCACCTCCAACAAAGACTCTTCTTCCAAAACAGGAGGCCCTTCCTCCTTTACTTCCTCTACTTCCTCTACGTCCCCCATCTCTCTCCTCTTCCCAAAGACCGCACCTCGTCTCTCTCTAGAACTGCAAAACCCAACACCTTTTCCCTCTCTAGAACTACAAAAACCAACTCCTTTTCTCACTCTAGAGCCATAAAGACCAACTTCCAAAAGCCTCTGTGAATTGTGACAAGACCTTCTCAGACATGGCGAAAAACCCAACAAAATTCTGGGTGCCAAAGGATTGGGCACACAAACTGGATTTATAGAAAGAGAATTGCTCATGTTTGTTTCACTATAGCATGCTTGCTAGACTTGTTAAGTAAGAGAAAGACCCAGCAAGAATCTGGGTTCTAAACAATTGGAGCATAAAAATGGATATTCCTAAAGAGAGAAAGAATCAGATGGGGCATATACCGATTCCTTGAGAATAATTAGCACGGAAAATCATTAGAAGCTTGATTGAAGAGAGAGAGAAAATGAGAGGTTGAGTTGCAGAAGAAAGAAAGATGTGGGGTCAAGACTCAAGCATCTGGACTTATATAAGGTGGTGGGAGGGCCTCTCTTTAGAGAGAGAGAGTAGAGAAAAAACCCCGTGTTTAGAGAGAGAGACGAGAGCGATGAGGATAACGAATACCTGTCTATCATTGTTTGCTGGTGGCCGTTACGAAAGGGACAAACTTTATATATAGTAGCAACCATAAAAATGTAGAATTACAGTTGCACCTCAAAAATTGAAAAATGTTGTTGTTGTTTTAATTTTAGAAAAACCTTATAATTAATCATCCCCATCTCGACATGTATAGGTATGAAAAATAAAAAATAAAAAATTTGAGTCCCATAAATAATGTATATTATAATATATTATCTAAATCGTCTATTTTCAAGATTTTTATATATTTATATATTTATTTGATTTTAAAATTTTATATTTAGATATGAAAATAGATTTTTAAATAATCTTTAAAAAAAATTAATACCAAAATTACATGCTATAATAAAATTTGAAGGTACACCTTAATTGGATTGTTTAAGGTTACAACCTTCTAACAACCGAAAATGCCATTAACTTTTACATATAATATTTTATTCACCAACTTAAAGTTCAAAAATAAAAATTTCAAAGTTTGTGACACATACGTTTGATAGTTATAAGTAATCGTGACATGCAATCCCATATCAAAAAGATAATATTTTTTCTTTTTTTTCTATTCTTGATCTTTCCAAATTGTGAAAGGCCAAAAGTTATTATACTCCAGCTGGAATATACTCTCTGTTTACTCCCTCAGGTAAACCCCATTTAGGATTAATTTAGGACCCTGAATATTTGTATGTAACCTATTCGTCATTGGATTAACCTCTAGAAGAAAAATTTCCTAATTGTACCTTCTATGTACTTGAAAAAAAACAATGTCTTAAGATTAAATAAAGACCATACAATTTTAAAGGGTGAGATATAAGTGTTAAGATACTAGACATTTATTTACTTTTTAAATAATAATATAATGATTCTCATAGGATCCCCAAAATTTCAGATAGAAAAAAAACAAAAAAAATTGCCCAAGGAGATCTCTTGGCTGAGGGAGTAGATGTATATATTGCTCCTACAGTAGCATTATGGATAGTCTTAAAGATAACATGTAATTAGTAACATTCTCTTCCAAAAATTTGAAGAGAGTGCCATCTTATACCAAATCTCACAGGAAAAGGTGGTTCAAGTTATGTAAATCAATCATCAAGAGCTTGAGAAAAATTATGATTTAAACCCTGAAAGTGATTACCTTTAATATATTTTTCAAACCTTTTATTTCAAATGCTCACACTATCGCTAGATCTGCAATTATTTTATGGCTTCACATTTCATAATTAAAGGCAAATTTTGATTTTTCAGGCTATCACAAGGGTTTTCAAGACTGCAGCCGCATTTTTCAAGCGGTTATGCTTTGCAACTTTACTAAATATTATAAAGCCAAATTCCTAAAAACCCACTCTTTATTTATTGCAAAACTTTTGTCGGTCCAGGGTTAAAAAACCTTCAAATCGATCGTCTCAACCTTAAAAAAAATAAATAAAGATTTCAAGCTTTAAAAAGAATATCTATTGTAGCACATTATCCAAACCATCCATTTTCAAAAGTTCACATAACTATGAGATCTATACCATTTTTCAATCTATAAATTTTATAATCCACAATTGAAATAGATTTGAAATCCATCATAAATAGCACATTATCTAAACCATCCATTTTCAAAAGTTCACATAACTATGAGATCTATACCATTTTTCAATCTATAAATTTTATAATCCAGGATTGAAATAGATTTTAAATCCATCATAGGAGTTTTCCATGCCTGATATGTTTTCGGACAAGGTCTAGTGGTGAGGCTTTACCTTTCTCCATAATGCCTAAGCCTTATAGAAACCACATCCTTATTTATTGTCACCTGGGAGGCCTTATAGAAACTAAATACTTATTTATTATCTTTTGTCTTTTCATTTATTGTTGTGTTGATTATCTTCTTTCCATTGCAAACCAAGGGGACCGAGACAGGAAGAGGTAGGAGTAAGGTTTGGTTTGGTTAAGGATGGTTGGATGGCTCCAAGGGTTATCTCATTTCTCATTGAAGAATAAGGTTTTATCAAGAAGAAAAAAGCCTTATAACATATATTTTTATAGAGAAATTAATGTAAATATATAATTATTATTATTATCATCATTATCATTATCATCAGCATCAGCATCATTATTATTATTATGGTATTAAAAAATTAAGCAATTTTTAAAATTTATACGCAATGGTTTTCTCTATGTTTTCTTTTTTCCAAAATTTCCTTGATTTGGAACTCCAAATTCGAAACCAGCTCGTTTTTGTCTCGTGCTTGGTTCTCAAATTAAAACCCAAGTTTCAAACCTTTTTGTGTCAAGATTGCAGTCGGGAATTGGAGTTCTGAATAGTGTTTTCCTTTACTTTTTATGAATTTGGGCGTTCTGAACTTCCACTCCCAAAACGCTTTTTCATAAAAAAGAAAAAAGGCAAGCCAGTTAGTTCGGAACTTCAAACTCTGAACCAGCTAAAAAATGCATTGTAGGATGCCAAAAGTGGAGGACCTTGCTGTTGTGATGCTTAGAAATGGTCATGAGCCTCATAAATCCATGTATGATGAGATGGTAAGGACCTATCATTGAGAATGACATTTTCGCTATGGCTCTTGCTTCTTTTACATGAAATGGTAGAGAAGGCATTAGAAAATAAATCTCCAGGGTTGCTAAGCTACAATCAAAGAATTGGAGAATGGGAGGGCATATATGGATTATAGAAAGGTCCAAAGTATTATGCAATACTAATTGGAAATGAGTGGCTTATAGTTTTTATGAGAATATGGCTTTTAATAGAGCAGAATGATGGATTATGATAGATGTAGTCGACTTTTAATTAATTGGAAAAAAGTTACGATCATGATGATGAATTGGAACTGAGTCAGATATTGGTGGAGAAGTTGGATTTTGGTTTGACCTTGTTTGATTTGAAATTAGAGGCATAGCAAAGAAACCGGTAATGAATCATAGTTAGTTTTTGTAGTTCAGTGGCTCTTAAATTACATGGCATTTGTGTTTAGGGACTCAACCTAGTCTGAGCCGAGTACTTGGGGTAAAATTTCGTGATAAAACAAAAAATATCAAAAAAATCATATAAATAAGGAAAAAGTTTACATAAAGGTGAGGCTCTAAACAATCAAATTAAGGCGCTATAAATCAATTTTTCTAAATTTGTGTCTTATATATTTTTCCATCTTATTTGGACTTTTAATTTTGTTTTCAATGTATTTTCATTTTTTCTATTTTTATTTTTTAACAACCTTTTTTTATTATTCTTTTAAGGGCATTTTTGCCCATGCGCTATTTGGCCTAGTCCACTCGATCTCACCCAAGTTACTCGGCTACAATTGGGCCTAAGTCCCGAGCCCGAGCCAAGTTTTTTAATCTTTTTACATGGTATAAAAGCATTGTAATTGATAGCACATCAAATTTCTATTATTTGTTTATGTTGGAAATATCCACACGCATTTGCGTGTGTGATGGTTTTCTTTGTTTATTATTATATTATTTTTTTTCCTTTTTGTAGTAAGGGAAGGTAATGATCTTCTCTTAATAAAAAGAAAATTATCTGTATTGTAGAGATATATGCCAAAATAGAAGCTTGCAATCAACTATGCACCTTAATATGAAAGGATTGGGGTTTCTATGGGTCAGTCGACTCATACCGTGCATATGCGGGCTCCGTTTAAACCTATCTTAAAAATAGATTTTTATTTTAAAATTTTACGGATTCATGATCTATGTTAAGATGATCATGAATATGAAAAAGAAATAAATTTTTTAATATTTAAAAGAGTAATGATCCTATAGGACCATCTTCCACTCATGCGTATAAAACCTTAAAAGATTGCCATTAAAGTTGGCACGGATATCTAAAAAAGTTATCACATAGGTGTGGGGCTTGACTTTTTTATAGATCCGTGCCAAATTTAATAGTGATCCTTTGAGGTCCTACATACATGAGTGGGGGAGGGTCCTATAGGATCATTCTCTATTTAAAATGTGATTTTTTTACGAAAACTTTTTGCACCATCTGAATTCATTTTTAGCCCTATGAGGTTTTTACAAACAATATCCATCTTAAAGATGAATGTTAGCGAGTCAGCGGGCTCTTGTACCCAAATCTGATGAAATTATAAAATATTGGCAAACAAGCACATAGGGGTGTGGTTTGTATAAGGTTGACGCCCTACATAATCAAAGTAAGGCATACCTTCAAATAGTGCCGAAATATATTATTTCAATATTAGAAATCTCTATGAAGGCTTGAAATTTATTTTCATCTTTAATTATAAAATTTGAAGATTAAAAAATAGTGTAAGAAAATCTATGAACACTTGAAAATTAACAGTCTAGATAATACATTAAAATATGCATTATTTTTAATACTTGAAATATAATTTTTCTCATATCCATAAATTTTGAGGCCGAGATAATCGAATTAAGAGTTGTTCAACATTAAAACAACCTCTTTTAATGAACTTTTGAAGTGCACCTTAATTTAATTGTTTAGGGCGTCACCTTTATAAAAGCTTTTTCCATCAAATAGACATAAGATAACACATAATAGGATCAAGGATGGCAATGGACCCAACCAGACCCGGGACCCAACACGTAGACCTGACCTCGGGTCTTGGTAGTCATCGGGTATATATGGCAATCATGTACCTTTAGGCGCACGCTAGGTGTTCATATTGTCACAATATTGGCAACATTTACAGTATTATTGGCCAATAAAGAAGCTCATGACCATAAGGCATGTGATGGTAAAAAAATTGCAAAAAAAAAAAAATCCTCATAATCAAACAATGGATCCAACCAGACCCAAGACAAGCATAGTACTCGGGTTAGCCACCCTAATTAGGATACTATGTAATTAAAAGTATTCAAGCTATATACATTTTTTTTTCTAAAATATTAGGATAATATGTACTCTTGAAAATACAAAAGCTTTATCCTGATCTTCAAATTTCTAATATTAAAAATAATTTTATCAAGCCCACAACAAAATACGAATAGACAAAAGAAAGTTGGTTGCTATCACCTCATCAATCTATGTGATCATTTCAATGAAAAAGGAGAGAGAGATCATAGGAAAAAAAGTCAATTTCGATTACCTTATGTCTGTTATCAACCTATATGATCATCATCGTCATCATTTAAAGCTTATTCCAATTATTTGGGGTCAACTATGTGAATCTTATTCATCGATTCTTCTCTATCAAATGTCATATTCTTAATAAGATAAAAATTCTCCTTAGAGTCTTCTACTTGACCGGTATAGCATGTCGATTCAAGAGAATGTTCTAGCTAACCCTTACTTATTCGTCACTGGACTTGAGTAGTGGACTTGAGTAATATGGCGTGTTGCTTAAAAAGAATGCCCTAGTATAAGCATATCATATAGGTTCAGAATTTATTAAGATATGATAAAATTTTATACTACCTGCTTACCTAATCGAACCCACCACTTTTACCTGAGGTTGGGACAGTTTAAGGAAAATTCTAAGATCCTCATCATTCATCAATTTATATGATCATTTGCATATAGATGGGTAAAGGTTTACCATCCCAAGATGGATATTAAAGTCATCTCTGTGTTGACCATCAAAGTGTGTTATCCATTAACATTAAATGTGATCGAAAGCAAAAACACATTTTTTGTAAGGAAAAGTACACAAAGAAAACATTTACTTTTAATATAAAAATATTACATATGCGAGATTAAGTAGTTGTACCATTGACTATACTCAAAATTAAAAAATTCTCACCAGCTTTATAAAATAAATGAAACATCATATTTTGCAACTACCAATCCGAGATATATAGCTTAATTTGTGGGGGTTTTTGAAACAAGTGGAGTTAAGAAATGGACAGAGACGAACAGTTAAGAATGGCTTCTCAAATTAATACTTTTTAAAAAATGAGATTTTACACGTTTAGTGGCCTACACAGACATAGCCTAAAGTTTGTCTTTATTAATATAAAAGAGAGAGAAGCTAATGATGTAGATGATGGATTAGCCAAATATGGAAGCTCCTTGTCCTCGATCTGTTTCCGATGCCTGGATTCCAAATTTGTAATCTGATGCTTTTCCAGCACCCTATCAATAAAACTTATTAACCTTCTTGTCTAGAGAGAGAGAGGGGGGATTTGATTTTTGAAAGAGTGAATTCTAAGTATAATGAGCTCATTTCCTATTATTTCCAGATAAGGAACTTTTGGGATTCTCACTTTAAGAACCTACCCATGTAAATAAGAGAATACATATGATATTCCATGAGATGGATACCATTAATTTTCTTAATGAAAAAGAGTAAAAAGAGAAAAAGAAAAGATAAGGTATCATGAAAAGCAATTCCAACTCCTGCATGGCTAAAATGACTCACTCTCTCTCTCTCTCTCTCTCTATCCTGGGATCTCCCCTCAATCCTTTCACCACCTGAAAAGCAAGTGGAAGAACCTCAAAAGCATCAAAGACTGTAGCTTTGTCGTCATCTCACTCTATTCTGTTTGTCTTTATCCACCTTCATTATTTTCCATATGCATAATAATGTCATCACTTTCTTGCCTAACAACCCCTCAAATTGCTTCCCTTCCAAAATAATAGACAAATATACCCCCTCTCCCTAGTTTTAGAGAGAGCATAAAAAGTTAAGTCATTAGCAGGTAAATTAACTTAGGAAATATATGATAAAATTGTTTATTTTTTTGGTATAAAGAAGTCATGATCATTACCAACGGTTAAAAATGATATTAAGTGGCTAGAGTGTATATTCACCGTGGATAAAGTATTAGATATAATTTCATCAAATATATGATATGGAAGCTTTTGACTTTATTGAGGGTACGACATTTAATAGAACAGAATGGTAAAGCAAGATTTGTGCAGTCGACCACAAATAATTAAAAAAAACTCTGATAATAATGATGGCACACATTTTAAGCTGTCGAATTTCACATCCGATGACTAAAAATTACTATAACATATCTTATAATATACTATATACTCTCCCCATGTAAACAATTCAATCAAATATTTGTCTTCCATGTTGTATTTGGTTTTTCAGCGCTTCCCAACCATACGATGGAGTTGGGACATGTTCTTTCTCCACTAGAACCCTGCAATTATCGATATCACGCAATTTAGCACAGTACATGAATGCATGATATCATCATTTGAGCCTTATCGAACTACTTAATTTTGGTTACATTAATCGTTTCTATCATTCCACTCTATCTAAGGTCATTCTCTCTCGTATCTCTTCTCATTATATGCATCATTCTAAGATGATGGTCTTATATTATTCCTTAATATGGTAGGCTTACAATATTATTTGATATTTATTTTGCTTAGAGTGAAGAAATAATAAATAAATAAATGGTTAGTGGGTGATTTTCTTTTATGAATATTAACCAAAAAATAAGGAGCAAGTTTGTACAAGGTCTTAACCATATACTTATAGTTAGGCGCATCTCAAAAATCTATTGAAAAGATCTGGCCTACCTGACACTAAAAAGACCATTTAGTTCAGCATCTCAAATTCAAGATATATGAATATCAAAAAGACAAGAAAAAAAAAAATTTGCGTCTGAAAACAGTGCATCTTTTAAAACATTATTTGGATTGTCTATTTTTAAGACTTTCAATAATTTTTAGATTTACACGATATGCACCATTTTCATAACATTAAGTTTTATGATTACATGTCAAAATAAATTTTCAAGTCATCACCAAATTTTTGGGACCAGAATAATATCTTCCAAGGCATAGCAAGTAGGGCTGGTAATGGATGGACCAGCCCTAAGCCACAAAACAGGGTTAGGCTAGGTGGGGACTAACACTAAAAAAAAAAAATAAGAAGAAGAAAAAAATAAGAAAAATAAAGGTTGGGTTGAACCGACCTCACCCAGGCTCAGTCCATACCTCGGACCATGGTAGCCTAGATCTAGCCTGGCCCGCAGGCTACAAATTATGGCACGAGCCCTAGTTTTTCATTGTTGACCCGACATAGGGATAGCAACTTGTCGGGTATGGGCCCGGCCAGACTTGGACCCAAAAATATAGTGGGGGACCCAGAACTGAACCTAGACCTGACTCGCCAGCCTAATTTTTAGACCTATACCGGAATCCGAATCAGGTCTTGAGTGGGTTCCGGGTCATTGCGGCCCTTACCCGACCCGCCGACATATAAGTAACGATTTTAAACAACACACGTCAAGTGAGTCCCGTTCCTTGTCTAATTTCCCGACCCTTTTCCAACTTTTCCTTTTTCCTTCCCCTTTATAATTTTGTCATTTTCTCTCTCTTCTCTCTTAAAAACAAACCTTCGCTCCAACCAAGAGGCAAGAAGCACTGTTTCCACTGTCTAGAGAGAGAAAATGTCGAGAAAAGCGAGCAGTCGCGTGAGCTTCACCCCCACCTTGCCGGAAAACCCGACATCCTCTGAAATTCCGGCCACTATGGCCGCCAGGAATAGAGCTGGGTTCAAAATTCCGGCGAGTTTCTGCAACCTCCCACCGAGAAGAAGTAATGGGTTCTTTCGATTGAGAGTTTTCCGGTCTCTGAAAGAGAAGGTAGGGAGAGCTCTTTGTTGGGTCCCAAAAAAACCAGAAAAAGTTCAAGCCATTAAAAGGCGAGTTCCGGCTTGGTCTACTCCGGATTCTCACCATAGAGAGGCCATTGATGACTGCATTGAGTTCATTAATTCCAAGGCTTATTTAGAGAGATGTGTTTCAGTTCCAGAGAGAAGTAGGTGAGTGAGACTGTAATTTGGTTTTTTGTATGCATAGATTTTTTTATCTTGGGTTTTAATTTTGAAAGGAAGAGAGTGTTTGAGTGTGAGAAAGATTATTAGCGGTAATGGGTGTTTTTTGTTGGATTATATTGTTCGGTGCAGTTAGTCTCAGAAAGAAAGAGAGAACGAGACAGAGAGTACTTTTTGGTGCAGGTAGTCTCAGAGGAGAGAGAGAGAGAGAGAGAGAGAAAATACTTTTTGGTGGAGGTAGACTCAAAGAAGAGCGAGAGAGTAATGTTCAGTGAAATAAAGTGGCAGAGAGACTGAGAGCACTACTTAATTCTAATAGAGAGAGAGAGAGAGTAATGTTCAGTGAAATAAAGTCGCAGAGAGACTGAGAGGGAGAGAGAGTATTGTTAAGTGCACTACTGAATTCTAAGAGAGAGTAATGTTCAGTAAAATAAATTCACAGAGAGACTGAGAGGGAGAGATAGTATTGTTAAGTGCACAACTTAAGTCAGAGAGAGAGAGAGACAGAAAGTCTCAGAGACAGAAAAAACTTCAGTACACTAAATTTGCAGAGAGAGATATACAGAGAGAATTGTTTTAGAACGCGGGTTTGAGACCCCGAAAATAGCAGAGAGAGAAGAAAGATGGGTGGAGGAGAGAGAGATGGGTCGGCAGGTAGAGAGAGATGGATTGGCAGGTGAGGTGAGAGAAAGAAGAGAGAGAGAGAGAGGGACGGCAGGTGCAGAGAAGAGTATCTTTTCCATTCTCATTTGCCAATAACCAATGTACAAAGACAGAGGGGGAGTTTATTTTGTTTATTGCAGTATGATACCGTAAAGGTTTTGATGTCATGAGGTGGCGTGTGTATATTATGTATATGGACAAGAATTTTGGAGTGTAGTTATTGTGTGTTGCTACTACATTTACATGTGCAACAACTTTGGACTCTTGCTTTTTTTTAGTGAATGAAGTTATCAGTAGAGAGAGAGATTTGACAACGTGTGATTAAGGTTTAGAGAGAGAAAGAAGAGAGAGAGAGTTGGACTATAGTTTTTGTGGAAATATGGGAATTATAAAAAATCACAATTATTCTTAACAATTAGATGCCAAAATTATTCTTAACAATTAGATGCCAAATTACATCACTCATATCGTATCATAAAGTTCTAGATTTTTTCTTTTCAACTTTTTGAGTTTCCTCGATGGTGCTTTTACGATCACAGTTTTGAAATATGATGGGCAAGGGCAATCGTAACTTCTTCGTACCAAAAGTAAAGTAAATGCTCTCCCCGCATACATTTCCATAAAATAATACCTCAATAAATGTAGACCCTCCCTCTCTCTCTCTCTTACACACAAACCTCACGTCTAAAACTAGAAAGCTCATGTTTCAAACATCCACCATACTCTAGTAGTTGATAGGTTAATTATTGAAGTAAGGAAAAAGTTTATATAAGGATGCCCCTCAACCAAAAAAAAAAAGTAGTTTTAATGTTGAAAAATCCTTCGATTGATCATCTCGATACCGAGATCTATGACTATGAAAAATAAAAAAAATTTAAGTCTAAAAAATAATACATTTTACAACATATTATCTACACTGCCCATTTTCAAGATTTTCAAATGTTTATAGATCTAATTGATTTTAACCATTTTTAAAATTTAAAATTTTATAATTAGATATAAAAATAGATTTTGAGATAATCCTAAGAATATTTTACATCAAAATTATATAATACCATGATAAAATTTGAAGGTGCACCTTACCTCTACACCTACGGATGCATCCGTATGCAAACTGCACCCATTAAAGAAACCATAAACAGTAAGAAATATCAATAATTTTATTATGGAATGCATCAGAAAAGTGGCCTCATTAACTCATTAACTGAACTGGAAGAAATAATCTTAGAATTCCAGCCCCTATTTGTAAAGCAGTAAGATGCAAACCCCAGCATGATTCTTGTTGAGGATCCAATACACTGTTGAAGAGGGTGGCCAAGGCCACAAATTCAATATTTTTGCTATGCAACTTAACAAGGAAGAGAGAGAGCACACATTCTCTTTCTCTCTCTAAAAATTCTCTCTCTCTCTCTCTCTGGAAAAAAAACAGAAAACAAAAGAAAAGGAACATAACCATTTGCAGCTCTTGCCTTTGCCAATCGATACAGAACTAAGAGAGTCAGGAGTCAAGGGAAAGCTTGTTGAGCTCTTTTGTAGCATGGGCAGCCTGCTTCTTGAGTTCAAGGGCCATTTTATAGGGTGGCGCAATAGGCGGCTGAACAGGGTCTAGGCTTTGATAAGAAGATCCTTGCGTTGTTGAGCAGAGAGGATAAGAGCGATCCGAATCATATCCACTAAGGTCACCACAAGCTAGAAATGGAATATAGACCTTGTTTGGTCCTTCTAGCCAGCCACTACTACAATCTACCAAACCAAACCAAAACAAAATAATTGTTCCAGGAAACAGTCTAAAACAAGGACTTGGATCAGGTCTCGCTTGGGCCCAAGCCCAAGTCAGGTCTGACAGACTCAGGAGTCTCTCAGCGACACTGCCGAGTCCTAAAAAAAATTAAAATACCGGGAACTAGTCACAGCCGAATCCTAAAATTTCAAAAAGAAAAAAATTAAAAATTAAAAATACTCGAGAGAGAAAGATCGAGAGAAAGAGAGAGAAAGAGAGAGAGAGTAACTAAACTACCCAAAACCAAATAGACAACCGTGCAGAGAAGAAAGACAGCAAAATATTGGATGGATGAGGATCACCAGTATCAGTGGTTCCCGACGGAGAACCCACTTTCTCCAGCAGCCGATACAAGTCTTTCTCGTTGAATCCTTCAGGTGGACTGTAATTTTCACATACTGCAAAAGCTTCTGCAAAATTGCATCAAAAGTTTTAAGAATAAAAAAGAAAATTGCATGAAAATAACAGCTTGACATATTCATGGGCATTTCAACTGTTACGACAGTCACTTTCTTTGACAGATGAGAGAAACGGAGGGAAATGTACAAAAAAAAAAAAATACATTCGCAAACTGAGAAAGATGAACAGAGAAGATGAGTCTAGGGCAGATGGTTCTCAACAGGTTATTGCAAAAGCATGGCTTCCTGCTTAAATATTAAACATGAGCAGGAGAGAGGTATCACTAACCAACGAAGAGAGAGAGAGAGAGAGCACTGACCAATGCTGGAGTTCCGACTACTCTTAGGCTTTGCAAAAGTTACAATAGGGAAAAACAACTTGAGCTGCACATGCAACAACGTGGAAGGGTTTCAGAATCTGTGGTTCTAAATTTCCAGCAAAAAAGTGAGAATTATTTCTGTCTGAAGGATGACAGAGCAGAAGGAAGTCAAATATAATGTAATGGATCACACACATATAAAATAAAATAACCTACATTTTATTGATAACTCGGTAACAAGTTAATGGCACTGTCTTTCTATTAGACAGATACAATAGTAGCAAGTTTGATATGAACATTAAATCAAACTAAGATTAAATCAAACTCCGTCCAATTTAATGGTCACAGTTTTGGTTCATCGTTTTACTTCTCATCAGCTCATTCCTATTTTCCTACTACCATGTTCTTTAACTTGTCATCATAAACACCAGTGCAAGTCTAGATGATGAGCTCTATATTTCACCAGACCATGCATTCTTGTCAGGCCTTACCACTCTCTCAGACTGCATTTTTCGAGGCCTAAATGATTTCAAGGTTTTTAAGTAATCATCATATTTCATTGCCAAGCATAAGAGACACAGGTTAAGTGCAAGCAATTATCATCTCCCTCCCTCTGTCCTTCTGTCCCCCCCTTGCCCCCCTTTATGACCCAGCAATCATATGAATACAAGAGGCAGATGCAGTTGGTCCAGGTTCTCAAATGCAATAGCAAGCATTTGACTACAAGAAACCTCCCTCCCTCCCTCCCTCGATAAAATTCAAAATACAATGAATCAAATAATATAACAACTAAAGGACACATAAGATAAAT
Source organism: Amborella trichopoda (assembly GCF_000471905.2). Next base: position 4,600,848 of record NW_006499435.1, read on the forward strand.
TTACCCAAAAGAAAGGATGCAAAGGAAAAATAACATACTTGGCAGTAGAGGAGGCTTGTGTCTTTACCCCGAAATATCTTAGCAATAAACTTTCCCCCAACTCGAAGAACATGGGTAACAATAGTTAAAGCCTGTAAAGATTAAAAAAATGGAATGATGTTTGTGTTCCCCAAAAATTTCATGGTTAATGCATTCAAAATGGGAGTTTCCAACTTTGTTCATAAAGAGAGAAATAGAAGAATCTACGTGAAGATTAATCAGCAATCTTAATTCTTGACATAAGCGAAAATGCTAGAATTTATGAGGCATGTGTACTTTTCACAGAATAAGATACAAGGCCGTCAACACATTTCTGTACAGAAGCTTGCAATGGATTGTGGCATGTGCATAGAAGACCATGTAGAAAACAAAGTGCCAAGCGAATAGATTACAAGTGGCGGGCTAACTTGCTAGTCAAGTTTAGATCCGACCTATTATACCACAAGATGCTTTTCTAATGCATAAGAGTACACGTTTAAATGACTCGTTGTGAAAAACTTTTTATTTTTTCTCAATGTCAAAGCAATCCATTTTCCTCAGGATCCCAAGTTCCCAACTGGGCCAATGCGTGCTAGAAGTCAATGGTTTTGCTAATTTCCGAATAACTGAAGACACACCACCATAGGACAGCTGAAACCTAACAATCATCCTTTTTGAGTAGTTCAGCAGTCAGATTCAAACTTGGGACGTAGTGTTGCGATAGTCAACACCTTAGCCAACCCAAGCCAAGCCCGAAAGTCCGAAACCAAGGATCATCTTATTATTGTGGCTTACTAGGCAGTCCATGCACACACCCTTACAATGAAAGATGAGCTAGACCGCTCCAAGACTTTCCTAATGAAACAAGAAAACAACTACCAAAGTTGATGGATGCATATCTTTTGTTCTACAAAATCCACATAGAATCCCACCAAAACAAAGTGGAATTCGTCAGTCACCAACACCTTCAATGTTCAACATGTGTATATCTTTTGACATTGTTTTTGGTGGCAAGGTCATTTCAATCTTTATGCATTTGAAGCTACAGATTAAACAGGCGACTAGCTCCATCCACATTATAAGGCTTTCAAATGTATTAAACCTATTATTTACAAGGACTTTATTCTTTTGATCTAGTGAATGACGCTCTCTCTGTTCATATTCATAAATGCATCTTGTTCATACAAGCAGTATGGTGAAGATCTTGAAGGACAAAAGTACATGTCATTGACATGAAGACTATGAAAGTTGACACGTAAAGACTCACTTTTCTCCATGACCATTTTGCACCAAAGATCAAGAATACACCTTAAACCTTTAGCATCACTGATGAAGAGATATAAAATTGGAAGTTTGAATGCCAGAAAAGTATTGCCAACTTCTACTGGGTCATAAACATGGAATGTTAGTCTAAGACCAATCGCTAATGTTAAGTTATCTTCTAACATAATCACCCCTTGAGCTGTTGAAAGTTGAGTTCCACTGGAAGTTCTCAATTTACTTTCACATTTCATCAGTTTCAGTCCAGCAAATCCGATATTCCATAACAATTAAGTCTTAAAAAGTCGTTAAAAATGATCTACCAGAGAAAATCAATGATGATTGTAACTTACAGCTAGGATCAGTTGGGACTGTACAAATTCATCCATATCATGGAGACCAGTAACTGCAATCGAAATGATATCGAGTCATATTTAGAATTTCCATGGACTAAATTGACAGCGCCTGCACAAACTTTGCAGAGAACAAACTACATGAGCTAGACAACACTCCGAATCACTTTTCTTACCATCAGGAGCACCATCACAAACAACCAAATCTGCTTTACACCCATCAAAATGTTTAATAACCTGTTAGAAAAGACAATTTACAGAATGGGAAAAAATCAAATTTATATGGAAGCCTAATATAAAGAAAACTTTAAGCCAGCTCTAAGTTGATCATAAATGCCTCACCAGAACGAAAAGAAAACAACTCCTAAAAAAAGCTGACATCAAATGTCAATTATGAAGGTGGTGACCAATTGAACATAATTTTTACCATAAATTAAGGAAAATAAAAAGGGATACTTTCTATGGACAGGGCCATCAAGTCCTACAGCGCTGGACCCCACAAAAACTTTGGGCAGCGGCTTAAATTTTTCTTTCTTCTTTTCCAGTGGTGGGGGGAGAAGTTTAACAAGGTAAATCAAGATATGTTTACAAAATTTTAGGTCATATAAATCCTCCTAACATGGTTTCTGGTGGGTCGTCAATGCTGTAGAAATAGAAGGCCAGCCCCTTCCACAGGTAGTTTTTTCCAACATAAAAAAAAACAAAACCTTTGCCATCAGTATCATTTAAAATACAGAAAAAGAAGCATGGGGAATGAAAAATAGGCAGAGCAATGGAATTACTAGAGGTTGAGATGCCCCAGATAAAGTATTAAAAAAAGAGATGATAGACCACTAAAAGGAAACCAGCACATAATCAAAAGGGCTCAAATAAATTTGATAAAGATGATGTTCATGGGATATTATTACCACTTCAGCTGTCCGTGCATTAGTGATATCTCCTTGCACTTGAATAACACCATCAATAGGGGCCATGGGCTGTAAATCAATAGCAACAATAAGCGGAAGCTCGGATTCCCTGTGCAATGATTAAGCTGATAAGTATTGTGCACTCAGGTAGCATGGGAAGTATGCTAAAGAAGCCTCAAACTGGTGATGTATTATAAAAGCAGTATAATAATTTATTTCTCAGATTTGCATGAATGGGTACCAATTTAAAAAGAACAACCAAAAGGTGGTAAGAGTAACTAAAGATGAAGATAATAAGCAATATAATCATGCAAAATTATATTGCTTACATAACCAATGAAAATTATCAATGCCTGCATATACAACAACAAATAAAAAACAGCACAATGGCAAGCAAGGAAACATATCGAACACACCTTGTCTCTGGGGAAAGCTTGGCAGGGAGATATAACTTTCTGCTCAGGACCTAGGAATGAAAGTTTTCTCAGATGGTATCGAGTAATTAAAAATGTCACCAGAATTTCTGCAACTTATGAAAACTATAAAAGCGAGTGTGAAGTTGATGGACATCTCAAAAGCAACAAATAGGAAAATGACGTGTCCTTTCTAATATGAACAATATATTGTATTATCAAAATTTCAGAACAAATCCCAAAAATTCAGCAACCAGCAGGTGTCTTGCATCACCTCCAAGTCAGACGTTAGGATTCTTTTCCCTTTTTATGAATTAGCAAGCCGATTAGTTCAGGCAATACTTAGATAGCCCTTTGTCATCAACCATATCAAATGGCTACTCGAGCAATCTAAAAGACAGAGTACAATAGCTAGCAATCTCAGAATAAAGCAAGTTCAGATCCCAAATAGAAAAGGAAAAGCCTCCTCTCTCTTTCCTTTCTTTTTTTTTCCTTTTTATTTTGGGCTGGGGGGGAGGGGGGGGGAGGAGCTAAAAGAAAGAAAGGAAAGCATGAGAAATTTGTTGCCATGAATTAACATTGGCAAGGTCTTAACAAGAGTAAGTAATCAATCAACCACAGATTTTTAAAATGACAAATTTAACCTTTCCATGTTATTTGGACCATTAAGGATCCAGTTTCATTGAGATTGTATTCCATAGACATAAATGACATCTGCTTTTTTGTTAAAGGGAATGCTTTACATTCCTTGTCCTGCTTTCAAGACTCTAATTTTCCATCACATTCAGCACATAGGTACTCTGAAATGGTCAATAAGCCTACTCTTTTCTTGTTGATCTTTGATTCAGGAACCATTCAAGAAATTGCTGGCATCTTTATCCTCAACTTCTAAATTTCGTTTCTTTCTTCCAGGAAACTAAAAGGTTTCACTTGGAGCTGATGAAACACCAAAGCATTCTCTTCCATGGGTAAACCAAAATAATATTAAAACCAAAGCCTGGGCAAACTACTAAAGACAGTATTGAACAGAATAACATTAAACCAAACCCCAGGTTAGAATTTACCTGACTCCAACTACCAGGAGCTGCACAAAGATCAACCACACGCTTTACTCCTACAAGCGAAAAAACCAGGCCCTCAAATATACTCAAAGGGACATATGCAGATTGAATAAAAGGACAGCCAAATTCCGGCTACAAAGGTAAAATGCATATGAAAATTCACATATGGAAGTACCAGTAAATGCCTACATCAGAAAGATAAACCAAAAAGCAGTAACAGGAACATCAAAAACAGAAGTATGAGAGGAGCCCAAGAAGTAACAACCAATCAACTTCTCAATAATCCTACGAGCAACAAGTGAAGGAAAAACCATTATGATGCTTAGGAGCATCGGAGGAGGTTATGATTTGAAGTTTTTTTTTTTTTGTTCTTGGTAATTGGCTGGAGCAATATACTAGACTGTATATAGAGATAGAAAAAGAAAATGCCATAAGATTATTCAAGATGTGAAGAAAGTCCCATCAACACAAGAAAAAAAGGAAACAAAAAACAAGGATACCATCAAAGATATTGAACTCTTCATCGATCTGAAGAAGCTTGAAGGCACTGCGAGCTCGCCAACCTTCTTCTTTTGCTTTGCGATAATAAATATCCTACGCACCCTAATCAATTTTCGTTTAGGAAAACATGTATGTATACATATATGAGTGTGCACTACATTAAAGCAACTAAATACAGTGAATTTTACCCTCTTGTCCCTTGAAGCCTTTCCCATGATCTTTTATAACCAAAAAGATGAACCTACGCAGAAAAAAGTTCTAACATTAAAAATAATGTATCGTCGTGTATCCATTAGGCATGTAAGATAAACATGTATATATGTGTGTATTCATTTGTATGTGTATGTGTGAATGAAATAACATCAATACATAAATGCATATGTATGTGATTATGCATGTGTGCATGGGACTCAGATTTCACACTACTCAACTGTGTTGGGAAAATGCCGGACTGACTGAGGATTCAGACTGGAGTTCTAGACCTAAAAACTGGGAAACACTCATCTCCCAGATTTTCTATAAGTACTTAAATTTCCTTCAATTTTTTTTTTTCCGACTTGGACTCACCCAATACGAACCATGGGGGCTTGGGATCGGGACATAGTGAGTACCTAAATGAGTTTGACTTTTTATCACTGCTACTCACTCAAACACTAATTCAAACTTCAAAGAATTTATGCATTTTTTTTTTTTCAAAATTAGGAACAAAAAATAACTGAGTAATTGCTATATTGTTTTTTCCCACTTTATCTATCCCACTAGTTTCCTTTACTTTTTAAGATGAATTCCCAAACTTTGACTCAAGTTTTCAAGAAATTTTTTGCAAAACTTTTCAGGGTTTTCCCCAAACTTAAATAAAAGATTCAGAATTTTCAGACTTTCAGCCAATTCCCAAAAGATTTTTCATGTGACATGGTTTCCTATTAGTAGCGATCAAAATACAAAAATGCAGGTGTGAAGCATTAAATCTTGATGCGCTTGGCATAAAATTACAGTGGTTGCATACCGAAACAACACTCATATGTATCCCCTGAGACAAAAGAATATTCACTAGGAGCTTCTTAACTTCACACACTTAATCCCAATTTTAGAATTAAATTTTAAATAAAATAACACCTATTTTGTCATTCAAAATTCAAAAACGCAAATAAACAAGATGAACCTTTTGAATTCATTTCGATTTTCAAATTAATTATGGAAATCAACAGAAATAAATAAAAACAGAAAACATGAGTAACCAGCACCAATTTATCATTCAAAAACTGCAAATTAACAAAGTCCGCAAAATAACGAAGACTGCAAGAGTGGTCTTATAAAAAGAAACAGCATCAATGGAGAAAATAATTTTCAAGGGGCACAAGAAAAATGTCAAAAAGACTCACCAAATTCAGGTTTACACATGAATTCCTAACGGCATGACGCTCATCTGCATTCAAACTTCCGCAAACAATTCCCTGCCTCTGAAAACGAGTAATAAAACCCCATGTAAGCAAATGAATCATAAAAACCCTAGAAAACTGAGTGACACATAAAACCGTAGAGAAGTGATGGAACCACAAAAACCCTAAAAAATTGCCCAAAATTAACCAGAAAACCACCCAAATAAAAAAAAACCAACTGAGACGCACAAAAAAATCTTAGAAACACATGGAACAGAATCATAAAACCCTTGAAAAAATAAATTAAAGCAGGAAACTGAATTACCCCTAAAAATGGCGGCAATATATGAGAAGCCCACAGCAAGATAACGATGGACGCGCGTTTAAATATGGGAGATACCCCAAGAGGAGTTTTTACCTTCGTCACGATCATATAAATCCGTCGGATGTAAAATCGGGCGTTTACTGGTGTAGCATTGTCGCCGAAAGTGTGGGAAGTGATACCATCTCAGCCGCCCGAATTGACATCTGACGGATCACCGTGATTGTGTGCTTTTCATTGATTTGACACATGAATTTGAGAAATAAATAAATAAACAATATTCAAATGCCAGATACCGTAAATCTCACAAAATATTCTTTAATAAATAAATAAACAATATTCAAATGCCAGATACAGTAAATCTCACAAAATATTCTTTGGATCATCAATTTATCTATTTTCAAGACTTTCATGTTTCTTGATTTGAACCATTTTTTTTTTTAGATATTAAAAATTTATAAATAGAGATTAAAATAGATTATTTGGTCGCTCTAAACATTTTTTAAACCAAATTTGCATTTTACAAGAAAGTCTAGAGGTATTTGATACCAAATTTGCATTGTTTAAAGTTTCGGCCTCATGCAAATCTTACCTTATAAGTAAAGAATAAGTTTATATAAGGTGTCAACCTTATACTGTACAGGTAAGGTGCACCTAAAAACCCATTAGAGAAGATTGTTCATATGCCAAAAAACCTTCAAATCGATCATCATGACCTCGAGATTCATAGACGTGAAAAAACTAAAAAAATAAAAAGAAGTCTATGGTCCTAAAAATAGTTCATTTTCGGATTATCTGGACCGTTCATTTTCAAGATTTCAAGTGTGAATAGATGTGCTTGATCGTCACCATTTATGAAACCTTAAATTTCATAAAAGGAGAAACAATATATTTTCATATCATCCCAAGGCTTTACGGCACCGAAACTGCATTTTCAGCATAGTTGCGAGGTGCACCTTACTTAAATAATCTAAGTTGTCACCTTATACAAACGTCACCCTATAAGTAAATATCTTTATTGTATATATACATGAGAAATATTATGTGTACTTCAAATGTAGACATTGCTAGGATGACTATGGATCATAGTTAGCAAGTCGGGGCATAATAAAATATCAGCATATCAAAACATCGGCAACAAATTGATTTTATTTAAAAAAAGTTGGAGGAAAAAATAAGGTAAAAGAAATGGATCACCAAAAATAAGGTAAGCTATAAAATCGTGAATATTTCGGATTTGATTGAAAATAAGGTAGTGAAAAAATCGAATATCTAAAGATGATAAAATATAGGATTACGATTTTCAGCTATTGTATAGATATACTAAACCCACTAAGCAATATTTTTATAGCCTTACGAGTGACATTAGAATAGTACTTAACAATTTTTTGTTGATATTTTAAATAAATACAACCACAATGCTTACTTTGCTGTCACATCACAAAACATATCATAAATCTATTATGAGCATTAAATGAAATAATGACAACAATACTAAGCACAATAATTAATTAATAAATAATAAGAATTGTGAACCAAGATATAGGATTATTTATAAAACAAAAAAACACCCTCAATATAAGATTGCAGCTAATTTTTTTTAAAAAAACACAAATACCCAAATATGTGAAATAATGTTCCATCCAAAATTCTATTTTGTATACACCACTAAAATATGAAAATAAAAAACAAAATATAAAAGTAATCAAACTTATTTATGCATAAAAAAAAAAACAAATTGCTCAATAAAAAACAAATTTTCTTTTTCAGTTATTACCTAAGCAGTAGATGAAACATCTCCAAATATTGGGGTCCTAGAAATATCCTTAGTTGGTATTTATCCAAGGGAGTAAATAAACATTTTGCTCATGCAAGAGCATAAAGTCCTAAAAATAGTTTTGATAGAGATGCACTTAAGCCTCGCCTCATAATTCATCAAAAGTTACAATTCAAGTACCGGAAAACCTTTCCATCGATCATCTCGGAATGAACATATTAGATTTAAAAAAAAAAGGATTTTAAGCTTTAAAATTTTGTATATTGTAAATAATTATATAGAACGTCCATTTCACCCTAAAACAAGTGTTTACAGATCTGCAAGATCTATACTATTTTTTCAAATTTAATTTTATTGTTGGTATTAGAAATTGATTCAGATCCATAATGGATATTTTTGTTGATGAAAGTGCTTTCTAGACAATGATTTGAGGTGGAACAATTGTTTCATGAGGGTTGGGCCGCATTTGTAGGTCCAGATATATAAAGCATCCATCTTAAAGATGGATGCAAATAAGTGGTCCATCTAAAAACAATGAGAACTCGAGGTCAAAATGTTTTCTTAATATTATTATTAATTTTAGTTTTCAAAATTTATTTATTTTTCATAATTATGATCTACATGTTAAAGATCATTATATTCTTTAAAAATAGGATCAAATTATATTTAAAAAATATATTTATTGCCAAGCCCGTATTTCTATAATATGCGGGTTGGCCTTATGCTAACCTCATCCATTCAAATATTATATCCAAAGATAGCATTAATAGTTTTTAAAAATTATTTATGTTTATAGTTTAATAAACTAAATGTTAAAAATTATATATTCCTTAAAAATTATTATTAAATTATCTTTCAAAAATAAAATATTGAGGGGCACGCATTTTTACCTGTGAGTCCGTGGACTCAAAGAATCCGTGTCCTTTTGAAATTACGGCCAAGTTGGACCGAACCTGAAAACGCCGTTTTCCTGTTTTTTTAAACCATTCTCCCGCGTATTTCCTTCTGCTTTTCTGAGTTAACAACGGCTACATTGTACAGCTCAACCACGGCCAGGGTTTCATTTGTGCTAGGGATTGATATTCTAGACCCTAGCGAGTTCCAGGTATGAGTTATTGGGGTTTTCCTTTCTCTTACGGTCTTACCAGAGCTTAAATCTACATTTAATACGCCTGAAGAAGCGTTAGGGTTTCTTAACCTGGCCGGATTTGGTTACCATTTCCTCTTTTGCTGGTTTGGGCATTTTAATGCTGTTCAATATATTAAAATAATGTTTGTTTACGGGGTTTTCTGCTATTGGTTATTGCTGGTTTGGAGTTTTGTGCTGCTTTAGGTTTAGGTTTTTGAATAACGTCTAGGGTTTAACACTGGTTCATGTTTTGTGCGGCCTTTTGGGGTTTAGGGTTTTATATATGTGTTTGTTTAGTGAGGCCCCTCGGTTTTTGTGATCGTCGGGTTCCGAGCTTTTGATGTGTTATTGTGTTATGCACTTCTCTTTTTTTTGTTGTATTTTTTTCTCAACCATTTTTTTTATTAATTCTGCTGTTCTGTCTCTCTCTCTTTATTACTTTATTTTCCACCCATTTGATTTATCGTTATGCATTAACTCTTGAGATTCAAACCTCTCATTATGGGCTATTTTCTCTTAAGCCCATTCTCCCTCCCTCCAACATTATAAATCATCTGTCTCTCTCTCCAACATTATAAATCATTTGCTGCTCTCTCTCTCTAACATTATAAATCATATGTCTGAGTTGAATTTTTTGTATGCATTGGCTTAGAATCTAGCTCCCTTGCAGCACTTGTATGGTTTGCGCTCTTGATTTAGCCATTTGAGCTGATGTTGTTTTATGATACTTTTTTACTTTTTCATTATTCCTATCGATCCCTTTTAATATTGCACATTAAGAAATTTGTGGAATTTTGTTGGATTTAAGTACATACACATTTATTTCCTGAGATTTCCCTTCTCTACCACTCAATGGGAACTCAATAACCCATATCTTTCTCAGTTTCTTGTTGGGTTTATCTGGCCTTTAAAAGACTTAAGAGAGATTGTATAAACATTTGAATAAATGAATCATAAATTCAGTGAGAGTGTAGTCCTCTTGTAGACCATACAATTTGCCGATACTCGGACTAGGTTTGATGTGCTAGGCCGACCGAGTTGGAAAACCCAAGGTACCTGGGCATAGAGATATAACCGATGAGGGTTTAGTGGGTTAGCCATTGATGAGGTCGGAGTATGCCTGGATGAGAGCCGAGGGACTATGTGACCCTTCTGTGTGATGAATAGTCTATAGAGAGGACTAAAACATTATCATTGTATCATCACACGGCATGTGCATAAATATCCGTATTGAGATAGTAATCCACTATTGAGGGTAAAGCATGTACATGTGCGAGAGATTACCTCTATGCACCATAGAGTCATAGTTGCATCATGATCTGGTGGATCCTAGTTTGTTTTTAGGGGAGAACCTTAAATCCAAAGGCTAGGATTGCATCTCCTAGCCCATTGATTGATTTTGGTGGTCCAATCATGAGCTCCTACAGTGGATCGTGGGTCATAGGAACTGTTGGGTCAATTTGAGAAAGCTAGTGGATTGTGGTCCACAGTTGAAGGTGAAGTGCTCCTGTGTGTTGGTTAAATCCTAGACCTATTTGGATCCGATTCCTATCAAAATTAATTTAATTTAATTAATTTTATGTTATTTGATTTTTAGAATGTTTATTTGAATTTTTGTGAATCTATTGATATTTTAATTTTGTCATTTGGATTTATAAATCAAGAGAAATTTAATTTTTGAAGTTTTAAATAAACTAAGAGATTTAAAACTCCTAAAAATGAAAAATATTTTTTCTAAAAATATGTGGGACCCTTCATAATTATTGGAGGCCCATTTAATCACATGGGACAATTGGGTGGTGCCCATGAGTGGCCACTAAAGGGTGGCACATCCCACCCATAGGGGATGCTTCTTCTTACTAATTGTGGTGAAACACATCTCATGTTAGTTGGTTTTCCTTTTGTGGAGAGAAGCCTATTGCATTAAAGGAATGAAATATGTGGTTTTAGAAAACTTGAGAATCAAGAAGCCTTTGATTATGAAATAAGGAATGAATATTTACTAATACAGAACGTAAAGAAATATTTTTATTATTTAACTTATTTGATGAAAATAGGTTTAAGAAAGGGAGGATAAGGTTCTAGTACCTTCCTTAACATCTTGATCAATGTTTCAAAAAGCATTAGGCGGGTCCTAGGCGGCCTTAGGGATCCAGACTGCCCAGCGCCTAGAACCTAGGCGACCCAGTTGAAT
>NW_006499435.1:4612383-4654332 GCF_000471905.2 Amborella trichopoda
TTAAAACTTAAATTTACCAACCAAATTACCAAACCAAAGTTACCAAATACCAAATCAGTGGAACTACAAATCCACTATCCACAATACACAACCAAGAGGAAGAAAACAAAAATGAAAGTAATATTTGAAGACTCAAAAGAATATTGAATAAATGTTCAAAATTTAATTATTATTCATCATTCATCAGAAAAAGTAGGGTCAGTTGCATTTGCATGATATGCATTGGAGTCATAACCCTCCTCGATATATTGGTCGTTCTACTCCGTCTCTTCTTCCTCCACCCTCGTCCTCTGTGCAGAAGATCTAGTGGCCCTAGGAGGATCAGTTGATGTCCCTGAAGCATCCATGACCATGTCCCATGTCAATCCTTCATACCCCTCGACCTCATCATCATCAACTAACCACTTCATAGCATTGTCTATATGTTTTAATATGAGAGGGTCTCTCTAATCTCTCTTAGCAAACTTGTCTTTTAAGAATCGATTATACTTGACATAGACTAGATCATCGAGCCTTTTTTATTCAAGCCTGTTCTTTTTCTTTGTATGAATCTAACAAAATTAAATGAAATTAATTAATATAAATATTAAATAATTATAATATATGGTTCATATATTATTAATATATTATACAAATTATCCTTACCCCTTCAAAAGTACTCTAATTGCGCTCACAACCGGACGAGGAGCAACACAGTCTGTGACAACCAGTACAAAAAGATGCTCCCCAACCTCCTTTATTCCCTTCTCTATAACTTGGAATATGTAATGAGCACCTGCATCAATAGACCTCAAAAAAGCAATCCCTAAAGGACAATTCGCAAGCAAATTCATCTAACTTCTTCTCTTTCTATCACTCCAAGCATAAGTTATAATAGAAACTCCACACTAAGCCCATGCATCATGTAGAAACGAAAAGCAATCCATGAAAACTAGAAAGAAGAAACAAACACAAAAGAAAGAGACAGCCAACCACAACGTAATGTTATACGTGGTTTGGCAACATGCCTACATCCACGAGAGATGAGAACTTCTTTACTGGCAATGGAGAATAGGGTTACAAAAAGCTGCCTTCCTCATGCCTCTCTGATTACATAATAATCTGCGTTTTTCCCTTAACCCCAGATGAACCCCCAATTGCAACAATATATATCGAGTTTCAGATGGATGTTACAAATTACCAAAATACCCTTGTACGGATATATATTAATTCCCAGATATATCGAATCCCATGTACGGATATATCTGAATTTTTTCGCCCTTCGGGCCCTCCAGAGTCGTCTTTTTGACTCTACCTTAGTAGATCTATTTCTTCAGGATACAAGACATCAATCCTCTACACATCATTCTTAACTTCTACAACATCCTTTGTGACATTCACCGCTTTTTCAAAAGAGGTTCTGAAAGTTCATATGGGGTTGGAGGTTTCATCCTAGGCCCAAATTAGCCAATTGCCTCTACCAAAGCATAGAAGCTGCTTAGGCTAGCGGTATCGAAAGGAATGCTCGCTTCATTAAACCATGTAGCAATAAAAAAAGCAGCTCTATCTCTCTCTTCCTTTTTCATTATATTTTCAATAGTAGTTTGCTTCTTTGTTTTCTCTCTTGCAACCTCAGGGTCAAGCTGGGGAAAAAATATCCATAGTGCCTCTAAGTCGAGGCTTCTTACTCCTAGAACCAGAAGCCAACTCCCTTTCCATTTCCCTTAATAATGGATTGTTCTACCTCTTGACATCCCTCCCCATCCTCATCACTATCATCATCATCATAACTGACCCAAACCCCAGATCTAATATTTGCTATAGAGGCAAATTTTTCATTTTTTTTCATTTTTACCATACTAAAAAAATTGGTTATTTCCTCTTTAACAGCATCAAGAGTCTTTTTACATGGGGCAGCATTCCCTTTGATACCTGCATGATGTTTTTTGAACTGGTTTATGGCCTCTTTTATATCCTTCTCACAAAACTTGCATCTTATACAATTTTTATCATTAGGATCTGGGTTGTAGCCATATTTCCAATCGGGTTCACTACTCTTATTAGATCCCGAAGAAGACATCTCAAAATAATACAACTTATACAAGCAATAAAGAAAAAGCGCTTATTTTGAGTTTGATTGCTCAATCTCCAAATTTCCACCTCAAAGATGCTTCTAAGGACTTCTAAAGAACCCCCCAATCGATTTATAAAACATCAAAAATTAAATATAATATCAATGGATGATGTTGATCAATTTCTTATAACTTTGTAAAGAAATCACCAAAAACTAGTTTTTTGGGGGCTTTCTCTCTCTAAAATGGGCTTTAATGAGTTTTATGCTTCAAATGAACCTAAAATCCACATTTTTTAACTGACAAAAAATGCCCCTACTGAGTGCCTTTTCTGCCTTTGGGCGGGGTGTAGTCCTTGGGTGGCCGCCCAGGTCTGGGCGTTGGGCGGGCGCCTAGGTGAGCGCCCAGGGTTTTCCGCCTATTTTTGACACTTAGGCCTGGGCGATGCGTCCAGGCTCCTTGGACTGTCTCGGCAAGCTGCCCAGGAGCTGGGCGGTCTGCTTTTTGAAACACTAATCTTTATGGTGGATTTAGGGAATGGATGACTCACATCTCTCACTCCACAAGTCTCATTAGATCAACGGTCAAGATTTGCTCTTACGATTTTATGGCAAACCCTAATGCATGAAAAATCTATGAAGGGGATTGTTCTTTTCCTATAATCTCTACACCTCTTCTCTCTCTGAGATTATCTCTCTCTCTAAGACTCTTTAGAGGAGAACACCCCAACCCTAGCTAGCCTTATGGGGCCACACCCCAACCTAACCTACTATCTCTCAATTGGGTGGCACGCCTAGGCTAGGTTAAGCTTGTCCTTCTCTCATGGATTCTAAATCAAGCTAGGTTGGTTTGTGATTTTGGGTAGCAAAGGGATCAGCCCTTAGCTAGTAGTTTTCTCTCTCATCTCTTTCATTTCTTTCTTTCATAAGGGTTAAGCCAAGGGGCTTGAATTAGACTAAAGTATTAAGACTTTAGGTAGGTGGTTTTAGATAGAGATCCATGTGCATTGATTGGGTTATGCCATAATAAGGAGAAATCTATAAACCGATCAAAGATCCCGAGCGCCATCGGAAGGAGGAGACTCGGCTTGGGGTGTACTAAAAGCCCGGTTGAGGTAATCTCCGGCGATTTTGCTTCTTTAATGTTCTATTTATGTTATGTTATTCTTTTCCCATAAAGCAAAGAGTTTAGGTTTTTCATTATTATGTAAAAGCTTTGTTTTAGATGGTAGCAAGTGAGATCCTATATTTCTTTATTTATTTGTTTCAAGTGAAATTTAATTGTAATTGGACATTGTGAGTGATCTTGCGGTGAAAGAAAAAGAAAATTTTTAAATATATACACCGTGCATTATTACATAGTCCATCTGTCATCTCTCTCACTCACTCTCTCTCTGTCTCCTTTCTCTTTCCTGCTCTCTCTCTCTCCTTCTATGTCTTTCCCTCTCTCTCTCTCTCTCTCTCTCTCTCTCTCTCTCTCACACACACACACATACTAGTACCAGAGCTTCAATCTCATATCCTTTACTAGAACTCTTCTAGAATCTCTGATTCCTGTACGACATTCGTATTTCCTACTCTAGATTTTCACCACTTGATCTGCTCATAAATCTACACCTCAAAATTGAAATTTTTTTCTTTATTACTATTATTATTATTATTATTATTATTATTATTATTATTATTATTGTTTCTTTTTACTATTTTCATTAGAATTTTGTGGAAATTGGGTGATATGTATTTGGGGAAATTTATCAAAATGTACCTAAGAGACGGGCAATTTGACATTTTATCAATTTCTTTTGATTTGATTTAAAAAGTCCCATCAAACACATGATCATGAATTTGAATAGTTGAAAATGAGTAGAATGGTAAGTAGTTGATAAGTTTGGTATATTTTGACAAATTTCCCATGTATTTGTTTTCTTTCAATGGGACTGTTCTTTCTTCTTTTAAGTGAATTCATCTTAAAGTCCTGACAAGAATTCCAATTCTTAGATCGCTTTTTGCATTCTAATTCTGACCAGTATTATTATGGGAATATTTTTCGACTTCATCTTTTATCTATTTTTCTGTTGATTGATTAAATAATATTCAGCCTTGCTGGACATCTGCTGGTATTGATGAGCTAGAAAAGAAAACTTTGTCTGAGTTTTATGCCGTGACTAATCCACATTTATGGAGAAATTTTTGCTTATTTTATGTCTGTAGTAACTTCTAAGAAAGGACCGATATGTTGTTGAATTATGGAGTTAAAAAATCATGCTTGTTCTAAGTAAAAGAAGGAAAGCGAAAAAGTTTGTTTGTTCGAGTAAAGTCATACTTGTATCAAGATTAATTCATAAATTTGTGCATGATTTTAAATGCCATCTTTAGATTGTTGGCTCGAATAGTTTCAGCATCCCATAGGACCAACTTAGTAAAGGTAAATTGATGACTGAGACTACCTAAATTCCAACATTCCATCCCTGCTCTAGACCATTCAATAAGGTCCAAGCTGGCCACTTGGTTAGCCCTGAGTGGCTGCATCTAAGGTCCTCAAGGACAATAGGATATAAGAATGGTAGGAGCTTATCACAAAGCCCTTAAGGATATACACTGTCCTTAGGGCTTAGGAGCTTAGGCACCCATTGAAATGAAAGAGATTAAGGATATTTAATAACAGTACTATTTTATCCAAATTTGCGATCGACCGCCATAACCCATTTGCTCATCAAATAGTTCAAGAAGCCCTTTCCTGTCCACCTTTACATAAAAGATAAAACACAGTTTCCTCTTTGAAATTATACAATGTATCAAAAAAACATCGAGTGTGTATCGTATTATATAACGTTAAAGAGCATCTGGTAAGTGTAAAGTAATGCACACCTGTGAGTTTGGTGTCCACTCTCTGAGTATTTGTCATGTTTGTCTTAACCATGTAACTCATTGAGAACGTTGGACCCTCATACTACAAGAGTTGTTTAAAATTGTTTGCCATTGGATATTGCCTTAGGTCCTTCTCTAGGGATCAGACCTATAACATGACCAACAAAAAGAAGGCAGAAGCTGAGTATGAAAAAAAGAAGAAAATTGTTGCTTGTTTGGTTGCATATGTTGCCTGTATTTGTGCGGCCACTGCGGTTCTAGCCACTCATGTTGATAGAGAATCCACATGCAAACGTAAAGCAAGGGGTAAATGCGTCATCAAATATGTATGAGGCAAAAGAAGAAAAAGAATGCCATGGCCGATGCAATTGAGTTAATGGCAGAAGCCACGGAAAAAGTTGTGGCTGCAATCAATAAAATGAACTAGCCTCAAAGTCCACATAACACCCAGAAAGTCTATGATGCTATTTTGAAGATTGAAGGCCTCTATCAAAGAGTTGCTGATTGATCATTAAAGGAAATCACTGCTGATGTCAATGCTAGTGAGCTATTCTTGATAATGAATGAGGTGGAAAGGGCTTTTTGGATTAACAAGAAGTACGCACGGTACTAGTGAGCTATTTTCTGGTTGTTGCATATTGGTATTAGTAACAGTGTTTTTGCTTGACAATGGACATGTGCTTGTGAAATGCACTTTATAGGGTTTTCATAAATGTGTCGTTCTTCTCTTTTATGTTCGTCTCTCCATGTCTCTGTGTCGTTCTGTTAAAATCTGGGATTTTGTATATGAACTTTTTAGAAATTGTTCATTCTATCCTCTCTTCTGAATTTTGCTCTTACTGTGGCTGCATTGCTGAGGTGACCTAGATTGAGTGATAAACTTTTGCTGAGTTTGAGTGCTTTGATGTCTTTTTTCTCTCTCTCGTTCTTCCAGTTGCATATGGTATTGGGATTCTTATTCTGTTATTAATGGGTGTTTCATGTGATTTCTGTTCAGCCATTTAAATGTGACATTGGGACTGTTCTTTTGCTGGATATCTTGCGTATATCTATCATCTCCTCTTTGTGTGGCATAGGGGTTTCCATTGTTTGTGATAAAGAAGGTTTCTTTGGGGATTTTTTAGTCTATTCGAGTGTGATAATTCATATCTCCTGATATATTGATGAATCCTAATCCTGTTTTGCTCTCTCTGTAACAATGAAAGCATGGAAGATAGTGCTCTTTTTTGTGTTATTATGTCTTTTTTGGGATAATTGATTGTTTTTGTTCATGCTATGTTTGCATGATGAAGAATTATCGCCATTTTTCATATTCTTTCTTACTCATTGTTGAATATTTGTGTAAAAGCTTGGAACATGTTTGTCTTGGAGCTTTTCAAATGGGCATGTCAATTTCTGAAGAAATTCATGATACTTGTGAGTGTTTGTCATAGCTTATAAATGTCTAGGTCCAATATACATGAGCAGTGGACATTGTTACGAAACAGTATTTTGTCCTCAGTTACATGAGTTGAATTATTTGTGGCTGTGTTGCTTATCCTGCTATGATTGTTTCAAAGTGTATCAAACTATATTGCTGCATCGTTGGTAACTGTATCAAAGCGTATCTTGTGCATCTTGCTGGAATTGCTGCATTGGTGGTAATGTTACGTCAAAGTGTACCCATGGTACCATGTTGCTCATAATTTATAAATGTGTAGGTCCACTATACATGAGCAGTGGACATTGTTACAAAACAGTATTTTGTCCTCAGTTACATGAGTTGAATGATTTATGGTTGTGTTTTTTATCCTGCTGTAATTGTATGAAATTGTATGAAACATTATTGCTGCATTGTTGGCAACTTGCTCATCTTGCTGGAATTGCTGCATTGGTGGTAATGTTGGATCAAAGTGTATCCATGGTAAGAATAAGAGGAATTGCTTAGTGCTTGCATGGTTGTGATGACTGGTTAACATGATTCTATTCTTTTGCAAAGTGTATCCATTGGAAGAGTTATGGTGTGGTGACTTCTTTTCAGATCTTTCTTTTTGTGACAAGGATATATTCAGGTAGATTTGTAAGATTATAGCATTTCAGATAGGGTTGCAACAATTGTTCATATCCCAAATGAACACTATGATGAAAGTAGGTATAGGGTTTTTCCTTTCCACATCCACCATGTCATAATCTGATCATTATGATTTTCAATGCTATCCAGTGCATTAACAGGAAAAACTGCGGCAATGGAGGTTCCTTCTTTTTCGTCCCTGTTTTTCCTCTGTTAATATGAAAGGAATTGTAATTACTATCAGTTGATGTTATCCGACTTGCTTTGGAATGCTCTTCATTTTGGACTGAGAATAGCAATTCAGTTCTTCGGAAGATTCAGAGCAAGCCTTTGGGTGGATTTTTAAAACACCAACCCCTCCCCAAAAAAAAGAAAAGAAAAAGGAATATATAACTTGAAGCTTTGTAGACATTTTTAACATAGCAGTATATCTTACAGAATTATGAATATTATGAGTTATATTTTTTTTAAGTCATATATTTTATGGCCGTTTTTATGTATTTAGGCGGTCCTTTTGAAAATTGATATATTCATTTTGAGGGAGGAGTGATTCTTTTTCCTTTGATTTAGATCCTAAAGCCGAAATCTTGTTAAGAGAGGAGAATATGATAACATTGATCTCGGGTGTGAAGCTAGGAGCTTCAAACCACTTGGCCTTGCACTAAAAACCCACTATTAGAAGTGAAGTGATGTTGGGGTTTTTATTTCTCTCTTATTGTCTTATAATTTAAAGTTCATGTCAATTTGTTATGGTCATAGTACTTGGATGTATTTTTTTAGTTTGAAAGAATGCCAGTGCTTGTTTCAAATGCAACTAGTTTATTGCAGGAAGATATTTCCTCTTGATTTATATGAGATTTATGTATTGCTGTCTGGTTTATTTTAGTGCATTTTGCGTATAGGGTTCCTTATGCATCTTTTAATGTATATTTTGGATTACAAATTCATTGTTTGTGGGTGGTGCACTCTTTTCATGGTTGATTTGCTTCTGTTAAATATAATTTGGTGTTTTGGTGGTCTATTTTGAAATATCCAATTTCATAGTTTTTAAGTGCTCCTATTTTGATCCCTGCCTCTGAATACCGACCATTTGCAGTAAGCAACTCGTGCAATGAATGCCTCATTACTAACAGAGAGAATACAATGCATTTCCCACCATGAGGCAAAATGTGTTTTGATATATTTTCTCGTACAGACTTAAGTGAAAGCTCTGAGCAGGTTGTTTTTGTAGGTTTTACCTACTGACTGAAAAATCCCGATCCAAATTGGATTTAGTAGATGACTGTCTCAGTTCCTTGAAGGAATTGTCAGGATTGCCCAATTCTGTCAGAGACCCCGGGTGATTTTGTCAAGAGAAATTGACGACGTGTATAAAAAATCAGGCAATTCCCACTTGATTTAATATTTTTATAATATTTTGTTTTTTGAGATTAGAAAATTGGCCAGTTTGGATTGGTCCAATCCATCACCTGATCGTGGTTTTAAAACCTTGGTTTTATCCATCTCCAATATCGTTCCTGAATTATCTTTTTAACATCTCCATTCTTAGACCTATGGTAATGCTAACATTATTATATATAATCTTTTGAAATTTTTACATGACCAAAAAGTCATTATTTTTGTCTCCGACTCCTCCACAATAATTGTGTGACAGTCCTCTAGTGTTTAGAGACTCCACCAAGTAACTTTGCCTTAGGGCCGAGGTGACTTCCGGGGCCAAACTTGCCCTTTGTTAAACTGTATTGAAAACCCAATTTTTGATAAAAAGATCTTCAATATACGATTGAAATGATGATTTGTGAATTTCTCTTACTCAAATGTTTTAGTTCTTTTTTTCTTTCTTTTTCATTTTTTTCATTTTATGAATATTCTAATGTATAAAATCATGTTTTTTCAATAATCTTTTGTATATTTTTTTGAAATTTTGTAGACCTTTATCAATTTCTATTACTTATTTTACTTTTTATTGATTGTTAATTATTTTTGAAAATTTCTTAACTTTATTTAATTTTTTCCATTTTCTGGTCTTGTATGGGACTTGGCTGAGTTACTTGGCTCAGGCATGGACCGAATCCAAGACCCGAGCCGAGTTCAAATACATCACTTCTCTCTCCAGTTTATTGCATTCTCTTGGACAAATTCGTAGTATGACCAATAGTGAATTAAGGCTTCTTCACTTAAGTGCAGGCAGATTAATAACCAAAGACACTGCAT
Source organism: Amborella trichopoda (assembly GCF_000471905.2). The sequence continues at coordinate 4,621,566 of NW_006499435.1, forward strand.
CAAAATAAAGACCATGTTGCGAACGTCCCAAATTTATCTGAAATACAGGTTTTAAGATCTCCATATCAAGACAAGGAATTTGATGGAAACAAAAAAAATTTATATACATTGAGGAAGCTATTTATAAAATCACATTTCCTGAAACATTTTCTTCAAAGGGTCAAGTTATTTGGGAATAAAAAAGGTCATATTTGAATGTGGTCATCTGAAAAAAAAATTCATACTTTAAATAAGTTGGGCAAAAGAATAAGGTTGCGGTTTGCATAAGGTTGCGATCTTAAAAAACCTAAGGTTAGCTGCACCTCTAAACTTTGTTATGAAATGTAATTTTGGTGTTGAAATTTTTTAGGATGTGAGTATTTATTTTCGTATATAATTTTAATATTTTAAACTTTTAAAATGGTTCAAATCAAATTGGTCTATAAACACATGAAATTATTGAAAATAGGCTGTCTAGATAACGTATTGCAAGATGTATTATTTTTTGGACTTGAAATCCTTTTTCATTTCTTCCATATTCATACTTCTTGATGTTGAAATAGCCTTTTTTTTTTTTTTTTAAGGGATTTCTGAGGAGCATCTTAATTCTACATTTTAAAATGTGTAAACTTTTTCCAAATAATTAACAAGGCCAAAACCCGGCAGCATAAACTTCCAATCCTCCCATATTTGATATATATATCTCTCTCTATTTCTTGAATTGGAAGTAGAAATAAGGCAAAAAGATTCTATGCTCCTATGGGAGTATGTTATCCATTTGAACCCTCGGGTAAAGCCTAGAAGTATCTTTTTGGACCCCAAATCTTGGGCATGTAACCTCATCAAGCCACCGACTAACCTAAGAAAAACGTGCCTGAAAGAAACATCATTGTAGTCAACAAAGGCATCCTATTTTGGACTACTATGCCAAAGTGTTTATGAACTCAAAATTAGATTTACTTGGATTCAAAAATTTTATATCAAAAGGCTCTTCAAGTTAACTTTTCAACCCAAAGATCTCTAGTGTTTCGTATGCTCCCTTGGGGTGCACTAGACGCGTTCATAAATAATCATGTCATCCAACAAGTATGACTGGTTTTTGTAGGGCAATAGCTTTACAGTGTTTGGTTAAAGGTGTGGCTTGTACAAGGATGCAACTTCAATTTCAATTAAGGAAGTAAGGTCGGGATATTTTACATCATTTATTTTAATTGGACGGTAGTGTCAAAAGTAGCTCATCTTTTGAGACAACATAAAATCTACAACGTTCAAACAAAATAGGCAGGGTAGATTGATGCAACTAACTTTTATACAATTTTAGTGGTAGTAAGATTGTAATGTTTTACACCGTTCACTTCCAAACCCTATTGGGAAATGCAATTTTGGTGTCAAAACAATTACGAAGTTTTAAAAATCTAATTTTTCCCTTGGAAAATCAAAGCTTAAAATTTCATATTTCATGGAATTATAAACATTTGAACTGGGCCATCCAAAATAACATGTTATAAAATAGACTATTGTTAAAGCATTAAGGTCCTCATAGATCCATGATTATCAATGTAGAGATAATCTATTTTCAAGCTTTACAATACTAGAATTGCATTTTTCCAATTAGATTTGAGGTGCTAATTTATATGTGGACATATCCTCGTGTATATGGAGAGGTTGTATGCCTTTGACGAGTTTGACAAGGGTAATATAAACATGTTTTTGTTATGGGTGTGGTTTATATAAGGTTGCAATCTTAAACAATCCAATTAAGGTGCACCTCCAAACTTTATCATAGTATGTAATTTCGGTGTAAAATGTTATTAGGATTGTCTTAAAATCTATTTTCATATCTAATTATAAAATTTTGAACTTTAAAAATAGTTAAAATCAAGTAGATTTATACACATTTGAAAATGGATGGTCAAGATAATGTGTTTCAATATGCACTATCTCTAGGACTCAAAATCTTGTTTTTTTTTTCATATTCATACCTCAATGTCGAGACGATTAATTAGGAGGTTTTTCAACATTAAAACAACCTATTCTGATAGATTTTTTAAGCGCATCTTTACTTTTACATTTTAAGGTTGCAACCTTATATAAACTTTTCCCTTCTATTATTAGGAACAATTTTGTGACTTAAGAATTTTACACTCATATCCTTGGATATTATAATTTGAGCGACACTATTGGGGGGAGTCAATTACCAAATAGACTCGTATTTGTTTGAAATTATGAGCACCACTTTTCCTCGCCTCCCGCAGTATTTTTTCCTCTATGTTGCGGCAATACAAACATCGGACAAGGGCTATTCTTTTAAGTTAAGTGCTTTTTGTTGTGTGATACTTGAAATACCGGACAAAACACCCATTTCTAGCTATTTCTTCCATCTTTCGACTCTCCACTCTCTTTCTACCATTCCGTCTCTAAATGCCCCCCTCCCCCCCACCCCCCTACCACCCCACCACCCCCCACCCCACCCATAATGAATATTTTCTTTATACTTTCTTCTTTTTAATTTTTAATGTACCTCTACTTCACATTTTGAAGGTTTGAAGTGAGACCTACTCTTAATTTGAAACTTTTCAAGTTTCAAAGGGAATTTCAAATATTGAAAATTTCAAGTTTAGACTTTTAAGATTAAATATGGGATTACAACTTTGATTTCAAACTTTCAAGTTTCAAATTAAACTTTAGATCTTGAAGATTCACTTTTAAAATCAATCATACGATATGAAAAGTCTGAAGTTAATAGTTTGAAAAAGTATATAATGAAAGTATTTACCTTTGGTGTAAGGTTGTTACAATTAATCTTGACAATTAGATGTAAAATTGGATGGCTGTATTTATTTTATTGACTAAGTTAAAAGTTCAAACTAAAATTTTTCGAACTTTATCACACACCCAAGCTATCAGATTTCACACAAAATGATCGTAAGTAATTGTGGTTTTCTTATACCAAAGGTAAATAATCTCATATACATTTTTTTTTTTTTTTTTTCATAAAGCGATAGAAAAAAAAAAAAGTACGACTATAAATACAACATTTGGAACATATATGTAATTTGCGAATAATTGAGGTGTACAAGCGTAAATCAATCATGTTTAAAATGGAATCTGCAAATTCGTCCCCTCCGTTTTCTCTTTCTATCCCTGTATTCCCTTTCTTGTCTGGGTTTCTCGCTCATCATTTCTCTGCAGTTATTATCTCTCTCATTAATTCCTTTTATTAAGCTTTTCCCCCTCTTCTCTGTTTATTGAAAAGTATTTGTTACATATTATTCAGACTGTGGAATAGCTTTAATGGCCGGTTTTCTATCAGGTATGATTGTATCTTTGTATATTGGTTTTTTATTGTATGAAAATTATAGTGGCATTGATTTAATAATGTGCAATTTTTTTAATTTAGAGGCACATTTTTCCTGGTATTGTTTTTGCTTAATTTCTTGGACAAATGTATTTTCATGGATGGTATATAAAAGGATTTGGTTACCTTGTGGTAATTTAATGAGAAACTCTTTTTCCAGGGTTTCTGTGACTTATTGGCTTATAGTTGGGGATTGAATTGGAAGAATCATTTTCTAGGGTTTTCTTACTGTTCTGCTTCATTTGGATAAGTTGTTAATCTGAATTCACCACTTAACAATCCACTCTTTTTAACTGATCCCTGAAATTTGATTCACGGATACCAAGATCTCAGTTTCCGGAGTGAAATTCAGTATGAAATACCTACTAAAGTTAAAAATAAAGTGGAGAAATTTGGAAAATTTTCTAACTTGGAAACAATTTCTCTGAAAAATGATATGGAGAAATAAAAAACTTGAATGTCAGCTGACACTGATTGAAATTCATTTAATTCTTTTCCCATTTCCTTCTACCTTTTATATTGGGCATTTATTTGTACTTCTTAATATTGATCGTCTCCGTTTCCTTGTATATTTTAATGGATGACTGCATAAGGAGTTCGTTGTTTTGAGCTAATTTTAGCGACAAACGTTGACATAAAGTAAAATTAAGTTTGTGGGTTTTTTGTTCATTGACTTAAGTTTTTGAGGTTTAAAATTTAAATAAAATGTTTATTTGACTTCTTCTTCTACCTTTGCTAGTTTCTTACATATAAGGTGATATATTTGCAACATGGGCGTTTGAACTCTTTAGCCTTCAGTTAACAGTTAACATATTCAGTAAAAAAAAAAAAACCCTTTAGTCTTCAGTTGAAATTAAATTGTGGTTTCACCTTGTTCGACTTTAGAACTGTCTTCATTCATCACTTTGATTCTAGTTATGCTTCATTTGGGTTGTGAATTACTTCAATGTTCATGAATGCTTTTTTTTCATTTGTAGTTAGAACTATGCTTATTCTTTTCTCTGATTCTAGTGGAAACTAAAATGATTAAGTTTGCTAAGATTCATTAGAAAGGCTTAATACACCAGGTTTTCTATTGAAAACTAACTCTATCTCTCTCTCTCACACACACACTCAACACACTAATGCAACAAAACTAGAATCCTTCCTCGTCTCACAACTTGTTTTACCCTACCGATCAGTTTTATTATCATTCGACGCTTACAATGCCACTTTTTTTTCTCATTCCTCCTTGGCTATTATCTCATTTTGTGCGTTATATACTTCGAAACATGCAATATAAATGAAAATGAATACGCAAGAGTTATTTTTTGTAATTTTTATTTTATTTATTGATACAAAATTTTGTAACATATTTGCTTCGTAGACTAAATATACACATCATTCTATTTTTTTAAGGGTGCAGTTTGTATAGAGCCGAGGCTTTAAACAATCATATTTGAACCCACCTTCAAATGGTATCAAGAAATATGGTTTTAGTATTAGAAATTTTTGTAATAGTCTAAAAATATATTTTATCTTTAATTATAAAATTTAAAACTTTAAAAATAGGGTAGATCGAGTAGATCTATGAAAACTTGAAAATCTTGAAAATTGACGGTCAAAAAGTACGTTACAAGATGCACTATTTCCAAAACTTGACATCCATTTTTTTCTCACATCCATGCATCTTGATGTCGAGATGGTCAATTTGATGATATTTGGTTATCAAAACAACCTCTTCTAGTGAAATTTTTGAGGTGGGCTCTAATTTGATTGTTTAGAGCCTAGGCTCTATATAAACTTTTCCCTTTTTTTAATTTACCTTGTGGCACTTTAAAGCTCCCACAATTCCATTTCTCTCTTATGTGTGTTATTATAATAGGTTGTGTTTGTGAGTTTCCATGTCACTTGGTGATCTATTTGCCTTAGTGCCAAGCCGCCAATCCATACAGGCTGGGAAGGAAGCTCCAGAAGTTATCACTATCTTCTGTTTAATTCCAGAGATCATACTGAATTGGTGATTAGGTAATTCTCTTGTATTATTTGCCTATTTGTTGACTCCTTTTCATCTTGTAAACTTATGTTTACATATAACCGTAGAATAATCTTTGAAAAATCTTTAAAAAAAAAAACAAAAACTTATAAATGAAGGTGGAAGTTTTGCAATACTGGAATTAGATCTTCAAAGAAATTGACACGTTTATTGATATCTACCTTTCTTAAAGGGTGCCTGTGTGCTAAAGAGAGATGGAAGGAAGCCCACCTCGACCAAGATGGAGAAAGGTTGCATATGGAGGAATGCAACCTGGGTACGATGACAATTACACTGACGAATCCTTCCTTGAAGCCATGGTCATGAACTCCAATGTTGTAAAGAGAGACTTGTTAAAAGTGATGAGGGATTCAGTTTCCATCTCGCAATACCTCTGTGTAGTGGCTCTGGTAGTTTGTGTTTGGACCTACACCTTGGGATCCATTATTGATGAGAAATTGCTTCTCTCTCTAGATGCTGTTTTATTAGGTTTGGGCTTCTTGGTACTTCTCTTAACTGAAAGAAGGCTTTCACTTCCTCTGCTCTCCAAATATTTCCTCAATATCGGGTTCTTTATATGTGGGTTATACGTCTTGGCTCCTCTCTTTCATACTCTTACTAGGTCCATCAGTTCAGATTCTATTTGGGCACTCACTGTTTCTCTACTCATAGTTCACCTCTTTCTCCATGATTACTCTGGTTCCATCATTAGGCCTCCTGGGGCTCCAAACAACCCCACTTTGACCAGCAACATCTCTTTAAATGCATCTATTGTGGCCTCGGTCCTTATTGCTTCCCGCCTCCCATCCAGGCTTCACGTTTTTGCCATCATGCTCTTCTCCCTACAGGTATACTCTCTCTCTCACATTATTTTTGTAGTGACGCAGAGTCCCTGTATGTGTGTGGATTTTGAGTTATTTGTTCCTCTTACATTTGTGTTGGCTTTTCCTCTCTCGGTATCATTATGTGTCGAAATCTCCTCTCTCTCTCAGTCTATCTCTATCTATTTGGAATTTGAATAGTTTGCCTCTCTCTCTCTGATTGGAATTTGAATAGTTTTCCTCTCTCTCTCTGGTTGGAGTGTGAATAGTTTGGCCCTCTCTCTCCTCTCTCTCTCTCTCTCTCTCTCTCTCTCTGTATGTGTGGAATTTGAGTAGTTTGCTTCTCTCAGTGAAATTCGATTTCACTCTCGCGCTCTCTTGCTGTGCCAGCATATGTGAATTCATGCTGCCTGGCTGTGTGTGTATGTTTGTGGAATTTGAATAGATCGCTTCTCTTATTCTGAAGTTTGTTGCTTTGTGATTGCTCTCCCTCTCTCTTTGTACGTGTGCCACTGTATGTGGAACTCATGCTCTTTGGTTCTCCGTCTCTCTCTCTCTCTCTCTGATATGCACACCCCCCTTTCTCCATGCAGGTATTCATTTTTGGGCCACTGGTCATTCATTGCTTGAAGCAGTACTCTGTGAAAGCTCATCTCTGGTTTTCTTTCACCTTGACGTGCTCAACCCTCGCGATTATCTTTCCAATAAACCGATTGGTGTTTGTCATCTTTCTTGGTCTTCTTCTTTTTGTTACAGTGGTCTGCCCATATTGGCTCATTAGGATGCAGGAATATAAGTTTGAGATTGAGGGGCCATGGGATGAGGCTAAGCTTTGCTTTGATATTACAGAGTGAGCAACCCTGCTTTATACATACCTTGAATGCTTTCTGTATAGCCTCATTGGGTCCTAATTATTTCTATTCTTTCTCTTCCTAACATTTGGAATTGTTTGCATCTTGGGTGCGACCCTTTTTCTTTTTGGCCTCCTTACATTTGTAATTTCCACCTGAAAATCCGAAGTCCAGCAAAGCTTTCTCCAATAAGTTTTTCTAGTGTTTTTTATTTGAAGGCCATGACGCTATGGTTTAAGGCAGCGTTTCAAAAACCTGGGTCGGCGAGGTGGATCGCCTACCTATCAATCCTAGTTCGAATTGATCGGGCAGGTGTTGTGGCAAAAATTTATAAAAAGAAAAAAGTTTTATATAGGGAATAAAACGTAGGAGGTAAGGGTAGCAACGGGCTGGGCGAATGACCATAGGGCCGGCTCTGGCCAATGAGGCCCTGGTCCAATGGGGTCGGGCCAATTAAAAACACGAAAAAACTAAAAAAAGTACTAATAGGAAAGACATGGAATGGGCCTAGGCGGACTGGCCTTGGCCCTTGCACAGGCCAGGCCAGACCTGACCCTCAGGCCACATTTTGTGGCTCGACCCTAGTTTTTTAAAGACAGCTGAATCACCAGCCCATTGCCCGGCTACTGGGAGTTTCGTCCAACAGGCTTCAAATGAGCTTCCTAGTTAGAGGGTATACATGAGGTCCTCTACCATGAATCCCAATATAGCCGTAAATGTTAGCCATTAGCCAATAGGACGCTATTCGAGCATTTTGAATTAAAATGAATATATTTGCTAAATGAGCAATTCTACTAAGGAATTGACACGATTCCCGAGTCAGATCAGCCATTTTTAAAATACTAGTGTAAGTTTGGAGTTGCTCTCATTTTTAAAATAGAGAGAAACAAAATTACCAAGGCACACTTGGAAGCCAGACCGTAGGAACTGAAATAGTCAAATTTATACCTCTAGAGAGGCTTCATCTTGTTGGCCTGAACTGGCCGTCTTTTAGAAATCAAACAAAGCTATACACTAAGAAGGAAAGGAAAATGACAAAAGAGAGACTGCGTGTGTGTAATTGAAGTTGGGAGCAATGACAAGATTGAAATGCCTACTTACATACATAGATGGAGAGAGAGAGGGAAAGAGAGTAGCTTTTAGAGCTGCAATCCTTGGGCATACCACCATACGAGTTTTCATGTGTGAGCAGGAGCAGTATCCATGAATGTGCCATCATTTCTCTATAGCTCACAAATGACCTACTGTAAAATTATTATTTATATTTTTTTATGTTTGTTAATGAAAAACCTCGGCAGGGGCCTTCTCCTCCCACTGATTTACCAAAGAGAAAAAGTTGGGAGCAATAAATAGAAAGTTGTGAAAGAGAATCCATTCCATGTAGTGTAGGGGAGTAGTAGAGAGAAAGATTACAGTAAACTATTTTTGTTCTCTTAATGAAATCTTGGTAACGTTCAAAGAAAAAAAAGGGGAGAGCGAGGGATAAAAATTACAGATGGTTTGATGGGGAGCCAAGAGAGGATGAAGGGCGAGGTTACTTTGTTCTCTATCTCTCTATAGAAAATTAGAGAGCTATTCTATAGAGCGACAGAACCACGCCTATATGTTTCCTCATTTGCATCTCGCCTAGCCCTTCCCTTTACGAGGTTCATGTTGCAACTTCTCTCTCTCTCTCTCTCCATTTTCCTGGCCATCTGTCTCTCTCTCTATGTATGGCAAAGGACGATATTTCTCACTAGAATGGCAGGTCCCCCAGAAATCATTAAGTCTCATATGCAATGATCATATTTATTTTGGTATTCATTTTTCAGCTCCTTTATCCATTTTAACTCATTTCATTAACCAGATCATTCCCATCTCTAGATAAGTATTTTCTAGGGCTGACGCACGCCTCAAATATCCAAAAACGTGATTTCAATGCCAGAAATATGAAAATAACTGATATCAACTTCTAGAATCATGGATGCAAAAAAGGAGCTCATGCCCTAAAAACCCTACCAAATGTGCATGATATTTGGAGCTCCAATGGTGGAAAGAATTCCCAAGTCACCACAAGGGTCTCCAAAACTGCGTTTTTTGAGTCAGATTTCGAGTTAGCAGTTTTAACAGATAGTAGAGCCACAGCGGCATTAAAACTACACCTTTCCAACAACCAGCATCTAATAGATCTAAGAAAGCATAGAATGATAATCCAAGAAGCCAAACAGGAGCTAGAGAGAGAGAGTAAGAGAGAAAGAGAGAGAGATCCGAGTGGAAGTATCAAAGATTTCTTTAATATTTCTTTGATATACAGTATTTCGGGCCAAAATGAAATCCAAGGGCCAGAGTGACCAAGACCAAAAGACTACTAGAAATAACACTAATAGTTGATTAATTCATAAAAGTGCATTTCATCCAATTTTACATGGACCGCGAAAAGTTTAATCAGATAATAGCTCTAACCAGTTTAATCCCCATAAATCATACTGAGAAGCAAAGTCCCATCCGTGAAAGCAAAAGGTTAAAGAAAAATGTGATCTTAACTGGCCAATGTTTTCTTACTACCATGGAAAAGGAAATTCTGCAGGGTTTGGGGATCTCAGCAGAGGGCATAAAAACTTTTTAACAGTGAGCAGAAGCCATCATTTAACTTCCGGCTGAAGCTGGAATGGGTGTTGGTGTGGCATCTTCAGCTTTTTCATGTTCTTTGTTGAGCATCTGAGGAAAAAAAAGGAAAAAAAATACACATAAATTAGAACCTCTCTCTCTCTCTCTGGTGTGTAGGTGGACAGTTTTGGTTTGGCGTGTGCGGGAGACAAAATTCAAGGTTAGGACTTCCTTGAGTCCCCCCATTTCTTTCATGCCTTTTCTCAGTGGAACTTTGATCAGCCAACAATCAGTACACAGCTCAAATTTTGAAACTACCAATCAAGGATTATTTCAGTTGCTATTCTTTGATTCTTTTTGGAAAGAATTATTTACCTTGTTGTTGATCAGGTTGTGCAGCGCAATAACACTCCGGATGAGCGAAGAAAGGTAAATAACGAGCATCATATCATTAGTTTTCACTGCAAGAGATCCAAGTACTAAGCTTCCCTGATAACATCAATTAGCAGGTAAATTATATGGCCCTCTATAATGGCACAATGAGAAACTCACCTGCGAAGGCCTTGATCAACTCATTGACATTTAGATTCGGCAGCAAATTGAAAACATCCTGCATTACAAACACCAAAAACAAGTTTTTACAGATTCAGGTTTCAGTCTTTGATACCAACACTATTCTAGATCTAGGACCAAAACAAAAGGCACATTTGCTTTTCTTGGTTAGCCAAAACTAGTTTTCAATAAGTATGAAGGAACTCTCTTCATAGTTATGAGTATAATCTTAGTTTGCCTCTTGTATTACCCCAAAGAATGCATATTTTGATCGTACATTCTGCGAGTTACTTCTCCACAACAAAAGTAGTTATGATACCAGGCAAGGTTCATAAAAATCCCCACAAGTGTTTTAGAACTCTAAAATATAACAGGTAAGGTTAGGGCTCATGACTTCCTTCCCTAAGTTACTAGTCCAAGGGAAAGCACTCAATGAGACCATTCATCTTAAGGTACATTTAAGTAAAAAGCACCGCAAGCAATCAGATGTCGAACAAGACAGATGGCAATCTATCATTGAGCGAACTCAAGTAAGTCCGAGAAATACTTTCTTCAGAAACTTCATGTGGAAAAGAGTATGTCATATTTCTTGTTGAACAGCTTTGGATGTCGTCTACCTTTTTGTACCAAAGGTAGACAGCCTCATTGAAGACACTACCTTACAAAATTGCATCCCATCTTCAGGTTGTGTTGGAAAAAACAGAGAATCCATTAATTACAAGGTGCATAACAATCAGTTAGTCATGAAAAACAGTATACCTGCAAATGATACAAAATCTCATGATTCAGTGGTAATTTCCCGTCAACTACAACATCCAGGTAGCTATGAATTTCTCGAAGCCGAGCATCAAGGCCCTGTAGAGCTGCTAATTTTCCAGTTACCTGTTACCCAAAAAAGGAACAACGATTAAGAGATATAATATGATGGGGCCTTATGGCCTACAGAAGAGCTCTTCTGAGTCTAACTGTAAATCTTGTGAGGTTAGTTCCACAGTGAAAATATTAAGTGCATGTAGAAGAACTTAAATGCAATCCATTACGAAAGAAGAAAAGAGAGGAGTAATGCCTCTGTAGCGAGAGTGCTTATTGTTGTGTCTTTAACATCTCTAAGCAAGTGCTCAACACCTGCAAATACAATAAAAAAAAAGGTTAAACAATATAACTTCAAATTAAAAATCTCCCACGTCAAATATAATACTAAACATATACCAGCAAAGGACTCCTTGCAGTGTCAGATTATGGTATATGTAACATCCATAAACAAGTTTGAGATGAACCCTGCAAAATTTTGGCCTCCAGCAGAAAAGCACAACTTTCAAACAGTTACCTAATCAAAATTTCTACCTTTGTGTGTGCGTGTTGAGGTAGGGGGAGGGAAGTGTTAACGGTGCAAATGGAGCCTAGGGTGTAATGTTGAGCCACCTGCTCCCCTAATCACTGATGCCCCGACTCCTTCTGCTAGTTACCTAATCAATTTTCAATCCTCAAAATCTTTCCAACATTTCAATTTAGGGCAAAGCTTGAGGACCATTACAGTTGATGATAACCTTCGATGCAGCAAAACCATATAATACTATTTTTCCGAACTACTGAGATTTCAGCAAAAGCTTTGGTTCTCAAAGAAAATAAAAATCTCAGACCAGTGTAAAATAAATGATTCTCTGAAGCTCCTGCAATTTTCACAGTGCAGTGAAATGTTATCTAACTTCAACTTTCAGCATAAGCTGAGCTCAATTACTTTGCCAGATCCAACACAAGACACAGGCATGGGTATACTTATAAGAAAGAACCTAGTACGTTTTGCTCGAGAAGCAAATAATAAAAAATAAAAAAATGATTGAAAGAAACAAAGCAGATGGGTGCTCCCATGGGACCCCCGGCCCCTCTGGTGTAGGTGGGCTCTTTTGTTCATCCGATGGACAGACCTTGCATGCTTTTTCCTTCCCCATTGGCCTTGCAGATTCAATTTCTAGCCGAAGCCATGGCCCTTTTAGATGGTATACATAGTTTTCACATCACCTAGGGTCACACCCTGGTGGTGGAAGGGGACTCTAACAATGTAATAGATTCGGCATCAGGTCTCTCTCCCTGCCCGTAGCGTCTAGATGACGTCTTTGATGAAATATCCCTTTTGTCACAAGATATCTCAATCTCATGGTGCCATCTTTTTTGGGAGGCCAACTCCAATGCTGATTATCTTGCTAAAGAGAGAGCCTACTCTAATTCCCTGGGGGGCCCATAGATTTTGTTAGATCTCCCACATCCATCCTTGGAGTTGTAATTTTGCTTCGGTACTTTTTTATACCCTTCGGGGATGTATAGGATGCCCTCTAAGACGGTCCCATTTTTGTGTACATTTTACTACTCACTCAGTAATACAATTCTAGTCACCTTTACTCAAAAAAAGAAACAAAGTAGAAAAATGTAAAGACTATCAAGACAGGTATCCTTCTTACGAGACACAAACAGAAACCAAAAGAATATAATGGAATAGCATGAAGCACATTAATAATAATAACAATTGCTTTACGTACCAATTTCCTCAACCTCATGAGCTGCAATTTCTGAAGGTACATGGACAAATACCTTCTGGCTTTTCTGAGTGGCATTCTGTAAAAATGATTATATACAAGCTAAGCATGACGTAGCTACAATTCCTGGAGAAGGCCCATAAAAATCTAGGAGGTAAATAGAAATTGTACATTAACTGATGTCTATACCTCTTTAACCTCTTCAACGGCATAGTAAGCTTTGGTAGGGATGCCGAGCTCCTTAGGTTGGACATCAATAATAACTAGGACAGGATTAGGTACATAACTACAATAAGAGGACTTGAAAACAGTCAGTCCAAGAACATATTAGTTATTATATATGACACAGATAATAGCAGTATGCTCCTCACAATACTAACACTAGATAAAGGAAACTTCATCAAAACAAACCAAATATCAACTTTTTAACGTTTTACCTATTTATCAAGATACTTCCAAAATTTCAACTAGTATAAGTCATAACTAATGTTCTTTGATGGGAATTTTCGAAATTAAATCAAAAGAAATGGCTACAATGTTAAATAGTTTATCTCTTTGGTGCCTTATGATAAATTTCCCCAAAAAAGTTTCTAAACATACAGAGAACAATCAAGCAAATATACCACATTAAATAATGCAAATAAGCTCAACATAGATACCATTTTTTTTTTGGGAGAGCGGTTGACTGTACATTATATTATAATTACAGTGCAAACTCCCCTGTATCGCTACTCACAATCCGGGAGCTCTAATACAAATGGAGTATCAAATAATATAGATACCATTATGGATAATGGATTTCAACATCGTAAAATACACTTGGAATCATGCATTAGGGGGAGGAATAGCTTGCATGCTTCACCTACATAGTTTCCTGCCCTCTAATCCTTCTTTTAATGTAAAGTTATGTTGATCAAGGAGAAGAGAATAAGCTCCATTAAAGACTGGCTAAGAGAAAGAAGAGTATCTAGCACACTTAAACAAGTCCTAGATATTCCTTCCAATCCTCCATTGTTTGGCGTTTTGTGCACAAGCTACAAGATGTCCAATGAGTTACCCCGCATCACCTCCAGTACAATTGCAATCCCTCAATGGCTAAAGGTCCATTAACCCATCTGATGACATTGGGAGCAGAACCTTCAACAATGAGGGACCAACAAATGGCACAATTGTGAAAGGACCAAAAGGACATGGATGGAAGTACTGAGAAGAGATATGGTGACTTTTAGTCAGATTGAGGGTATGGCCCTTGATAGAGCGAAATAGGAATCGTGTAGCCAACCCCAAATAGTGGAAATAAGGCCTGAATGGTGACGACAATGATGACATAATGTATGTATATATGTATTTGATGATATATGTATGTATATGCATGGGACGGTTTATGCAAGGCATCAACCTTAAAAAATCGAAGTAAGGAAGTCCTATAAACCTTGTTAGAAGATGAAAATTCCATTGTGGAAACCCCTATGATGCCTGAAATTCTATTTTCACCCGTAAATATGAAATTCGAAGCCCCAAAAATGGTACAGATAAAGCAGATCTATAAATACTAAAAAATGGACAGTCAAGATAACATATTACAAGATGCACTATTTTAGGACTTGAAATACTTTTTGTTTTTCAATATCCATACATCTTGAGGTTGAGATGATAAATTGGATGATTTTCTAGCATCAAAACAACCTGTTTGGGTGGGTTTATGTCTACCACCCTAATCAAAGGAGCATATGCACAAGCCAAGCACATCCTAAGTAACACCGAAATCCCAAAAGAACCCAAGTTACTGACTTCTTAAAACGGTTATAGATGACCATTTTCCAAGAGATCCAAAGCTCTTATCAAGCCCTCAACTTCTCCCAACCTAGCCACCCACCAAACCCCCTTTCCCATATCAATATTCTCATTCCACACTTCCTAAAATTAAAAAATGGACGAAGCCTCCATGACTGCTTCCCCAATGAGAGTATGGTTATTGGAAACTAAACACCAATCAAACAATATGTGAGGGACCACAAGAGGCCCAACCAACTGCCCTCGAGGGAAACTATTAGTTAATGGCAATTTCTGGGAGACCTCTCAAACATGTTGTCTATAGGTGGAGATGAAGATATTTGTTAATTTTGGCCGGTAGTGTCTGCTAAGCCAGCATCATTGAGAGAATTATAGCAGAAAATTTTTACTTTTTTCTTTAAAAAAGGGTGAATTACAAGAGACACTTGGTATTCTATCCAAGGCTGCAATGGAAACAGAGCTTCCCCCGACTCTGACGGATAAGTGGTGGGTCATGAATCGAATACATGATGGGCGGAAGAGAGATAACTGGGAATTCAACCGATTGATTGGAGTAACTAAGGAAAAGACCTTATCCTGATTGTCGTTTAAGCAGTGATAGCCTCTCAAATAGGAGCAGAAACCCTTGTTATTAAGCATGAACAATCACCAAACTCCACCACTGCAGGATAAGTATATACAGTGGATGCTGGGTACGAGTACTTACTTGCATGAAGTATAGCTCAACACATCGGAAATAAGACTGATTAAGAAGAAAAACTGAAAAGTCAAAGAAGTTCAATTTGAAATGGGCCCACTGCGATCCCAATCCAGGGGACCAGTCTCTCACTTTTTGACACTACAGGAATTTTTTTTTTCTTGAAACTAATACTACAGGAATTCGACAGCTTGGGCAAGAATCTAGATGGATCATGCAGGTTTCTCTGGGCTTGGGGACTGAAGAACAATTTGAAGTGGTAATGATCTGGCTCCCAAAATGACAAGAAATTGCTATATACCTATCAAGACTCCATGTCGAAAATTACTAAAGGGAATTACTTAATGGGACAGTAACTCATTTGATAAGTATGGCCCTTGAAAGACTCGTATCCCACATTTGCAATCAATAGAGGTGGCTGTAGCCTGTGGGAAAGAAAGCCATCTGGTAAAAAAGAGAAATTTCATTCCAATCGGATCTTCCAAAGGTGCCAATCAATAGGAAGCCTTATCAGCTAAGCTATGAAGGGTTTCTCAATGTTTTCTGACAATGATGCAACATAAATACCTTCCATAACAGATCATCTTTTCATGTCCGACAAAAAAACAAAGAATCATAAGTGGTTCACCCATGAGGTTGTTGGACGTGAATCAAGTCCCACCGAACCATGTGACTAGGTATATGAAGACTGAAGATGAGTTGTTCAAAGATCAAAGTCCCAATGAGTCCCTAAATCACTGTCCACAAATTCCAAGAGGTCACTCACAATTCTTGGTATCGTGCATTGAGAAGCAGTAGTGTTGTCTTTCTGAAGGAGTCCAAATAGCGTACAAATAGAAAGGAATCGTAATCATAGATATCAGCAGACTGTCAAAAATCAGAATTTTAAGAAATCTATGACGTAACCCAAATTTGGATATCATTCATTTCAAGAATGACCTGCAGTAGGCACCTCTTATATGCGTGTAAAGTGTAAACAATAAATGCTCCCACCACTCCAATGTTAAGGTTTTAGAACATAGACACATATGCAAATGCAAATAATGATGCTCTCTACATTTATAAAGGCTAATTGTGCTCATGCAATTTTAAGTCCCAAACAAAAAGTACAAGCTAATCAAAATACATTTGTGAATGGATTATAAGCTAATCAAAATACACATCATGCATGTCGTTTACCACCATGAACAATAAGGAAATTTACATTTTTACTAAAAAAAGGAAAAAATTGCCATAAACGACCAGGAGAATTGGTAGATTCCCAAGTCGACTGTCACAGAAATAGAGATAGAAACTGATCTTACTCAAGGAACAGTGCATGCACATCCAGGTCGTTCTCCCTTAACTTTGGACCAGTGCTGTACCAACCAACAACATGTTCCTTGGCTGAAAAACAAACATTAAATTCATTAAAAATAATAAAATAGAAGATGACAATCCCCCTTACATTAGATCAGAAAACAAAACCATCAAATCTCAAAATACTGGCAAAATGACTCCTTAAATGATGAAGTAACCAATTAACTTCAAATAAAAGAAAAGAAAAAATTCAGAATGGACCATAGTGTAATATTTATGCGATCCATTGTAAACATTATAAGAATGAGTTTACAATACAGGAACTTTTATGATTGAGAGGGCCAGTTCCCCATTTTTTTGTATTCAAGGAATGTCTAATCATCTCATCCAAAGGATGGGGGGGGATTTCATGTAATTTGCCTAAAATGTCACATGTTGGAGACCGGAACAGGATGGGAAGATAAAAAAAATACAAAATAAATAACAGCGGTCAAGAGTACCATTTATCCTCTTGAACATTCCAAACATGGCTTCATGGTAGTTGTGGTCCAGAAACCATATGCTTGGGTCCTTTTCATCTTCTTCAAAAGGGACTGCAAATATATCATCTCAGTGTTTAAAATCCGCAGTCAGTCATTCAATTGAGAAATTCACCTCAGTTCGCATAATTAACAGCCAAGCATCCCACCAAACAGATTAGAAAGAAGCAAATTGCATGTTAAGGAGCAGCAAGTATCAATCGCAATTGCCAAGTCAACTACAAGCTGCAGCTGCATAATTCTTTTTACTGGTATAATGTGGGTGATGCTACACGCTCAAAATATTACACAATAATTTGTCATAGTTAATCTGCTTAGATAATTGTTTGGTTTTTTTCTTTGTCTATCTAGAAAAATATCAAGTTAGACAAAATAGATATGAAAATAAAAACTAAATATGAGAAGAGAATACCGAATCACTGTAGTTCTTTAAGGAAATCAAGGAGGGAATGGATAAATAAACACTGGAATTCTATTCTAACCATTAATGCTATAGGAAATAACAAATAATAAAGGGAAAGCTACCAAATCACACCTACGAACTAAAATATTTTACATCTCACTTAGTTCTTTTGATCTAATTTCAAATCGTCAACAAATTTCAAGTAACCCATCAAATGACATGTCATCATAGGTTAAAAAAAATAAAAAATTTCCTCATTCTTGTGATTGTTTTTTCTCTTATGGTAAAATGTTAAATAGTTAATCTCTTAGGTGAGTTTTGATAAATTTCCAGAATACAAATAAAAGGGGAAACAACTAAGAGGGTAACAATCCAAGCTCTCAAATCATTAATGCACACGAGTTATGTAAAATATCACAAAGCAAAAAAAAAACTTGAGCACTGAAAAAAAATAGAAGAAAAATTTACCAGAAAGCCATAAAAAAAAAGAAAAAATGAATCCCCTCCAAAATCACAATAAACTCACACTCCGAAACTTTACAATAATTTCAAACAAATTCCCACTAAATGAATGAAATCAATCAACTTTTTACGTAATTACCATCCAAATCAAAAGTATAATTCTAACAACAAAATAAAAACACCAAAATATGACCTAGATTGCATTCTAAGGACCCAACAAAAAACAGAAACTAGGGTTTTGGTTCCCAAATGAAACAGAAACCGCATAATACAGAAAAACTTAAATAAACACACCACCATATAACAAAAACCAGGGTTTTCCCCCCAAAAAAACAGAAAATACATCAAACCAGACTCAAAGCCTAAGGCTCTGAGAGGATACACAATCGAACCTGCATAGCTATTGGTAACGTCGACAGTTCCTCTGAAAGAAGACCCTAGAAGAACACCAATGACCCTTTTCTTCGTATCCTTTGCAACTCTGTTGTAATTGTCCACTATGCTCAGAAGAACCAGTGGATGAACAATTACTTTCTCTATCGGCCTAGATGAGATCTGCTGAGTCTTGATCACGTCCATTCTAGGGTTAGGGTTTCAGCAAAAAGGAGCAGCACTGTGACGGTTCTCCAGTGTGCAGGTTAGGGCTTTAGAGGAAAAGCACATGTAGTTCTGACGAGGATTTCTTGCCTAAGAAGAAAAGGCTCACTCTCTCCCTCTCTTCCAAAAAAAATAAACATATACATAGCAGAAATTACATATAGTGTGGTTTGTTCAAGGCTGGGGCCCTAAACACTCCAAGTAAATCACCTTCAAATAGTGTCAGTACTGAAAATCTTGGTAATGGCCTGAATATTTATTAGGTTTAGTTTGCACAAGGTTGCAACCTTATAGCACACTTTTAAATTATATCATAAATATAATTTTCATATAGAAATTTCTTAGGAGGGCTTGACAATCTATTTTCATCTACAATTATAAAATTATTCGATATTGTATTAGATATGGTTGGCATAAGGTTGCAACTTTAAATAATCCAATTAAGATGCGTAATTAAATTTTATTGTAAATATAATTTTGATATTAAAAATTAGTAATATGGCTTGAGAGTCTATTTTCATCTCTAATTATATAATTTTAAATTTTAAAAATAGTTTGAATCAAGTAGATCTATAAACACATAAAAATATTGAAAATATACGATCCAAATAATGTGTTGCAAGGTACATTATTTTGTAGACTCAAAATTTTTTTTCGTTTCATATTCATATTTTTCAATGTCAAGATGATCAATTAGAAGGTTTTCCAACATCCCAACAATCTTTCATGATGGATTTTGAGGTCTATCTTTAATTCTACATTTTAAGGTTGCACTCCATATAAACTTATTCCATGTTTATTTTTATCTCTAATTAAAAATTTATGAACACTTTAAAATCTTGAAAATCGTGTAGATTGAATACGAACACTTTAAAAATATTTAAAATTGACAATGCATTACAAGATGCACTATTTTTAAGTATTGAAATATATTTTTTCTCATGTCTATATATCTTCAGGTCGAGATGACCCAGTTAAAGATTTTTAGGCATCGAAAAACCTCTTCTAGTGAATTTTTGAAGTACGTCTTAATTTGATTGTTTAGGGCCTCACCCTTCCAATAATGCAGTGGATCACGCATCATGCATTCCATAATCCAAATCCGTGATGCATTAACCTTCTTTACCGACTGCAATGGCTTCTTCTATAGTATAGACTAGTTATCTATGTTTCTGCTAATGAGATTTTGTCATCAATAACAAACCCCAAATTTGCATTATCGGACAAGTACTTGTACCAACCCTTAACCTATTAAAACTAACAAAAAGCCCTCTTTCAAGTTTTGGGCTTGTTTTCTCTGTAAAATAGATGTACATTTGTAAACCAGGCCCTTTTTTTTTTCTAAATTTGACCCCTTAATGTCTTCTCTGCAAAAGAAAGGGTTGAGCTTAATGGTGTTGCTCACAAAAAAAAAGGCTGAAGTTAAAACCATTATTTACTTCAATGGAGGTTTTAGGTGTAATGATATTTACTTTGAAGCGGGATTCTTTGGGTTTCTGATGCAAATAATATTAGGGTTATTTTAATTTTTTATTATTCTTTAATTTATCTCTTCAGGAATAGGAGAAGAGGTACGCAGAGATATTTGTGAGCATTGAATTTGTTTGCGAGTTGATATTTATAGATTTGGGTTAATGTTAATGTTAGAACACTCTCTTCTAGATGATTTTTGAGGTATATCCTTTAAGCATAAAAAAAAATAATTAAAAAAATTTTGTGTTTTCAAATACTAAATTTACAACTATATTTAAATATAATATTACTTTTTATTATATTTTGATTTATTACTATTGTGATTGTTTATTTTATATAAGCACATAATTCGACTAGTATAAAATAAAGGATAAGAGTTTTTACGAATTAGCTGCCTCATCTAAATGAGTCCTCCCAAAATCTATTTTAGTGATACATTTTGGATTCAAAGTTATAGGGGCTGGAAAAAATAAATAAAAGTTTCCTGATATAATTCTAACACCACTGATCTTCACAGACAATACACCTCAGCACACATCGAGTTGGAGTTCCTCTCCGCCTTATGATAGAACCCATTTTCCACCATCTTAATTTTATAAGGAAAGGGGAGTAGGATCAAAGCAAATCTATTATGTGAGTTTTAAGACATTTAGAAAAAATCCACTGGGAAAAAATAAAGAAAAAAGAAGTTATGATTGAAATCCTCTCTTTGCTTTTTATGTTTCTTGAAAAATTAGTAGCAGGCTTGAAATTAATAATTGCATGACCCTTTTTTGTTTATTTATGTTTTTTTTTTTTTTTTAAGAAAATTAATAAAATGTTTATGAGAAACGAACTATTTAACAATGTGCCTATGAAAAAGTATACAATAAGACGATTTGTCTTTGGTATATCACAATTACTGTTAACGGTTGAATGTGAAATTTGATGGTTTTATTTATTCTATTTACCAAGCTCAAACTTCAAAAGAAAATTTCGAAACTGTGACATACCCAAGCTAACAGATTTCAGATCGGATATATAATCGTGAGTTATTTATATCAAAGGTAAATGGTCTCATTGTTCCATCTCTTTTACCCATTTAGAATTATTCCAACCGAAGAACATGTATTTTTTTAATAGATATTTTGAAATTGAACCGCCAAATATGAACAAAGCTCTAAATAGTCAATCTCTTATGGGTAATTTGGTCAAGGGTGCGGATACATCCATAGTTGTAGAGATAAGGCGCACCTTCACATTCCATAATAATGTATAAATTTAATGTAAAATGTTTTTAGGATTGTCTTAAAATCTATTTTTATATTTAATTATACAATTTTAAATTTTAAAAATGGTTAAAATCAAGACATATGAAAATCTTGAAAATAAACGGTGTAGATAATATGATGTAAAATATACGGTTTTTAAAATTTAAAATATTTTTATTTTTCATGATTACACATCTTGATGTCAAGATGTCGATCAAAGGGTTTTTCAACACTAAAACTATTTTTTCAGACGGATTTTTGAGGTGCATCCGCAGTTCTACGTTATAAGGTTGCATCCTTATATAAGCGTTTTCGTTTCATCGATTCACCTTTTCTTTTCAGATTTACTTACCCTGAAGAAGATCACACCGCCATCTTGCACGTGCGAGGCCTCACAAAATGCGGTACGCAGATTTGCGTTCGTTTTCTTCCGCGTTTTCCATTCTTTCTCAAAAGAACTCTTCAATGGCCGCCTGCTTCCTCTAACCACTTCGATCATGAGCTTTCTAGTCCCTCGATATAACCAGGTACGCCTCTCGACCTTCATGTTTTTTTTTTTCTAGGGTTTTTGAATATTGCACTTCTCACTCGTTTTAGTGAGAGAAAGTTATTGAATAGATGTAGTCTTGGGTTTTGGTTAACGGGGTTTTGGTTTCTCTCTAGAACGGTTTAAGCCTCTAAAGTTTGGGGCGGGTGGGTTTTGCCCTAAAATCCTTGCAGAGGAGAAGGGAGGGATTTTTTATCTTGCATTTAAGATTAGTGGTCAGTGGTGATTTCTCTCTCTAACTAATTTGGGGGCAGTAATCATAGAAAGAATGATATTTAGAGGATGCAGAATTTATAGTCTGATTTTAGTGAACTGATTTTTTTTCTTGTTTCTATTTCTCTCTCTAAATTTAGGGGGAGAGTAGCTTCTTATAATGCAATATTTAACCAGGGATAGAGTAAGGGGTAGAAATTAGGTTTCCTAGGTTGATTTTTTCTCTATCTGTGACTTTATGGGCATACAATTTGCTTTTGATGACTGAATATTTCCATCGAAGCAAAGGGGATTCGAGATTTTGGGTAAAACCTAAAAGCCTTTTCTCTTATGGCTGTTTCTCTCTCTTTATGTTGAGGGAAGGGTAGATTTTGATAGTTTTACAGGTAGCAAAGCGAATATGCTAAGGACATTGAGTTGCTCTTTCTCTCTCAAGGACACCATTATAGGAGTAGCCTGATAATATTGGTGCTCTGAACCATCAAGAAACCCTAGCTTCTAATGATAAAGAGAATCCTAATTATATCCTGATTCATCGGTTTCTTTTGGTGCTCCCTTTCTTCAGGCTGCTATCTAATTATAATCAAGATATTCCATTCATTGTTTTCTTGGATATCTACAAAGTTCATTTCAGATTAATCATGGCTTTATTTAATACTTTCTTTATTCATTTCAGCTTCTGAACCATCAAGAAACCCTAGCTTCTATTGATAAAGAGAACCCTAATTATATTATGATTCATCTGTTTCTTTTGGTGCTCTCTTTCTCCGGGCTACCCTGAACTACCTGTGTAAATGCTCCAGTGCTCTACATTTATTGTTTTTGCTCATTTATTTTTGTATATAAACCGTGAAAAAAGCCTAATTTTTGTTGATAAAAAATCCTAATTTTTTTTTTATCCTGATGCTATTTATCTGTTTTGTGTACTCTTTCCTCAGGTGACCATCTAACTCTATGCAAGACATTCCATTCACTGTTTTCTCAGATCAAACCCTAATTTACCCCGTGTAAATACTTGAGCATTCCCTGATCTGAGTTCAACCCATATTTGATCCAATTTTATTCTTTAATGGATGCTAGTCTATGGTAATGGACACATCTGAGCCTAGTTCAAAGCGTCGGTTTGTGGATAATTTGGATTCACAAAGGGAAAGGGATAGAGAAGGGGATGGAAGAGAAAGTTCAGATAAGAGGCGGCACCGTTCTAGCAAGTCGAGAAAGCACACCAACACTGATGAACCCTGCGATTGGGAAGATAGTAGAGATAGAAGAAAGAATTCACCAGAAAATGTATCGAATAAAAAGAAGTTAATTAGCTCAAGCAAGGCCGATAGCTCAGATGAGAATGAATGTGATGAAAGGAGAGTTTCAGGATCCCGAACGGTTAGGGAAGAGCAAGATGGTGACGATTATTTAAGCAAGGGGGGGAATGGGGATCATCATGAAAGAAATGATAAGAAAACGAGTGGTGTCAACTATGAGAAAACATCAATTGGTGGTCGTAAAGGACGGGAGGAGGGTCGAAATCGGTCAGAGGAGGTGGTTTTGCAAAAACGTCATCCAGAATCTAAAGAAAGTGATAGAGATAGAAGTCAGAGTAGTCGGACAAGTAAACAAAAGGATGAACAAGATGGAAAAAGCAAGAGAAGATGGGATGTGTCAGATAGCACGAGACCTAGTATCGGGGAAGTGATGGACGAAGATTATAAATCAGAGAGGAGGAGTGGAAAATCTCGTGATAGTAAAGTTGGTTCTACTAGAGAGAAAAACATAGATACAAGAAGTGAGGCAAGTGAGTATTCTTCTAAAGGAAGGAGGGTTTCTGATTCTTATCATGGTAAAGGAGATGAAGGGAAATCAGCGAGGTCTAATGAGAGGGAGGATAAGAGAAATGACGAAGGAGAGAGAAGGGGTAAGTCCAGAGGGAGGTCTGAAGATGATGGGGGAAGGTCATTCGGTGGGGGCCGGGATGATAAGTTAGATGGTTTGAGGGATGACAAGCAAAAGCATTCTAGAGAGAGAATCGAGGATAGAGACAATTGGGACAAGTCCAGCTCTCAAAGACAAACCCATAAGGGCCATGACGAGAGAAGTGATAGGAACCGGAGTTTTCGTGATGCTTCATATGCTGGTCGAGATGATACTGAAAATAAAGAGAGACATGGAAAACCGGATGACCATGAACATGGAGAGAGATCACGTGCTAGAGAGAAAAGAGATTCAGGTTGGGATGATGGTGGCTCAAGGAGTGGAAGGGGGGCTAGGCATACAAGAAGGTCTTGGAGCCCTGAGGCTAGAAAGAGAAGTCGTAGGAACTCCGAAGAGTATGAGAGAGAGTTTTCGGATGATAGAGCTGACTCTGACACTGGAAGAAGCATGAGTCTCAAGGGAAAAGAGAGAGAGAGAGATAATCTCAGGGATGAGAGACCCAAGGACCGGGATTCGGATTGGGGTGAGAGGAATCATGATTGGGAAGACTCAAAGGACAATTGGAAGAAGCGCCATCACGAAAGGCACGAGAAAGAGGGAAAAGATGGTGATGGGGACTTTGATTATGATCGAGATTTCGATTTGCATAGGCGTGATCGCGATAGGATGGAGAGAGAGAAGTTGCACAGAGGATCAGGAGAGAGAGCCAATCGAGGCAGGATGGAGGGCTCGAAAAGCTTTGCCACCACTAGTGATGGTTCAGATAGAACAGGGAGCCAAGTAAATTCTCTTGATTATGGGAGGACTGATAACAACTCCTCTTTCATGGGGTGGAAAAATGATACAGGTACCCATCAAGATTTTGCTATGGGCACACCTGAAAGAAATTGGGGTTTCAATTCATTAGATGAAAAGGCAAGAATGGGGGATGCATATGGCTCAGGGTTTGATATGCAGGACCGATATGATGATGATGGTCCTCCAGGGCTTGATCAAAACTTAGCGTTGAACTCAGGGAGGATGATTTCAGATGTTGCAAGTGATTCTGGGGCTGTAGGAAGAGGTCGAGGGCAAAAGGCCAGTCTAAGCAACATGAACCGTGTAAACCAATCAGGAAACATGCCCCAATCTCCATTTGCGAATACCCCTGGCACCAACTCCTTTGCAAGAGTAGGGCAAGGGGGTAAAGGTGGGAGACCAGGAAGGCCAGGAAGAGGAAGGATCACTGCAAGAGATGGGCAAAGAGGCGGAATTCCTCTTCCACTAATGAGTCCAAGTCCAGGACCTGGGGTCCCCCCTTTTGCTCATATAGCTATGCCTCCTGCTCCTATGCAAACACTTGGTCCAAACATGTCACCTAGCCCTGGGCCCCCACTTGGTCCAGGTGCTTTTATGCCTCCTTATGGAGGCCATATGGTTTGGACAGGACCTCGACCCGAGCTTAATATGCTTGCAGTGCCCCCTGGTTTGGCACCTATTCCTCCACCTGGACCAACTGGCCCTAGGTTTGTTCCTAATATGGGGCCTGGTCCAAATCAAGCTATATATTTTGGTCAACCTGGCATAGGTCGAGGGATCCCTCCCAATATGCCTGGTCCTGGTTTTGGTGGAAATAACTCAATGGGAAGAGGGATGCCTGGTGAAAAAGGCAATATGGGTAGGGGTCCTCCAAGAATTACGGGACCTCCTGGTAAAGCACCTTCTAGAGGGGAACAAAATGACTATTCTCAGAATTTTGTTGATACTGGTATGAGGCCCCAGAATTTCATCAGGGAGTTGGAGCTCACGAGTGTGGTTGAAGACTATCCCAAATTGAGAGAGCTTATACAGAAGAAAGATGAGATTGTCGCTAACTCCAATTGTGCACCAATGTACTACAAGTGTGATCTTAAGGAGCATGTGCTTTCTCCTGAATTTTTTGGCACTAAATTTGATGTCATCCTTGTGGACCCTCCATGGGAGGAGTATGTTCATAGGGCACCGGGTGTTGCGGATCATATGGAGTACTGGACATTCGAGGAAATACAAAATCTTAAAATAGAGGTAACCACATATTTTCTTATGTAAAGCTGTTTCATTTTGTTTTTCTTGGATAAATGATTGGCTGTTGCAATTGACACTTTTGCGTAAAATTGATCAGTTGTTGATGTCGTTTTTCATGCTTTGAAGTTCGTTTGTTGCTTGTCCCTAAATACCCCCAATCTGCTATATTCAATATTTTCTATGAGTACAACATGAGATGAATCCATTTTTCATGGTTGATCGTTATTTATTTATTTATGTCTTTTGGTTGAGTGTGATATGTCTGAACTGCTGTTGTCTCCAAAGTCACTCTTCTGATATTATCTGAAGTTTACCCTGGTCTGGGGCAAATTTCTAAGTTTTACTGAGGGTGCTGAACATGCACCGCAATCCATGTAAAGCTGATTCTCAGGGGGTTGTCTCATTCGTTAGTTATTTCCTTGAAGTATCATTTGGATCCCATAGTTTATTTCCAAATATTTTCTTTGGTGGCTTGGTTGGCCACTCATGTTGTTAAGATTCTATTCATGTCTGTGGTAAAACTGTGGGTGGCTGACTAAAAAATTCTCCCTTTATGTATTTCCGTCCCTGTTTTGGGGTTAGGAAGAAAAAACACTTGGAGAGTATGATTGCCCAAAATAGCCCCCTTTACCTTTTTCTCATCATTTTCTTTCAACCAGTGTTTAAAAAAGTTTTCTCAAAAAAAAAACCAGTGTTTTAAAAAGTGGTGAGTCTGACTCGAACTCACCGGAGTCATTCGGAACTGGCAACCTGCTGGTTCTAGATCACCCTGTTTCGGATTACAGAGTCTTGTCGGTCCTATAAAAAAGAAAAGAAAAAGTCATTCTGGTTCGAGTCTTGGCCAGTTAGAGTCAGGACTTGGCAAGCCGACTTGACCCAGCTCCTGCCTGATTCTGTGTTCGTAAACAGTGCTTGCAACCCCACCTGACTTTAATATCACAGTTACTGCATGGGACTGATGAAAATGCTATCCTATGAGGTGCATAGTCCTGATTTAGAGTTGCATTACTGCTCTTTCTATTTTTTTTAATTATTGTTTTTGAATCTGTTAACTTTTTGCTCTTTTTAATTTTGGAAGCTTGTCCTCAAATATGGGGCATGTGACTGGAGAAATAGTAGTTTGTGATAAGGAAATAAATTCATTGTGTATTAAACATTTATAATATTCACAACCAAGAGTTATTATACTTCTATGAACAAATTGAACTTTTTAACATTTGTGCACTACACTTTTTTAATGTTTATGAACCTGTGTAGTTTAAGTAGTTCTGCTCCATGCTTCTTAGTTTTTCTACTAGTTGCCCACTTTGGAATCTTTTGGCAATATCCAGTTTATGCTGATTCAAATGAATGTTATCAACTCCATGTAAAATTTGAATAACATGATTTTCTTCTTGAAAAAGAAGCTTAAAATGTATTTGGTTTGTAGATTAACTTCAAAGAGTTTGGTGTTGAAGTGCCACTGCTATATTAGTCACTCAACAAAACTATTGATAGGACCAACTCATACAGAATACCTAGAGTGCTAGTATCTTTTAATTTTTATTTTTATAGATGACTGAATTTAATCAATATCAAAATTAATGTGCACGTTAGTTTATTTCTTTTCTGTACAAAACTGAGTTTATATGCACCAGACTCTACAGTTCACCTCATAAAATTTAAGTCATCTTCTAAGTCAACTTCTAGAAATTAATGACTATTATCAGATTCGGATTTTCCTTCCCTTGCCGTTGCATCCGTTTCTCTGTCTCTGTCCGTCTCTCTCTTTCTCTCTCTGTCTCTCACTCAGTTAATGAAGACGTATAGCCCTTAACTTAGTCCTGTGGTCAAAAATTTCTGCAACCACAATGTTTAATTTCCGACTACCCCAGGTTATGGCATTGAAGGAATCCTGTCCTTTGCGGATTTCTTCCCTTCCATCTCCAAAACTCCTAGGCCAGGGAGAATGATGTGATCTGTACCTAATTTAAACTACAGCCATGGAGCAGAGAAGGGCAGATAATTAAGATCTTGCCTTGGTGGTTCCTCAATAACCCACCTATTCCAGGGGGACCCTTGGTTTCCCCAGTAGCTGCCTGTGAAGTTTAATTTCAGAAAAGCCTCAAGGGGATACCACTTCTGCAGTCGAATTCTTTCTCAATTCTATTCTGCTTGTCATTTCAATTGGTTCTGAAATCCACAATGTCATCCCCAAAGTTCTTTTTATGGCTTAGTCCATGATGTGACTGGAGTTTTAATTTGTTGCTTCATGCTTTCCACCCCTTTTCTTCTGTAACAAAAGCATGTGATATTCCATTCTAACCATAGAGCCGTTCTACAGCCAACATTGTTGGTCTCCATGAGAAGAGCCCCACTTTGGCAATGGAGGGGAAAAACATTGGAAAAGTAAGGATTCTACTGCGGCTGGTGGAACCCATGTGAAGTCAACAAGATTTAGAGGAAAATACCAAACACTTCTAGCAAAGAGCAGTACAGAAACAGATGACTTACTATTTCCTCATCTCCCTAGCCTTAGCACACATATATCTGCAAAGCAGTACAGGAATAGATGACTTACTGTTTCCTCATCTTCCTTGCATAGCATACATATATCTGGAAGTGTTATGCTCCTCTTTATGAGATCTGCCCTGCTAAAACCCTGTCCAGAACTGCCAGCCACCCAAATGCTTGCATCTTTTGGGGGGCCTGGGATAGACTAACACCCCAGCAACAACTGAAATCTCCTCGCTGGTTAGAGTTACAAGGAAACACTGAGAAAGCACCCCTACTATCTGGAATCCAAATCAATTAATCCTCTTTTCTTGATGAGTAGAAAGCCCATGATATACATTGAGCGCTACTGTAATATCTGTTCATTGAAAATAATATTGGCACTATATGATGTTGAATATTCAGAAGCAGCCCTTGACATCTGTACTTGGTGATGTGTTTAATTTACCATTAGTAGCATACTCTCTCAAACTATAGGAAATTGGCAATGATATGAGATATTTTCTGACATCTGAGAGTGCTCAACCATGTATTGTATTGTATTGTGGTTTTGCTTGACTAACATTGGACTTCAACGGAAACTTCAACCTTGAACTGGCATCAAATTTTCCTATACAACATTATTATCATCTGTAAGTCATTTGGGGTTAATTGCTTTATCCTGATGTTGCGTAATATTTTGCTCAATGTTGCTTTAGTTTCTCCTTGTTTGAAACCATGTCAATTTTTTGTAAAAATAAATCATGTGATCATTCATTCCATTAACATACTCCACCTTTTTATGCTGCCCTTAGCTATGTGTTGCACATAATGACAATTTGTCAATTTATTAACTTGGTACCCTAATTGATACACTTGGGAAGCATGCGATTCTACTTTTTCCATGCTTGACTCTTTGGTTATCAGTTATGCTCACAGTTGTTTAGAAACTGTGGTTCATCATGCTGAGTCTCACCTTCACTGTTTATCTATCATTGTAGTCTTGTTGGTTGAAACTATAGTGAGAATTCATATGCTGAAATTATTAAAAAGAACACATATATTGCATCTGCTTGTAACTGATTTTTGACACAAGTTTGCAGAGTTTATAATTTAGTTGTCTTTGTCATCCAGGCTATTGCTGACACTCCATCATTTATTTTCTTATGGGTTGGTGATGGTGTTGGTCTTGAGCAAGGTCGTCTTTGCCTGAAAAAGGTATGTTTCCTAATCTCATACTTGCCTTAAAAAAATAATTTCTATCACTTGTTGTGTGAGGTGGGGTGCAATATCATTCACCATATATATATATATATAGATATTATGCCACATGAGCAGACTGTATATATGATGAAATAATGATTTTATTATTAAATAATGATTTTGTTTATGCCATAAAATAATGATTGTCCGTTCTCTAAGTCCAAGAAGATGGGGATGGCTGGACGAATAAACTGTATATGGAAAATGCGTGTTATTCTTATGTACTTCTAGTTTTTTGCTGGCCTCACCAAATGTTTTCCTTATTGAACCTACCACTCCAGCCGGGTTATTTATTTATTTAATCATTATTTTGAGCTGGTGCCTGGCTGGGGTTCCAGTAGAATATTCATTGAAATCAGGATTGATTTTCTATTAGGTCACCTCAACATCTGTGGATGCTGAAAGTCCCTTTGTTGGGCTGAAGATTTTTATATTTCCTCTTTGTTCCCATACTAGTGGATCCTTTGAATGTATATTGCTGGGCTAGATGGGGCTGCCCCTCGTCTTTGTAGACTTCTAAAAGTTTTCTGGTTTTAGTCATGGATATTTCTTGTACCTTGGATATCTCATGTCAAACTCAAGCTTTAAAACTCTCATTCAGCCTGATTCCCTACCCAGTTGGCTTTTAAGCCTTCTCTTACAAATTTTTTCAAGTGTTTTCCAAATGCTTTGGTAAAGACTTGATGATCGTTTATTAGAGACTCTATTTTGGTACCTTGAGCTTGCTTCTTTGAGAATTGGGGGCTGCATTAGCTGAGTGGACTCTAGCATATTGCAAGTCATTAATACTAGATGGGTATTAGCTAACTGCTTTTCCTTTTTCCCAAATCTTTACAATACTAGTTGACATCTTATAGTTTCTTTCTTGTTTGAAGATATCTAGATATTTTAATATTGGATAATATTGTAGGTCATAAATGGTCTTCTTGGTTATCATTTCATCCTTCAAAATTGTGGAATTGTTTTCTTTTCGCTCTCATGATCAATCAAATGAGTTACCATGTTGCTATTAAGTTTGTAGATAGCGGTGCCAACTGCCAGGCAGGCCTGCAGACCTCGTAACCAGCATTTGTGCCAGGCTCATGCCACACTCATGAGGTCTGCGGGCTGGCTTCACAAGGCCAAACCAATGAAAAAGACACACACACACATGTGATGTACATTTATTATATGCACATATGCAGTATACATCCATGTAATGTATAAAATATGCAATTATATACTCACAGTCACACACAGGCCTCAATGACATATTTTGGTCCCGGCCCAGGCACAAGTTTTGGCTTAGTTTTGGGCCTGGTCCCAGCCAAACAAATTTGGACTGGGCTAGTCTGGGGCTTTCCTGGCCTGTTGGCATCCTTATTTGTGGACCTTCTTTATAGTATAAACATATCTGTTATAGCTGCTATGTGTGTGTTCGCGGGCACACATACTCGTGTGCCTATGCGTTTTTTTTTTGTTTTTTTTGGGTGAGTCAGTGGGGAGAGGGCCCCTACCCTTGGTAGGAATTGAGCCGAGGATATAGCATTGCAAATCATCAAGCGCTAACCAATTAAGCCCGGGCTCTTTTCCTGTCTGTGTTTGTGTTTGATGCTAGATGAATGCACATGATAAATTTAATTTCATTGTGTATTATTTAATGCAGTGGGGATTTCGGAGGTGTGAGGATATATGTTGGGTGAAGACAAATAAGGGAAACGCAACGCCATCATTGCGACATGACTCACACACTTTGTTTCAGCATTCAAAGGTTTGTCTGTTCTCTATCTCTTCAATTCCACCCTATCAATTTGATGCACTTATTCTAATTTAAGCTTGACACTTGAGTTTGTTTTATGTGGCAGGAACACTGCCTGATGGGCATAAAGGGTACAGTACGGCGTAGCACTGATGGGCATATCATCCATGCTAACATTGACACTGACATTATTATTGCTGAAGAGCCTCCTTATGGTTTGTAGATCAAAGGCTGATTTCTTCCCCTGTAGACTATTATCAAGTATTAACCACATTTTGTGTGTGTGTGGAAAATACTTACAAACACTTATGAGCGAATTTCTGCAGTATTGCACTAATGGCTCATCACCATCTAAAGTCCATCATACGGTCACAATTGTCTGATAGTTTTTGAATTGTAATAATTTTTCTACAAATCAAATTCATCTGAGCTCTTGAACATCTTGACCAACTCACACTTAAATAAAATTTTAAAATAATTCTCAAAAAATAAAATAACAAAAATACCCATGAAATATTCATAGGGGTGATTTCGTTATTTTTATTATATGGATTTTTTTATATTTTATACTCACTAAGGCTCTCACACCCACAAAATTTCAGGCTAATATGATATGTAGAAAAATTACTAATTCAAATGCCGTCAGACAATCACGATTCTGATAATCACGATTGTCTGATGGACTTTGGATGGTGAGGAGCCATAATTGAAATACTGTGGAAATTCGCTTATGAGTGTATGTAAGTGTTTATATATATATATATAGGGATAGATTGTCTACAATGAGACTATTTATCTTTTGTACATAGATGTCACAATCATTTTTGTCCCTTAAATTTCAAAATAGGTGGCGGTCAGACTGTCATTGAATAGAAAGAAAGTTCCAAAATTCTCGGGCTTTGTGACTCACCTCAAGCCATCCAATTTAACATCTAATTAGTGGGAATGATTGTGACCTCTATGTACAAAAGAAAAATGGCTTTTTTGTAGACAATCTTTGTAGACAATTCCATGTATATATATGTGAGCATTGAGTGAAATACTTGGAAATTCGCAGTGTTTTTTAGTTTTCTACACGCACGCACGCACGCACGCACACTCACACACACACAGAGGGATTTTTATAAAAAGACCTTTTATTTTTTACAAAGTCACAATCTTGTCTCTTAAATTTCAAAATGGGTGGTTGTAAGAGTGTTGTTGAATAGGCACAAAGTTCCAAAAAAAATTATCGGACTTTGTGACTGATCCAAACCATCCAATTTGGCATCTAATGAGTGAGAATGATTGTGACTTCCTGTACAAAAGATAAAAGGTNACTTATAGATAATCCACATATAGTCTGGGAGCAAGGCA
>NW_006499435.1:4657754-4676353 GCF_000471905.2 Amborella trichopoda
GAAAAGATGTTGTATGGTGCGTACTACTACAATAAATGTCCACGGATTTTGACGATCACGGATGTTCGATACTGTTTGAATTTTAATTTTTTTTTACAAATCCAAATCACTTAAAATTTTAAGCGTGTGTTCTTTAGAAATAGGCGAATCTACGAAAAATATCAAAAATATTTATTAATATGAAATAAATTGACCAAAATACCTCGAAAAGTTTTGGGGTTATTTTGGTCAACTGTTTTTTCAAGAATTATTAATTTTTTATATTTTTACTACGTGAGCCTTGATGATAAGAACACACACCTAAAATTTCAAGTGATTTGGATTTGTAAAAAAAAAAAATTAAAATTCAAACACTATCAGACATCCGTGAAAATATTAATTAGTTAATTAATGAGAATACAATCAATTAGTTAATTAATAAGAATACAACCGAAATTTGGTCAATTAGTGAGTGGTATTGATATTTTGATTTGATTTTTCATGATGGGGTTAAAGGGATGTTATGGGTAATTTGGTCATTTTGAATAGTGGTATTTTGAATTATCCTTTCGGGCTTGGCTAGAGGGTTGTTAAATGGCGCCTAAATTACATGTATTTTTCGTATAAATATATCCAAAGTCTAAATTGAGGATTACACAAGCAAAAGCGAGTTGCATAACCTTATATACAAGGCTGAGGCTTCATGATAAAAAATACAATTATAGATGCAAAAAAAATCAAATTGATGATCTCGACTTCGATAACTACATAGTTTAAAAATTGACGATTAAAAACTTAAAAATGATATATCTTGTAATGCATTATATGAACCATCTTTTTTTAAAGTACGTATAAATCCATGAAATCTATGATGTTTTTGGTCTTTTAAATTAGGGTTAGAAATAGATTTGAAGGCCCATCGTAGAGATCTTCGATGCCAGAACTACCTTTTTCTTAAGTCTTTTTGAAGTAAATGATGTTCAGATTTACTTTATAAACTAGACTTTATACTAAGAAAAGAGTTTGAGCTTAATTGATTAGCACTTAAACGATTTTCAATACTACGTCCTAGACTTAATTCCTATCAAGAGTTGGGGCCCTCTCCTCACTGACTCACCCAAAAACAAAAAAAGAGAAATGAAAAAAAGAAGAAAGGAACAACTGGACCTTATACTAACAACACCTTTGTGTATACATACATGGATAGATAAATATATAAATCTTGAAAACTGCTTTTTTATTTTTCAACACCAATGTCATGCCTTGTTTTGTGCAGAGGCGTGATTGGTTGTGGTGTCAATGGCTGCAACACGCTATTTGTTTTAAATCTCTATTCATGAATGAGCAACAAGTCTCCCTACCCCATGCCTTTTAGATATATCTTGTATTATTCAGGCCCTCAAAAAAAAAAAATGAACACATGTATGCATGAAGGATAGTAATGTCCAAGGACATCATGCTCACATCCTGCACTTTAGAAACATAAACACTTATTAAACTTTATTTGTGAAATGTCACCATTAAAGTACTTAGTTTTGAGATTTTTATTTTGGCAATCGCAATCATAACAAATGCTAATATGCTCATCCGTGTTTATGTAACCTAGGGACACAATTATATAGTTGAGGCATAACATTATGAGTGAAATGATCATATAACCAGATAAAGTTCACAGTTCTACCTGATTTTGAGAGTACCTCCCAAGCGTGAGATTCTCATTTTGCATGGAATTCTGTGAGTGTGATTAGGCCTACCACAAAATGTGTATGCTTTGACATGCTTTCAGTGTGATTGGCTCTTCTATGTGTGAAACTCTTACTTGACATGGATTGAGTGTGTATATGCTTTCACGAGTGTTTTCATATACATAAATGGTTTGCTTAAACTCACTCTTCATTTGAACATGCACATCTCAAACTTAAGAGTTCAAGATGCATTTCAACTTGCATTATTGGAAGGGGAATCATTATAGCTTAGAACATTGGAGGGGATTGAAGGTATCAACTCTAGCTATTTGAATTGTTTTCTATAGCATAAATTCTATCATTATAAGTATATGTTTTGTAGTTTAGTTTTCTCCTAGCAAAATATAAACATATTTTTATTCTATAAATGGGTTTTAATTAGTATCTTATTTTGATCAACCAAAACAAATTCGCTAAGCAAAATTATAGTCTTCAAGGGGTAGCTTGAGTGGCAATTTGGTTCCATTATTGTTAAATGCAATGCTTCTTTACTTTATCAATACATATTTATAATTTTTATTTCCTGTTCAGTTCATCTAAACTATTAAAAATTTTATTGGTACATCCATATTGACTCTTTATAACTTTTATTTCTTGTTAAGTTCATCTAAACTATTTTAAATTTTATTATTTTATTGATCCGACAATTCAATATTGGGGCCAATATGATTATTCACTAATTGTGTAGGAATTATTCAATCTCTATTAGGGCCTTATTTTTTATTTGTTCAGCAATGTATTTCCCAGATGTGGCTTATAATTTATTTTTTGTTGATTTTTTAAATAGAAAATAAAATATGCCCCATTTTTAGATGTTGCTTATAATTTATTTTTGGTTTATTTTTTAAATAGAAATAAAATATGGTCTTAGCATTAGAGGGTTTGGTAATCTGACCATGTTCTTTTTGTTTCTTACCATATTTAATTATATAGTCTGTATATTCTCAAGCATAAGAATTGCGGTTGTTTCTTTGATTAAAGAAAATTGATTTAATGACATCAAGGTTTTTAAGATCTTCGATTTGTTAGTTCTATTTTCTTTGAAAAGAGTTATTGTAATAAGACTGATGGTAAGTGATATTTGCCAAAAGAAAAAAAAAAAAAAAAAAGGTGAAAAAGAAGAAAAAAAAAAATTTCTCCGACAAGATCATATTAGTTTTTGTTTCAAATTGGACTTCTATTGACCATATGGAATGGTTTCACATGATAAAACATTAAAAGAGAAGCGCTGTGTAGAGAGAGTCTCCAACCTATCAGTCTTCTTTGCTCGTTCTTGAAAGAAAGACTTATGTAATCTTAAGTTGGGGAAATACAATTTTTTTTTTTATAATAATAATCACCCCTTATAATATTGGCAACAACGTGGTCTTATTACAAATTTTGAGAAACACTTCAATCCAATAAAAATCTCAAATCTAGAGGTTTCTTTCATGAATTTTTGTGGGTTTAGGTCTCAAATGGACCTAAAACGCACCCTTTAAAAGCTTTTATTTTTTAGTTTTATGTTTTTTATTTTATTTTATTTTTTTAAAAATTTCATTTCTAACCTTGGATGAGGCGCAAGCACTGGGCGGCCGCCCAGGGCGGATGTTGAACGCCCGCGTAGGCGGGTGCCATAATACCTAGGCCGGCGCTCAAAAACTACCGCCCGCTGCCTAGTTTGACTGCCTAGGCGTGAGCGATGCGCCCAAGCCTTCTGGACCATCAAGCGGCCGGGTAAGTGTTGGACGGTCCACATTTTGAAACAATATTTTTATTGTGTTTTTTAATATTTTAATATAATAGTGCAAAATTTATCTTGCTAGTTAAAAGAAAAACTGCCACCATATCAGATCCTGATCTATGTTATGCTCATTTCTATAATGGTTTTAGGTTCCACTTCGACCCAAAATTTTAGGATATTAGTGTCTGCCTACAAGAGGAGGATGCATTGCAGAAGCTACGAATTTTTTTGAATGTATGATTCTTTGGTGGTATGGATTTGGAAAATAATTTAAACTGTTTTGGATGTATAGTTGGAAAATAATTTGAAGATGGCATTTTTGTGTTTTAGGTTCCACCTTGACCCATTACGCGGAATTTCAAGACATTGACATGTGCTTACAAGAGGAGTACGCACTACAGAAGCTTTCAAGATATTGACTCGTGCTTACATGAGGAGTACGCACTCCAGAAACTCTAAACTGTTTTAGATAGATGATTATTTAGTGATATGGGATTGGAAAATAATTCGGAGCGGGTATATTTGTCTCAGAGGAAAAAATCAAAAGGTATAGACTCCACATTCTGTGTACTCTCGTGGGAAACAACCACACTAACCTTATGTAAAAAAGTCTATATATCCTAACCTGTTATTGAGTGTACAAAAGTCTGGCACAGTGTAAAAAGTCTTTACATTGTATGAACCTTACGTAGAAAGTTAAACTTTATGTGGAGAGTGATGGTTTTGTTGCTAACTTTATAATTTGACTGATAAGTTGATATTACACTTATAATGGAATAATAATTGACTAATATTCAAAGTTGACATGCAATCGATAATAATATTAAGTAAATTGCTGCTTGGAGCAATACAACGTGTTATTTTTGTGGTGACATTATGTTGTCTTACTCGTGCAACTTGTGTAATTATTTTAAAGAGTAATAATTTTAACTAAACCATTACTTCAAACAGTGCAAAGTGCCATTTTTGTGGTGCCACAATGTTGTGCTTGCTACTCAACTTGCGTGAAATTCAATTTAAAAAAATTACCAATCATATTGCTTAATAATTATAAACTAGAAGTTCTTTGTTATGATCTTTGCTAGATTATATTTTAGGTTTGGCTTTAATTAATCTTGTAATAGCACAATGTGTCATCTTTATGTTGCAACTATCTTTTGTGTTACATGCATAGCTTGTGTAAAATTTACTTCAAAGAAGTCACCATGAATGTAGCATTTATTTAAAATGAATATATTGTTTCATTATATATTTAAAAGTGGCATATGCATTACAAATTGATACGGGGGTTAATAGTTTCATCATGTAAATAAAAAAATATAAGTTTTTTTATTGTAGTCTTGCTAGACTATATTGTAGGTTTATTAGTTATTACTATATGTTTTTTAAGTCAATTATATTTATTAATCAATTTGTAAGAGTTGTTATAATAAAAATTTATAATTTGTTACAACTATTGTAACTTATAAAATAACTTAAATATTTATAAGTTATTAGTTAGAAGTTACAAATATGTACTATAGGTTACATATATGTCATGTATAAGTTATCATTTACAACTTATAAATAACAATATATATATACACACACACGCAAAATAGATAAAAAATTTATTCCATTGTCGCACTATGTTGTGCTACCCACTCAAATTGTGTCGAATTTATTTTGGAAAAATATTATGAATGTAGACTTTATTTAGAACTAATATACAAAAAAATCATGATTTCAATATTGTAATTCAATATTTTTTTTTTCTTCCATAATAAAACCTCTTCCTTCATATTATACTTATAAAGTGATAAATAGGTAATTAAGTTAACAAACTTACTTAACAATTTGATCACCAAAATCTCATGTGCATATTTTATATAAAAAATAATATTTTTTTGTTTATGATTTAAATCTAATTTTATTTTGAATTAACTTTTGTAGTCCATTTATTATTGCACGCCACTCCTCCCAAAGTGAAAGGTGGACGATCGTGAAAGGTGGACGATGTAAAGTATGTGTCTAAAGTGCACCCATAAACGCACGTTGTATACTTGATCTATTAAGAAAAATATTTATTATAATATTTTATATATAGTAAATATGGGGATTACTTTTAAAATATATTTTCATTGAACAATTAAATTTTGAGTTCCTAGTAAAAGTTTGTGGTGAGAGATCATACACTATTTTTTTGGGTAAATCAGTGGTGGAGAAGGTCCACTACCTATTTTTCATTAACTAAAAATGGAGAAAATATATATGAAATTTTAACAGCGTTACTGTCGGGCAATTGTGCCAAATCATGAAATAATGACAGAGAAATAAAATCCGGTAG
The DNA here is from genome assembly GCF_000471905.2 of Amborella trichopoda. The sequence goes on from NW_006499435.1 coordinate 4,663,528, forward strand.
CCTAGAATGCCAAACTGTAGTATTAAAAAGAGATATTTCCTTCTTGACAAGTGTGTCTGCTACCATGTTGGCCTCAACACCCACCTTCAAAACAAAAAACTCTGCATAATTGTTTGATGCAATATGAAAGGGGTTTGCAAAAACACCATCGTTGTCGTTGATGATCCCACCACCACCTACCATACGCCGGGTTTTGAAAAGAAGCCTTATCAATATTAATCTTGAAATGTTGGGGGTGAGGGAATAGATTATACACCCTTGGGTGTATAATATCAGTTTCTTGTTATGTTGTTGCCATTAGCTACATTTGCCTTTCTTCACCTATGGACTTTGTATCCCACAAATATGAACCACACGAACGTGCGAACCATTTGTTAACCGACTCCTAGCCAAAGTTCTTTTCATGTCATATTAATTCTTTCCATCCGAACCTAATTTAGCTTTATGTATTTTCCATCCGAACCAAACTCCAAACTTAAGAATAATTTTTTAATTGGCACCTAATCATTAACCTTGTCGTGTTATTATTCATTAAATGATATTACTAGTTGGCAATTAAATATGGACGAGGTTAGCATGTGGCCAGCCCTCATGTTGTAGAAATTTTGGATCCTACCAATAAATGTAGACAGGGTTTACACCTGAGCAACGTTATTAAAATCGGATGACCGGCGGCCCGACGAGTAGAATTGGGACTTTAACCTTCTTAGGTCTAATGAAAGCCATGTACCTAGTTTTACACAAAACTGGCCAAAACCGGCATTTGACCAATCGAACCAGTTTGATCTCTTATTTTGCTAGTTCTATTGGACCATCCCTAGTTTTACACAAAACCGGCCAAAACCGGCATTTGACCAATCGAACCAGTTTGATCTCTTATTTTGCTAGTTCTATTGGACCATCCGGTTTTGTGGAGGTTGAATTCAATTCTAGTTTTTTAAAAAATTCTTACCAGATTTTTATAGGATTTTATTCTTTTTTTCAATGTTTTCATTTTGATCGTGTGAAAACTTTTTATTGCCTTGGTGACCTTAGTATGTCTTTAAAAGAGAACCTGAAATCCACAAACTGGGATTACGACCTCTTGTTTCATCGGTCAGACTTTGGTGACCCACTGATGAGCTCTGTATGGACTGTGGGTCATGGAAAATATTGAGTCGGTTTGATAAAACAAGTGCGGACCGTAGTCCACAGTTGAAGGTGGAGTGCCCCAGTATTTATTTATTCAATTCCTAGACTATATGGATCATTTTCCCATATAATGAACTTAATTATATTTATTTTAATGATATATGATTTTTAAAATTATTATTTGAATTTTTTAGATCGTTGGATATTTTATTTATCAAATTTAGATTTATATAAACAAAGATATTGATTTTAGATTGATTTAATTATTTATATTAGATTTTATGAATTTTTAAAAATCATATAATTTTTAATTAATTTTAATATTGCATGGGAGGCCCAATATATTAATGGGCCCACCATTGCATGTAGCTGGGGCCCATGAAGTGCCATCGAGGGTGGCATGCCCCACCCTAGAACCTTTCCTTATGTTAGTTCAAGCTAAAAAGCTTTAGCTTGAAGAGAAATTTTTAAAGTATTTTGGAGAGATTTTGCCTTGAGGAGGCTTTTAAATGATTTTGGAAAGTATGAGAAAGCTTGTGCATAATTTTGGTAAGCATTATATTATGAATGAAATTATTTTATTTAATTTCTATTGATGGGAAAATGATTTAAGAATGAGAGATAAATGTTTTAGCACATTCCTTGATGTTGATGGCTCATTTATAGAATGAATGACTCAAATCTCTCACCCCACAAGTCACCCAAGATCAATTGTTCATATTCAATCTCACAAGAAGAGGCAAGCCAAAAAAAACCCTAAAAAATTCAAGTACAATAAAAAAAGATTGATCCGTACCCAATCTCTACATCTTATCTCTTACACCCACTTAGATCTATCTCTCTTGGCTTATGTTTTAACTGTGTTGATTCTAAGAGTTGGGTAGTAATAAATAGATGTTATCTCGCTTGAACTAGGTTTTGTGAGTTTTGAACCTAAGTTTGAGATTCGTGATCTAAGAGGAGTTCGTAGTTCCATTGGAGGGTTTAGCCTAAATTTGCTTTCCCGGTTTGAGATTGAAGGTTAATCTTTGATCCCACGCAATTGGATGATAGTGAGGTGTGGAGTGTAAAAAGCTCAGTTGAGGTAATATCCGACACTCTCTTTTTGTTTCTTACCATATTTAATTATATAGTATTTATATTCTTAAACATAAGAATTGTAGTTATTTTATTTAATTAAAAAAAATTGGTTTAGTGACATCGAGGTTTTTAAGATATTGGATTTGTTAGTTTTATTTTCTTTGAAGCAAGAGTTATTGTAATAAAACTGCTTATAAGTGATTTTTGCCAAAAAAAAAAAAATGATAAATAAAATAAATAAAATAAAAATATACAATATCACATTAGTGTTTCTTTCAAATTTGACTTCTATTGACCATCCGGAATGGTTTCACATGATAAAACATTAAACGTCTGAGAGCTTTTGGACTTTTAGAATAGCCTCAATTTCAGGTGATGAGGTTGGAAGTTTCAGGTAATTAGGGCCGGGTTTGGGTCTGATACATGAGCTACAGAGCAAGAAGAATCATCACAGAGATGCAAGATCGAGGCCTCTGATCAATTAGCTTTGCAATCCCTGATGTGGCCCTGGAATGTGTCATGGCCTATCTTGACGATCGTCGAGATAGAAGCGCTGAGTCTCTAGTTTGTAAAAGATGGCACTACATCGATTCTTTTTCTCGAAAGCAAATAACCATAGCCTTCTGCTACTCCATTAGTCCTTTTCGTCTAAGGAGCGGGTTCCCTCCGCTTGAGTCCTGAAACTTAAGGGAAAGTCTCGAGCTTTGATGCTCAATTTGATACCGGAGGAGTGGGGCAGTTATGCAGGGCCATGGATCAGTGAGATCTCTGAGACTTTTAGCTTCTTAAGGTCTGTCCATTTTCGTCGCATGGTTGTGACTGATAAGGATTTTGTTCGAGGACGTGGTTGTGACTGATAAGGATCTTGTTCGAGGACGTGGCCATATGCTTAATGTGCTCGAGCTAGACAAGTGCTCGGTGTTTTCTACGAATGGCCTTTTCATGTTACTTGAAATTGGAGGTACTTATTCTCTAATCCAAAAAAATAATATTCACAAAATTCTCTAAATTTGAGATTCTAATTTTTCTCAAATCTCTAGTGTTGAGCTCTTCGCTGCCTTTTTATTTTTATTTTTTTTATACCCTGTTTTGAAATATTACTAGTTAGTTTTCTGGTTTTCTTTCCCATCTAATAGGAGATCGACTAAATATTTTATTTCCTATTTTTATGGGTTTCGATATAGGTCGTGCACGTAACTTGTTTTTGAGACTTTGTTTTTAAAAGACAATCATTGAGTAATTGTAGTGGACCTCTCTATAATAAACCCAGACAGGGTTTTAGAGAAGCACGGTGTAAAGAGAGTCTCCAACCTCTGAGTCTTCTTTATTAGAGAGATCCAAATCTTCTTCTTGTAATTTCATATTAAGTAACACCATTCTCCTATTTCCTCAGATCCAAATCTTCTGGCTGTAATTTGATATGTTATTCCGTTCTTTATAACACCTTTCTCTTCTTTCCTCTTTATTAAAGTGATTCAAATCCTTTCTCTTCTTTCCTCTTTATTAAAGAGATTCAAATCTTCTTGTAATTTCATATGTTATCTCCGTTTTTTGTAACACCTTTTTCTTCTTTCCTCTTTATTAAAGAGATTCAAATCTTCTTGCTATAATTTCATCTGTTATCTGAAGGAACATAGCGTTCTTTCTCCTATTTCTCTTTATTAAAGAGATCCAAATCTTCTTTCATATAGAGAGAGACATTCTTGCAACATAGAGAAATCTTCTTGCTGTAATTTTATCAGAGAAAGACATTTTTGTTGAAGTATGAGAGAGAGACATACATTCTTGTTGAAGTAATAGAGAGAGAAAGATTGAAATAGACAATGGGAGTAACAGAGAGCAAGAACAACATTCTCTCTTAAGTAACAAGAGAGTCTCCGAAGTAACAAGAGAGAAAGATAAGAGGCTGAAAATGGGAGTAACAGAGAGAAATATTGTTTCTAAACGTCGGATTGCCCAGCGCCTAGGCGGTCCAGAATGCTGGGCACATCACCCAAGCCTAGGCGGTCAACAGCCCCTTATATAGAGACAGAGCTAATTTACTGCTTGCAAAACCCCCATTACTGCTAGCAAAAAGACCTCTACAAGAGCTAGTGCACAGACAGAGCTAGTTTACTGTTTGCAAAACCCCCGTTACTGCTGGCAAAAAGACCTCTACAAGAGCTAGTGCAAAGCCCAACCATCTACAGAGCAACTAGTTGTTTACTAAGCAAGAAAAGTCAAGTAGTACGGCCGGCTATAACTCAAGCCTTCTACAAACAAGTGCTTTTGACATATACAAACACTAGTGCTTTGCCCGCCTTAGCTGTCTGCTAGTGTAAAGTAAAGCACTCTTCCATATCTAGTGAGTGCCCAGGTTCACGTTTCTCATTCTTTCATTATTTCATATATAAATTAACTATGCTTTGATCCGCAGCTTTGCTTAGCTCTAGCTAACTGAAGAAGAAAATGTAAATATACAAAGCCTACTGAGACTTCTTTTGTTGAACAAGTAAAGCCCACATCTTTAGATTGTTTACTTGCAAAAGCCACAACAATATTGCTGAAACATATGGTGCCATTGTTGAACAAGCAAAGCCCTTAGTGCGCCTGGCCCTGGGCGGTCGTGCAGTGGCAGAAATATATTTTTTTATGAGTTTCGCCCCGGGGAGAAATATATTTCTTATGAGTTTTTTAGAAAATTTAAAACTTTTAAGTGTGGGTTTTAGGTCGATTTGAAGCATAAACCCCATAAGAATTCATTTTAGAGGGAGAAACCTCAAAAATACTACATTTTAATATTTTTATTAGATCGAAGTGTTTTTTAAAGTTACAAAAAATGGATCCAAATATCATCCAGGTAAATTAGATTTAGTTTTGGAGTTTTTTAATTAGTGTTTCAAATAGCACTAGGTGGCACCTTTACGGCCGTGGGTCCAGGCCATCTAACGCCTAGGTGGGCGCTCAGAACCTGAGTGGCCCAGTTGAAAGAAAAAAAAAATAGAATTTTTGAGAATTTTGATATTCTATAATATATCCATAATCCATATTTAATATTTCCATAAATGAGGAATTAAGGAGAAGTCGAGAAGAGAATTTTGATAATCCTTAAGACCACAATCTATATTTTCATACAATGCTAAAATAGTAAAACGATACAAGCATACACTAACTGTTTGATACATACAAAAGTTAGATAGTAGAAACTAGAAAGTAGAAACTAAAAATAAAAAAAATAAAAAAATACGAAAATTAAAAAAATGTACAGTCTAAGACACAATAGTCAACACTCAACACCAAGAGTTATGTACTCAAGCGTCTTTAACTCTTCATTCTTCAGTCATCATTATTATCATAATTAGAGAGAGTAGGGTAAGCCTCATCATATGTATAAGATTTGACGCTGTCATCATCAGAGTCATCTCTCTCTTCAATATAATGCTCATCCTCCTTTGTTTTTTCTGAATCTTCCTCTTTCTCTTCTTCTACCTCCATCTTATTATGTGCAGATGATGCCCTAGGAATCTTGGATGTTCTACCATTTTCTATCTTTTTGTGCTTCCCTGAACTCAAATATTGCATAATTCCTCCCTAGTAGCCTCAGGAATATTTTTACATAGGGCGAAATTCCCCTTATTACTGACAAGGTATTTTTTGAACTGATAAATACCCCCATTAGTATCATTTCTACTATAATTACGTTTAATATGACATTTGTCATTCGGATTTATGTTATAATCATACTTTTAACTTGGATCACTACTTCTAGAAGAACATGAAGAAGATATTTCCATAGAATAATGCTCATTTTCATCCTTTATGGTTCTTCTAAATTTAAAAATTATCTAATCTTATCTCGAACAGCTTTAAAAACCTTTTTACAAGAAGCAACATTCCTTTTTAATACTGGCAAATATTTTCACAAAAATTACACTTTATACAATTTTTATCGTTTGGTTTCGGGTTATGACCATCATTCCAACCCGGATCACTTCTTTTAGTAGAACCAGAAATAGACATATTCAAATAATAAGTATTTTGTTATTGTTTTACAAAACTTATATATTGCTTAATCTCCTCTCTGATAGCTTCAAAAACATTTTTACAAGGGGCAACATCCCCTTTAATACTGACAAGATGTTTTTTAAACCGGTTTATACCCCTTTTTGTATCTTGTTCACAATAATTGTATTTTATGTAATTTTTGTCATTCAGATTTGGGTTATAATTATATCATATTTTAACCCGGATCACCACTTCAACTAGATACTAAATAAGACATCTTAAAATAAAACAAGCAATCTAAAAAATAAAGTTTTATACTTACTTTGATTTGCTCGAACTCCAAACTTCCACTTGAGATAATTTCTAGTGCTAAAATAGTCAAAAAAACCTAATAGGAATAAAAAACTTCAAAACTAAATCTGATTTACCTGGATAATGTTTGGATCTATTTTTCATAACTTTGAAAAATACTTTGATCCAATAAAAATCTCAAAATCAAGTGTTTTGACGTTTCTCTCTAAAAATGAGTTATTGTGATCCTTACAAGATTTTATTTTACTAATTGGGGCCGGCCCTATGCGTTCGCCCAGGGGCTGGCACCTAATTTGACAGCCCAAGGGCCTGGATCGCCAGGTGGCCGCCTAGGCTTTGGTCCTGTCCATGTTGCCGATTGAAGAACTATACTCGCTAAAGATGGCATCACAATTATTGTAGCACTTAATATCTTCATTGTTTTTATCCGACTTCATTTATGCGCTTTCTATTCCTTGCCTTGGGAGCCTCTGATTCTCTTTATCCTCAATAACTCTAATTCGATACTTGATAAGCCCATATAATTTTCCTCCCATGTTGAATTCTCTCATTCTTTAATAACCTTAATCTCATGGAATTGAAAATAACTCACTGATAACCTCACACAATGGAATTGTGTGTGATTGCAATACTGTAAAATTTATCATTGGAAACCTGCTAGTAAGAAGAAAAATTTCCACCATATCAGGTCCTGATCCATGTACTGCTCATTTCTGTAATGGTTTTGGGTTCCACTTCGACCCCATTACGTCTTAATTTCAAGATATTGGTGGGTGCATACAAGGGTAGAACACACTACAGAAGCTCCAAACTGTTTTGGATATATGATTCTTCATGGAGTTAGAAAATAATTCGAACATGGCATATTTGTCTCGGGAAAAATCGTTTGGAGAATGGAGTGTAGAGGCTCCCCTTTCTATGTATTCTCGTGGTAATCAAGCAGATTGAGCTTTCACTCGCTGAATATGGTTAGTGAAAAAGAGAAAATATTTATCTTCCTAGCATTCGTGTATGATCCGAGAGTGGGATACTCGGCTTGCCATTGCTGAGCTAAACAAAGATTAATAAGCACTAATTTAGGTGCTGAGCAAAGATAAGAAGTGGATCAAAGTTATGGAAGTGGATTTGAAGCTAAAGACAACAATCAATATGAATCCCCATATTTTGACTGCAGACAAATTGATTCTGACCTCATTTGATACATCTATAGTGAGCCAACAGGTAAAAATTGTTTCAGATCGTCAGGGTAACTATTAGGGAAGTTTTTTGAAGTACCAACTCTTTTTACCAGCAGAGTGAACCTTATGTGGAAAGGTTTACCTAGGGCTGGGCAGGGCGCAGGTCCTAGGCGGGTGTTTATGTGGTAAGGTCTACCCAGGGCTGAGCAGGATGCAGGCTAGGCGGTCCCTTAGGTGAGCATTAGGCACCCGCTTAGGTGGGCCAAAAAGTCACTGCCTAGGGGTGAGCATTAGCCTAGGTGGGCCATCTAGTAGATGAGCATTAGGCACTCGGCTAGGTGGGCCAACTAGGGGTGAGGTGGGCCAACTTGGGGGTGAGCATTAGCCTAGGTGGGCCAACTAGGCGGTGAGAATTAGTCACCTGCCTAGGTGGGCCAATTAGGGGTGAGCATTGGGCACCTGCCTAAGCGCCAAAGGTGAGCCAACTAGGAGTAAGCATTGGGCACCCGCCTAAATGCCAAAGGTCATACCTTAGAGGTGAGCATTAGGCACCCGCCTCCAAAGGTCACCACCTATAGGTGAGCATTAGGCATCCGCCTCCAAAGATCACCACCTAGAGGTGAGTATTAAGTGCCCACCTAGGTGGATGCTATACCACCTAGGTGGGTGGGCGCTATACCGCCTAGGCAGCTGCCACCTAGTTTAGGCTTGAGCGATCTGCCCTGGTCCGTCACCTAGTTTATGCGTCCTTCCAAGGGCCAGCACCCACCTAAGCAGCTGCCACCTAGTTTAGTCCTGAGCGATCTGCCCTGGGTTCGTCGCCTAGTTTATTCGACCGTCCAAGGGCCACCAGACGGCCCAAGGGCTGCCGTTTGATATGCGTAGGCTTTTTGGATAGACAGGCGGCCGCCTAGGCACTCGAAAGATGGTGTCGCAATCATTTTAGCACCTTATATCATCATTGTTTTTTAGTCGACTCTCTCTTTTTATTCTTTGCCTTAGAACTTAGGAGCCTGTGGCTCTCTTTATCCCCATAAGCCCATATAATTCGCTTTCCATCTTGAATTCTTTCATCCTTTCATCGTACACAATTTCAGTCTAAAAATGACTCACTGATAACCTCATACCATGGAATTGTGTGCGACTGTAATACTGCAAAATTTATCATCGGAATCCCGCTTAAGAGAAAAATTGCCACCATATCATGTCTGGATCCATGTTTTGCTCATTCCTATAATGGTTTTGGGTCGACCTCATTACATTTAATTTCAAAATATTGGTACGTGCATACAAGAGTAGGATCCACCACAAAAGCTCCGAACTGGTAGGCTCCACTTTTGATGTACTTTCATGGGAAACAACGAGATTGAGCCTTCACGCTCTAGATATGGTAAGTAAAAAATATAAAATATTTCTCTTCCCAGCCATTCGTGTATGCTCCGAGAATGGGATATTTGGCTTGTCATTGCTGAGTTAAACAGAGATTATCAAGCACTGATTTGGGTGCTGAGCGAAATAACTAGTGGATCAAAATGACGGAAGTAGATTTGAAGCCAAATGTAATCCCCATACTTTGACCCCAGATTCTAACCTCATTTGGGTGAAAATTGTTCAGATCATCAGAAATAACTATCAAAGAAGTTTTTTGAAGTACTAACACATCCTTATCTCTTCAAGACAAAGTGAACCTTACATGAAAGGTCTACCCAGGGTGGGCAGGGCACAAGCCCTGGGTTGCCGGCTTGCCATGGTGAGCGTTGGGCACCTACCTAGGCAGCTGCTGTACTGCCTAAGCGGCTGCCACCTAGTTTGACAGTGGGCAGGTGCTGCACAAACTAGGCGGCTGCCACCTAGTTTGACCGTGGGCAAGTGCTGCACCGCCTAGGCAGCTGCCACCTAGTTTGACTGTGGGCAGGAGCTGCACCGCCTAGGCGGCTGCTACATAGTTTGACCATGGCCAAGTGTTGTACCGCCTAGGCGGCTACCACATAGTTTGACTGCACCGCCTAGGCGACTGCCACACAGTTTGATTGCCTAGGCCTCCGTGATACACCTAGGGGCCGCCGCCTATGGCCCAAGAGGCGCATCGTCTAGGGGCCGCCACCTAGCTGATGCGTCTGCTCAGGCGCCACCACCTGCACCTAGTTTGACTGCCTAGGGGCGCATCGCCTAGGGGCCACCACCTAGTGCCCAGGGCCACCGTTTGATGCGCCCAAGGGCCGCTACCTAGTTTAACGGCCCATGGCCACCGTTTGATGCACCCATACGCTGGCTCAGGAGGCGGATCATCTAGGGGCCACCACCTAACTGATGCATCCTCTCAGGCGCCGCCACCTCCACCTGGTTTGACTGCCTAGGGGCTGCCAGCTAGGCGCCAACTAGTGCCCAGGGCCACCGTTTGAAACGCCGCCGCTACCTAGTTCAACGGCCCATGGCCACCGTTTGATGCGCCCATACCTTTTGGAAGTGCTGTGCCTGTCCCCGTTGCCGACAAAAGAAGTCACAATCATTGTCGCACCTTATATCATCATAGTTTTTTAGCCGACTCCATTCTCTTGCTTTTTATTATTTGCTCCGTCACTGTTTTTTAGCCGACTTCATTCTCTCGCTTTTTATTATTTGCCTTGGGAGCTTCTGGTTCTCTTTATCCCCATAACCCTAAGTCCATAGCTGATAAGCCCATATAATTTATCATCAGAAACCCGCTAGTTAAAAGAAAAATTTTCATTATATCACATCCTGATCCATGTCCTACTCATTGGTTTTGGGTTCCACTTCGACCCTATTACGCTTAATTTCAAGATATTAGTGTGTGCATACAAGAGGAGGACGCACCACAGAAGCTCCGAACTATTTTGGACGTATGATTCGTCGGTGCCATGGGGTTATTCAAATAGGTCGAATCAAGAGTGTAGGCTGCACTTTCTATGTACTGTAGTGGTAAGCAACGAGATTGAGCCTTCAAGCCTTGGATATGGTGAGTGAAAAATGAGAAAATATTTCTCTTCCCAACTCTTTTTGTATTATCCGAGGGTGGATACTCAGCTTGCAACTAAACAAATATTATCAATCACTGATTTGGGTGCTAAGCAAAGATAGCTAAGATATTATCAAGCATTGATTTGGGTGCTAAGCGAAGATAAGAAGTGGATCAAAATGATGAAAGTGGATTTGAAGCCAAATGTAGTAATCAATCTAAATTCCCATATTTGACCGCACCCAAATTTATTTCAAATCGGGAGAGTGAACCTTATATGAAAAGATCTACCCAGAGTGTGTGGAAAGGTCTACCCAGGGGTGAACCCGGGGCGAGGCCCAAGCCTTAAGCGGAGCGGCTGTCCAAGGGTAAGAGTTGGGTACCCGCAGGCCCAAGTCTTACGCAGCTATCAGGGTTGTGAGGCCCAAGCCTTAAGCGGCTGTCCAAGGGTGAGAGTTGGGTACCCGCAGGCCCAAGTCTTAAGCAGCTGTCAGGGTGAGAGCTGGGTACCCGGTTAGCCTCTCTCGTCCTTCCACCTATTTTCCTCCACAATTTCAGTGTAAAAATAACTCAATAATAACCTCACACCATGGAATTGTGTGCGACTGCAATACTACAAAATTTATCATCGGAAACCCGCTAGTTAAAAAAAAAATTGCCACCATGTTCCATCCTGCTCCTTACTATCATGGTTTTGGGTCCAACTTCGACCACATTAAGCTTAATTTTAAGATATTGGTAATTTTAAGATATTGGTGTGTGCATAGGAGGACGCACCGCAGAAGCTCCGAACTGTTTTGGATGTATGATTCTTGTAGGGGGTAAGAAAATAATTTGAATTGGGTTAATGGGATGCAAAGATATTGAGCCTTGGAGGGATATAGTGAATAAAAAATGAAAAAATATTTCGCTTCCCAACCATTCGTGTATGATTCGAGAGTGGGATACTCGACTTGCTATTCTTAAGCACTGATTTGGGTGCTGAGCGAAGGTAAAGAGTGGATCAAAGTGACGGAAGTGGATTTGAAGCTAAAAGTAGTAATCAATCTGAATCCTCATATTTTGACCGGAGACAAATTTATTCTGACCTCATTTGATACAGTTGTAGTGATTGTTATAAAGAGACAACATCTGAAAATTGTTTCAGATCATCAGCGTAACTATCAGGGACGTTTTTTCAGATCATCAAGGAAACTATAAAGAACCAACAGATGAAAAGTTTATATAGAGCTCGGGCACTAAACAATCAAATTAGAGCCTACCAAAAAAATTTCACTAGAAGAGGTTGTTTTGATGCCCAAATATCCTCAAATTGATCATCTCGATATCAAGATGCACCAACATGAGAAAGAAATGGATTTTAAGTTTTGGAAATAGTGCATCTTGTATCGCATTTTTGGACCGTCAATTTTTAAGATTTTCAAGTTTTCATAGATATGCTCTATCTACACTATTTTTTAAGCTTTAAATTTTATAATTAGAGATGGAAATATATTTTAAGGCTATCACAAAGATTTTCAGTATTAAAACTACATTTCTCAACACTATTTAAAGCTAGGCTCTAATTTGATTGTTTAGAGCCTCGGCTCTATACAAGTCGCACCCATATATATATATATGAAAGATACTAAGGTGAGCCCACTAGCTCACATAATAGTATAAGCCCAATGGCCCAGATTGAATCTAGGCCGATCTGACGGGTGAGAGTGTTTGAATTTTAATTTTTTTTTGTTACAAATCCCAATCATTTGAAATTTTAGGTGGATATTCTTCTTATCAAGCTGTACCTAATAGAAATATATAAAAAAACAATCCATAAACTTAAAAATGACCAAAATACCCCTAAAAATTTATAGGGGGTATTTTGGTCTTTTTTTCATGTAAAATATATTTTTAACATTTTTTAAATATTCATCTATTTTTTTATTAACACACGTCTACAATTTCAAGTGATTTATATTCGAAGAAAATAATAATTAAAATGCAAACACTATCAGGCATCCGTGATCGTTAGATCGGCTTAGATTCAATCTAAGCAATTGGACCCATTTTTTCTTGTGAGGCCATTGGGCTCATTTTTTCTTGTGAGCGTATTGGCTCACAGAAGCCTTTACACACATACACACACACACATACACACACACACACATACACACACACACAC
>NW_006499435.1:4678692-4711128 GCF_000471905.2 Amborella trichopoda
ATATATATTGTATATATGCATGTATTATGGATTGTATTATGCATGTATTCCTTTAGGAAGATACCTGCTTAGAAGGGTTTCCTTGATCATTCAGATCACCTTAAAATCGCTCGATGCGCAACCTTTTTCTAGAAAGATAGAAGAGCTTAAAGTTTTTATATGTTTAGATCTGCATCTAGGGTTTTAAAACCTAGTGATCCAGATGCAGAATCATTGATCCATGTTTCCCTCTAGTAGAAATCGCTTGATACCATTTCTTCTATAATTTTTTTACCCATTTTTTAGGGTTCCACGTGTTTAGACATCGGATCTGACTATCTGAAAATTGGACAGTATGTATTTTGAATCTAGAGGCTTAACTTTTTACAAGTAGATCCTATCTACATTTTGTTTATTTATTTGTTTATTTTTTTTAAGGTTAGTCATGAAGTCAAGTATATCAAAATCCCAAAATCAGGTACGGTTTTGGTGTTAGTACTCCCACATCTTAGTCACCATAGTATAGTTTAATTCTCACGCTACCTACAAGCACTTTAAAAAAAATAACTTCAAAACTATTTGAAAAAACCTCATAAACTATTTGAAAAAACGAGTAGGGCTTCTCCATTTAATTACCCAAAAACAAAACAAAAAAAAAAAATCAAGTTAGCCATGGTTTTCAAGGGATCAAACATACATTTTATTCTTGGAGGAGCATCCAATCTTCTCACAAAAAAATAGCGCTTCTCTTGTGATATAAAATTGTAAAATATTGGGAGCCAAAACATTAGCATTGCTCAAGAAATAGAATACAAAGCCTACAAATGATATTTCAACAAGTCCTAAGGGTAAATTCGTCTTTTACTCCCATTTCCCATTTCCCAACTCTCAAAACCCCTGGATAAGAAGCTTGTGGCTAACTCGTGGTGGAAACACACACTCCACACAACACGCAGCACTAACAATTTGGCTCCAACCAATCTCAACCGTCAGATCTTGGCCCCATCCGGCCCAGATCCTCTCAACCCACTATCCCCAATATACAAAGAGTCTCACTCCTTCCCCCTCATCTCTCATCACTTCTCTCTTTTATCTCTCATCAACCATTTCTCACGCTTCTTACAATCCATTTCTCTAAAACACAACCAAGCTCAAGAAGAAGCCATTAATGGCCACTCTTCCTATCACTTTCAGGCCCCCAATTGGACGAGTTCATGCCACAGCTGCCTCAAAATCTAGTAGTGGAGGTGAAGAGAAAGGTCTCTTTGATTGGATTACTGCGAAATTACAGAAAGAGGACCAATTCTATGAGACCGATCCAATTTTGAAGAAGGTCGAGGAGAAGAATGGCGTCGGAAAGAAGAATTCGGTGACGATCCCATCACCAAAGAAAGAGGGTGGGTTCGGCGGCTTTGGAGGGCTTTTCGCAAAGAAATGATGCGAAGATTCAATCCTTCTGAATATTCAAAATCCTGTTTTATGTGAAGAGCATTATGCTTGGTTGGGCCTCTGCATTTCTTTCAAATCTCTTCCTTTCGGTTTTATTTAAAAAATCTTGCAATTATAAACTTTTAATTTATGTTGGCCAATCGATTCTTATGCTTATCCAAAACTTGTGCTTTTGCTTGGTAATTAGTATGAATTTTTTTGGGTAATTCAAAGTTGAACTTGAGATATAGTATTGCTAATGTCAAGCCTAGGCCCGACTCCTAATTATTTCAAGAGTTAATATTGAGTTTTAAATCCTTCGAATTTCAGAATTTGGAGAGATTGGTAGCCATTTTTCCATGAAATTGATGGACATGATTGATCTTAGTGTATCAATTTCTTAGATTCTTGGACTAATTTTTTTTAGATGAATCAGTGGGGATATTGAGCCCCTCCCTGTTTTATTAAAAAACCAAAAAGATTTCACATGAACATATCTTATACAACTCTTGACAAGGGGACACTAGCAACGTCAATTAATGCGTTGCAAAATCAGGGGAATGAGCACGCCACACTGTTGTTTCATCCATAGAAACTACTACTTTGGCCAAAGAATCGGCGGCCATATTGCTTCATTCTTGGGCTAATTGGTTTCGTAGCGGCCATATTGCTTCATTCTTGGGCTAATTGGTTTCGTAGTTTGGCTTGCCATTTTAAAGCATAAACCATTGAATCGCTTGCAGTTGATGAATGTTGTTAAGGCCCGTTTGGATGACCCCCATATTGTGATATTATTGCGGTATGTTTGCAAGTTGTTTAGGCTTTCTAGTAGTCTTTAGCTCCATGTTGCTTTGGGGTTTTGGTGGTAGCATCCCCACACTCTAGTCACACGTTTTAATAATAATAATAAAGACAAATAGGATAAAAGAATATTGAGATTTCATGTGATCCGTAACGTGTCATTAGAGAAAACAGTCGATGTTTTAACTTTTAGCTATCGCTGCTTGAAACGATATGGGAAGGTTTATCACTGGACAACTGATTCATCAAGTATTTAATAGTTTACCTATTTTCAACTATTCCAATGGACTTGCCATTGATGCCGGTAGAAAGGGAGTAAGGGATTTGACAACGCACCAGTACGAGTAGTGTCCATGTGGAGTGAAGATGGGGTAACTGTGTGGTTACCCACTGAAGTGGTGGTTTTAGAAGAACCAACTATATGAAGAGAGGGAGTGGTCTTAGAACCACTTTTGAGCTTATAATTGGTAAAGAGTCCACCAGTAGCAGTGTGAGCATGAAGGGCAGTGGTTTTAGTGGTTTTAGAACTGTTCATACAATTGACACCAATGGGCTTGCCGTTGATGCTGGTAGAAAGTAAGGGATTTGAGGTCCCTTTCTCGAGTTTCCCTGAGCCTAAGCTCGGGTGATAGGATCAAAGAGACTACTCAAGAGTAACATGGGAGTAGTAGATTGAAGAATCTTACTTCCCATAAGTACATTCACGGATGTAGGGATGATGAAATCCCCAATTCGGATAAGAGAGGAGTAGTTAGACTCCATAGCAATTTTTAAGAAAGAGTGAGATGAAATGCTTGTCTGAGAGCGGACAGTACCAACTATAGGGTCGCTTATCTCCAATGGAGTCGCTAGCTGATGGGGCCTGGATCTACCTCTCCCAGGCTCCCTCGGGGACCCAGGTTCGACTAGCGCATGTGTTACTTGTGTGTCACACGCGGATGGGTATGTCTAACTATGAGAGGATTTTAAAGCGATGAAGAGATGGACTCGAGCACCTACCTTACCGTGGTTTGAGTTCGTGGGATAAGCTCAGGTTATTGCCCTCTTAGATCAATGAACGAAAGCCCTTCAGCTATTCAACATCGAGGTTTGGATGCAACCCCTCTCTAAACTCAACACTTTACCTCAAATTTCTCTTGAAAACTGCTAATGAAATCCAAATCTAATGTACTCCTATCTAATGTACTTTTTATGAGTGAATGGTTCTAGTATTGGGGTAAAGTGGTTAAAGAAATAGAAAAGGGAGGGAAGAAAGAAGAGGATAATAATGAGTGAATGAGTGATTGGTTTAAAAGAGAGAAGAAGAAGAAGAAAAAGATGATAACAGAAGTGAAGAGACGACCCAAAGAAAATCGGGCAGCCTCCCGACATAACCTCTCTTAAGAGGTATTACTAAAGACAAAGAAAAGCACCAGGCACGAAGCCTTGGTACCCGGAGGATTTGGAAAGTAGAGTTACATGATGAGGTAGGTCACTAAAACAAAGAGCCCCTTAAAAGTGATCAAGGGTTAAAAGAAAATGAGAGAGAGAGAGAGAGAAAGAGAGAGAGAGAGAAGAAAAGTCTCTCACAACCCAAATACTATGTGACTCAGTGGTTAGAGTAGTGAAAGGGCTAGAACTCTAAAGAAAGCTAACTCATAATGACCCCAACCTAAGTGATCGAGTGTAAAAGAATCAATGTATTTTATGGCCCGACTTCACTGTACGAGCCAATGGTTAGAGTAGCAATCCAAGAGTTAGAACTCTACGACGCAGCAATTTGAGAGTTAGAACTCTAAGACACTATCTAAAGAAGGCCCCGAATCGAGTGTTTAAGAAGTGCAAGAAATATGGTAAGTAAAAGTGAGAATAAAGAAACAATGAAATAGAGATAAAATAAAGTGAATAAGAAGTCAAGGCATGACTTATGAAGAGAATAAGATGATTAAAATGAGAGAAAGAAGAATGGATGGGGTCAAGGGGTGATGGACCCGCCTATGGTACGGATCCAGACTCTAAGGGGAGATGAGAGAGGATGAGGAGCGGATAAGGGTATGAGAGTAAGGCGGATGGGCAGTATGAGAAGGTAAACGAGTGGGGCGAATGGAGAAGATAGAACAAGAGAGAGAGGGGTACACTAGAGAGGGGCAGATGGAGAAGATAGAACGAGAGGGAGAGAGAGAGAGAGAGGGGTAGGCTAGAGAGGTGCGGATGGAGAGATAGAAAGAGAGAGAGGAGTAGGCTAGAGAGTAGATAAAGGGGCGGATGGAGACAGTGGAGAGAGGGGCGGATGGAGAGAGTAGAGAGACAGACAGATGGGAAAATGAGAGAGAGTGAGAGAGAAAAAGGCCGGGCCTGCCCTAGTTGTGGTTTGAGAGTTTGGACATGAGAGGGAGAGGGAAAGAGAGAAAGAGAAAGAGGGAGGGGGAGGGTGAAGGCTTAGACCTGCCCTGGGTCCAAGCAGGAGAGAGAGAGAGAGAGAGAGAGAGAGAGAGAGAGAGAGAGAGAGAGAGAAAGAAGAGATGAGTGAAAGAAGAGAAAGGGAGGGAGAAGAGAAAGGAGAGAGAGTGGACCTAGAACGAGTTTGAGCCTAGGTGTGCATCCATCGGTCCCTTTACATGTACATGAGAGAGAGAGAGATATTGGGCTTGGTGGGTCAAAACTAGGGTCCAAAGCTTAGGTGTATGGTTTAAGTAGGTTAGGTTGAGGTGTGGTGCATGGGAACTAAGGTGTATAGAATAGGCTAAGATACATGGTGCACTATGGTGTGTGGTGTAGGGTGTATGGTGTAGACTAGGGTGTAGGATAACTAGAGTGGGGTGTAGATTGTATGGAGTAGGATTGGCAGCTAGGGATTCTAAAGTGTATGGATGCTAGGAATCCTAGGGAGTACGAGGTTGGAAGTTGGAAATCTTAAGGTGGTTGGAACTTTGGGGTTCTAGGAAGTGTAGGGTTCTAGGGGTATTTTCTCTATCTAGGAAATGTTTCACTCTCCTATCCACTTGGTCTTGAACTTGCAAAGTGAAAACAAGAAGTTGAGAACTCAAGAATCTCACTCTAAAATGTTTAAGTATTCAAGAATTTTATGGCAAATAACCAAGTTTTCAAGAGTGTTCAAGAACTTTATTACAAATGATTTTAGTTCATTATATAGAGCAACCACAAAACAAGGGTGGAATGCAAAAAAACTACTAAAATTGTCAAAAAAAAATGTATATTTTATGAATTAAAATATTAATCTTATTTTGGACCAAATGACCAAAATACCCTTCAACACTTTTCAACAAATGTCAAAATCATCCCTCCATAAAGGACCTCTTTCTATTGCTAGGCCTCGGAAGCTTTTTCAAATGCTTACTGTGGTAATTCGAACGATCAATTGTCGTAGAATCGATGCTTGAACTATTGTGCACGTTTTGATACCCTTTGATCATCTTGAAACAGATTTTTTAGGAAGAACCCAAAATCTGGCCAAGTTCTATAAACTTGTGATTCTTCGACCACCAATTTGGCACAATCTATGATGTTCCAAGTCATCATTTTGATCATAAATTGAAGAGGATATTATCACGATCATTTTACAATAAATTTCATCTATTTGGTCTCCGTTTGAGAACGTTCCAATATTGAGAAATCGCTAGAAAATGGGATTCTGACGACCGAAAAAATATGTCATTTTTTACTCAAAATTTGTGTCATCCTGTCTTTGATCATACATAAAAATTATATCAAACTGTATCTGTTCGAAGCACGGTCGCAACGAACCTATAATTGCAACGATTCGACTTCGGGATCTTGAGCTTTGACCTCTCAAAGAATTGGACGTTCTTCTTTATAAAATCTGAATTTTCATGTTTTGAGCTTATCTTCTCTCTAGAAATTCTCTTGTTTCGGGTCACGCCATAATACATGTCATATGTCAAAATGAGCAGATCGTCGAGATCTAGCTCGTGTCCGAATTTGAGCTTAATTGGACTCAAAACAATCAAGTTATGAGCATTTGAAAATCATCCCAAAGTGAGAAAATACAGTTTTCATAAATAGAAACTGGTTCATCGAGGCTGCACCGCAATAGTGCAGAACCCATCCTTTTATGGTAAGTTAGGCACATAATGGTCCCGGAGGGTCCAATTGAGCCAAAATTTGGTACCTGGATATTTTTCAATGTTTCGAATCCAATAGCAATGGTCTGATACTATTTTGAGATCCAAAAAATAGGGCTATAGTTATATGGTCTATTTTCAGCATGATGCGAATTGGATTTGAAAATCAAGTTTGACCCTGATCATATCAAAACTCATCATAACGTGACGAAACTTTATCGATGTCCTTAAGGTATCCAAAATTACCCTCTCATGTAATTTGAGGTCATTCTGACACTTCATCAAAGGTCGCCCAATTTTACGCTTATTGCTACAGTGTTCCTGTGATCTGGCGACGTCTTGGGCACCGGGACCAGGTTACTACCGGCTATCTTCTTATTCGCCCCGGAGATACAAGTCTGTCAAAAATAATGTATAACAATGAGATTTTTTAAATTAAGTCAAAAGATATAAGTAAAATATTAAATTGTTCTTCTCTTAGGTTCATACTATATAAAATTTCCCAAAGATATGCGATGGTTCTCCCCTAAAGATCTATTTCTTAGCTAAAACACATAAATACCTTATATTCCCTCTTGAACCTTTACTTAAATTCAAATAAATATATTTATAAGCCAAAAATACATTTACAATAGATCAAGATGCGTCTATTAGGCTTTGAGATTAGGAAGGCTTGAATTCAACATAGGATATATGTAGCGCTGGCTATGGGCTGGGCATGGGTAGGGTTGGCCCTGGTGTGATCACAGCCCCATCCTTATAAGCCACTTGTGTCTGGTATGGCCTAGGAAGGGCTAAAGGGCTCCAAGACTAGGTATTGGTTCTGTCCAGGACGAGCCAAACCTAATAAATTAAGAAAAAATAGAAAAGAAAGGAGAAACAAGGGGAAAAGAAATAAATCAGGCCCAATTGTGGCCTAGGCACCGGCCCCGCCTGGCCCTCTGCTTGGGCTATGGTTGCTCCACTCTGGCCCAGCCCTCATGCTACATTTTGTAGTCCAGGCTTGAGTTTTTTAGGGTCAGGTAGATCGGGATGGTTTGCTTGGACCATTGCCATATGAAAGAAAGGCTAATGTGATCTTACCGAGGGGTACATTTTCTTCTTTCTTTTCTTTTCAGCCCATTTTATTTCTTTTGGCAAAGATCACTTACAAGTAGTTTTATTACAATAAACTCTTGTAAGAAAATAAAACTAGCAAAATCTAAGATCTTAAAAAACTTGATGCCACTAAATCAATTTAAAAATAACCACAATTCTTGTGTTTGAGAATGTAAATACAATATAATTAAATACAAAAAGAGATTGGCGAAGATTACCTCAACCGGACTTATTACACCCTACATCGAGTCACCACCATCCGATGGCCCGGGATCAACAATCAACCTGGAAAGCAAGTTTAGGTCAAAACCTCTAATAGAACTTTGAACTTCTCTTTATCACAAATTTCAAACTTAGGTATAACCCAAAAAATCTAGTTTAAGAGAGATATCATCTACTTACTTCTATCCAACCTTTAGGATCAAGATAACACAATATGAGAGATAGAGATCAATACCAACTAGATGGGGCTTGCCCCTTAGATCTACTTAGAGAGAGAGATGATCTAAGTGGGGCGTGGCCCTTGCCAAAATTCTAGAGAGATGAACCTTTTAGGTTGGGGCGTGCCCCCCTAAGCTTACTAAAGAGAGAGCGAGAGAGAAATATTTAGAGAGATAAGAGAGATATTTGGTGTAGAGATTTATGGGTATGGGGTTCTCTATTTATAATACAAAAATAGGATTAGGGTTTTTTAGGATTTTCCATGGCTTGCCTCTTCTTGTGAGATTGAATATGCACCATTGATATTGGGAGATTTGTGGGGTAAGAGATTTGAGCCCTCAATTCTATAGATAAGTCATCAATATCATGTGGAAGGTGCTAAAATCTTTATCCCCATTTCCTAAACCATTTTCCCATCAATAGACATTCAATAAAGTAATTCCAATCATAATATTGTACTTTCCAAAATCCATTCAAAGCTTCCTCAAAGCAAAAAATTTCTAAAACATTATATAACTTTATCTTCAAGCCAAAACTTGATCTCACAAAAAAAAGAAAACTCCTTGGAGTGGAGTGTGCCACTCTAGGTGGCACTCATTGGCTCCACCCACATTGCAATGGTGGGCCTATATGCTTATTGGGCCTTCCATGTAAAAATAAATAAATTAAAATTATTTTATGATTTTTAAAAATTCATAAATTTCAATTTAAATAAAAATCAATCTAAAATAAATGTTTATATTTTTATAAATCCAAATTTGATAAATAAAATATCTAGAAATCTAGAAAAATTCAAATAAAAAAAATCTAAAAATTATATATCAATAAAACAAACATAATTAAATTCATTAGATGAAAAAATGATCTATATGTTCTACGAATTAAATAAATAAACATTGGGGCACTCCACCTTCAATTGTACACTACGGTCTACACTTACTTTCTCAAACCGACTCAGTGTTGCCCATGTCCCACAATCCATGCAAAAGCTCATTAGTGGGTCACCAAAGACTAGCCAATGGGTAAGGGATCGTAATCACAGTTTGTGGATTTTAAGTTCTCTCCTAGAGACATACCAATGTCACCTAGACCTGATGCGACCACATCTCATATGGCGTATAAGGGTATCTCTCGCATATGCATAAGCTTCATCTTGAAAGGTGGTTCACTTTCTCAAACAATTATCATATATGCATGACGTGTGATGGCACACAGATGAGATTTTGGCCCCCATCTCCGAAGGCCACCATCACACGCAATGGCCACACGGTCCCTTGGCTCACTCATCCAGACATATTCCGATTCATCAAGGGATGATCTATTAAAACCCATATCGGATAGTTTTCTATATCCAGATAACATAAGTATTTTTCAACCGACTGATCTAGTTCGTAAAGCTTAATTCGGTATCAACAAATGTTATTTGCTTAATATGGTCCACAAAGGACCACACTCCTATTAAATTCATGTTCTATTATATCAAAAAAGGACCACACTCCTATTAAATTCATGTTCTATTATATCAAAATATTTAGTACAAACACCAATAATATTTTTAATGACCACACTCGCCCCAACACCATCCCTAGACATATGTTAGGATATAGCATAGAATTCAAGCAATACTCTTTATGTTCTCCCAAGAAAGAGAGCAACAAGTATTTTCTAAGTAATGAGAGAGACACTAAATGCTGACATTCATGAGAGAGGGAAGCAACAACCCTTATCGTAAAGGGACTATACTTTTGTACAATGAGGCTGCGATATATTATGGTTGTTAGATGTGAATATGACAATTTGGGATGTGTCACAAAATTCAAAAGTTTTGTTTTAGATCTTGGAATTAGATCAATTGGAGAACTTCAGCTTTTTTATTTAACATCCAACGGCAAAAAGTTACTTCCAGCCTTTTTTGCATTAAAGGTAAATGGTCTTATTAATAATTTGGCTAAAAATTACTCTTAATTTGCTTTCAAGTGTTTATAGATTTTGATTCGTAGTCAATCTGGTTGCATTTTAGGCTCTTTGCACATGGTCCTGATTACCATGTTAATGTTAAAAAAAAAAACAAGAGAGAGAGAGGGTCCTAATCTTGTTTTCGGGTCCTTGTGGGGTTTGCTCAACTAATGAGGCAAAACTACAAGCTCTTAAACAAGGGGTTAGGAGCTTGCAAATGTGATCTCATGGTGCACTAATCACGCAAATCCGTTGGATGATGAAGGGATGTAATTGATGAGATTTTTCTAATTCTCTCATAAATAGAAAGAGATATTAAGAAGCCGGTACTTCGGCCAAACCGGGGAATCACTGAAAAATATTCCAGTAGGTAGCTTTGAGTCCAGCTTTACTACTCCCACTCCAAGAGAAGAGACTTAGGTCACTTCCCAAGGAGTTATTGGCATTGGAGATACCCCTTGGCAACCTTCCTCTCGTTCTCATGACTTCTCCCTTTCGGTTCTCTTTTTTCATTGGGAAAATATTTGATTACGGCTTATTTTTAGGTTTCCTTTCACAATAGAAATAAGATTTAAGAGATATCTTCTAACATAAAAATTGTATATTTATTTCTTCTAACCCCCTAAGCTACTTTAAACATGTTTTTTTTATATCAAACAAATCTAAAAAGGCATACCTTTTCTAAAAGCCATCCTCTCAAAGTTCTCTTTCTTTCTCTCCCCCACCCCTTTTCTCTCCGTCTTTCCTATCTCTAATCCCTCACTCTCTCTCCTCCTGCTCTCTCTCTTCATGTTTCCCATCTCTCTCCCGTTACTTTCTCTCCTCTCAAATATACAGAGAGAAAGAGAGGTGTTTGGATAAACACAACAAGAGATAGGTATTTAGTAGTGAGAGATTACCGTATGGAGAGAAAGATAGGTGTTTGGATAAACTCAGAAAGAGAGAGGTGAGGTGGTTGGTAGTGAAAGATTATCGGGAGGAGAGAGAAGTGTTTGGATAAACACACGAAGAGAGAGGTGTTTGGATAAACATAGAAAGAGAGAAGTGTTTAGATAAACATAGAAAGAGAGAGATGTTTGGTAGTGAGAGATTACCCGGAGGAGAGAGAGAAGTGTTTGGATAAATACAAGAAAAGAGAGGTGTTTGTATAAATACGGGAGGAGAGAGATGCTTGGTGATGAAAAGTTAGCGAGAGGGAAGAGAGAGGTGTTTTGATAAACACTGGAAGAGAGAGAAAAGTGTTTGGATAAATACATAAGAGAGAGATGTGTTTGGATAAACACGGGATGAAAGAGAGAGAGAGAGTGAAACAGGCATCAAGAGTGAAAAAGAGAAAAGTTTGGAGTATATAAGTAAAGAGAGAGAAGATATTGGGTTTAGAAAGAATATGTCTTTCTCATATTTGTTTAGGTTAAAAAATAGGTTTAAAGTGGCCAGGGATTTGGAAGATATTTTTTGAGACCTTAAGTTTATTAAGAAATTAAAATCGAAAAATAGGAGATATGGAGATATTTTCCCTTTTCCTTTTTGTTTTATCTAGTTTTGTTCTCTCTTTTCTCTTTTCGCTCTATGTCTACTTGTACATTCTCATTGAATAAATCCTTTTGTGGAGACTGATTATATATTATAACATCTATATATTATAAGATCGTTAGTTTTTTATACGACTCACCGTCATCCTTAGCCATCATATATAAAATTCGATAGTTTAAAATGTATCATATAGTTTGAGAAATTCAAGTTCAGACTTTATGTCTAGTCCTTGCTTTACTTCACGGGCAAGGTCTCTGGTTCAAGTCCAGGATGGCCCAGCTGCACCATGGAACCTGATTTCACATCTACCGATTAATAATGACAGTGACTTCCATGTACCAAAAACAAATAGTCTCATTATAAATATTTTCTTAACAATATTATTTAATTAACAAAATAAATTCCTTTAAAAATTAAAAACCAAGAGAGAGACCATTGCTACAAATGAAAGGGCTCCATCATGGTGAGAGAGATATTTGTGTATACATTGAAATGAATTGCCCAGCTGCGCCATGGAACCTAATTTCACATCTACCGATTAATAATTACAACGACTTTCATGTACCAAAAACAAAGAGTTTTATTATAAATATTTTCTTAAAAAGATAATTTAATTAACAATATAAATTTTTTAAAAAATTCAAAAACAAGAGAGATACCATTGCTACAAATGAAAGGGCTTCATCATGGTGAGAGACGGATATTGGTGTGCACCGTTAAAAAAAAGAGAGATATCGGCGTGCATCTGGGAAGGGAAAAATTTATATAGAGTCGAGGCTCTAAACAATCAAATTAGAGCTTACTTTAAAATTTTCACTAGAAGAGGTTGTTTTGATGCTCAAATATATTCAAATTGATCATCTCGACATCAAGATGCATGGATATAAAAAAACTATAGATTTCAAATTTTGGAAATAGTGCATTTTGTAACAAATTTTTGGACTATAAATTTTTAAGATTTATAAGTTTTCATAGATTTATCAATCTACACTATTTTTAAAGTTTTAAATTTTATAAATAAATATAAAAATATATTTTAAAACTATCACAAAAATTTCCTATATTAAAACCACATTTCTCACACTATTTGAACGTAGGCTCTATAATTTGATTGTTTAGAGCCTATGCTCGGTACAAACCGCACTCGAGATGAGAAAGGCGCTAATACCGTAATTTTGGTGTTCTCCCGGGCGTTTCCCTGGTTCCCCATGCGCCAGAGGGTAATTTCGTAACTTTGTCTCTCATATAATTTACAGTTTTTAACGCATATTTTCGCGCGTTTTAACAAATGAATGTTGGTCTCGTATCGAAATAAATAACCATGAAGGATGTTTTCCTGGCCCTTTAATCGCTGCCATTTCTTTAAACTTAAAACCTCAAATCCTGGGGGAAAAAAAAAAAGCAGACATTGTACCCTAGATTATGCAGAGATATCAGGAAATCATTCAAATCGCATTTTGATTCTTTCGTCTCCGGGTCTGATTTGATTGGAATCAAGAGAAACACAGAGTTCTGGTAAGATTTCTGTGATCATTCTTTTGTTTGATTCTATGGATTTTTTCGTGGAAACAAAGGGAATACATGAATTTAGTATGGTAACATTGGTTTCCTTTTCAATGGCTTCTATTACTGTAATTTCTGTGGATTTTTTGCTGAATTCTTTGAACGAGGTCTTGATTTCACGAGCTCAGCCGTAGATCTAATGGATCTCTTGTACTGATGAAATGAGAGAAATGGAAAGCTTGTGAAAATGGCATGTCCTTTGCTCCAAATGAGAGTAATTCCACCTTTTCTTCTTCTGATCTCTCATATGATTTTAGGGGAAATAGTTGCAGAGTTTTGATGGGAATGTCTGTTTCGTAAAGTACCGACTGAACTGGATCTGGCTCTGTAAAGACTGCATTATCAAATCAAAGAGAAAGCTTTAGTTTTCTTTGAAGGTTTTAGTGAAGAAAAATGTTGAATACAATAGAGATGGCAAAGGGCATCAGGAAAGCACGCTTCAAGCTCTAACTTTGTTAAATTTATTCGGTTTTTGCAAGGTTAGAAAAGAAGCTTGATTTGATAATGAAAAATACTGCATGATCAAACCAGAGAGAGAACTTTAGGTTATGGAGAGAAGGAAAATCTCTAACACACTGGAACTTTAGGTTAATTTTTGTGACATTGTAATACAATAATTTATATCTATAAAGTTAACCTTTTCCTCAAAAAAAAATAAATACTCAACACAGTGGAAACTAAAGTTTAGGAAAAATATTTTAGGAAGAACTAGCTTTAAGTATAATCGTTTAACTCAATAGATTTTATAAAAAGATGCTTGATGAGAGTAAGACGCACAACCTGAGGTATCATGATGGGTTTAAGACAGTAAAAAATCTATAATAGAATGTAGATTTATTTAAAATGCTTTAGAAAGGAAATGAAGCTTTATGAGAAAAAAAAATGATATATAAAGTGCAATATGTACTGTTCAGGCAGAAAAGCAGCTTTATCTAAGTAGGGTTAGGGTTTTCCAAAGGCTCAATGAAGTAAGAAACTGGAAATTTAGGGATCTTCAATGATACTCTCAAGAATGGAATCCCTAGTTCAGTATAGTTCGGGGTTTTAAATAGGATTCAGTAAGAAAATAAAAAGAGAGGAAGTTTAGGGTTACCTCACTAGCTTTAGCAGTAAAAGAAGCATAAGCAGTAGTTTGATGCTATTTTAAGGTTTCAGGCTAGGTTTAGAGTTTAGACCATATTTGTAGGTCACAAGCTCTTTGAAGTTGTATAAAATGGAGGAAAACTTTTCCAGGGTAAGATTCACGGTCTCTAGTCTCTGAAATGTGTTTTTTTTCTTTTTTTCTTCTGAAATCTGGATTAAAAAATAAGGATTTCCTCCATGTTTTAGGTTCCTTAAAGCTTTCTATATTTGAAGGTTTTCAAGATTACTAGGTCAAAGGTGCTAACAATGATAGAAGGCTTTCAAAAGGTCCAAGCTTCCTAGTTCTGTAATGTTTCGTCAATGGAAAAATACCCAAAAACTCTTTGAAATTTCAAACCATGATTTCACCAAGGTTTTCATTGCAGTTTCTTTTGCTTACAAGGAAAGCTTGGAAACATACAGGCAGCCATTAGTTGTTGCTTCTCCTCTCTGTGCACAGGCTGTTGCTTCTCCACACTCACTCTTCTTCTCTTCTGTCTCTCTCTAGCCTTGTGATTTTGAAACCAATAGAACACATTCTTGCTCTCTATCTTTCCATAGAAGCTCAACTGAGATGAGATCCTCTGAATTTGCTCAGCAGTTGGGGTCCTAAGCCCTGCTCTGAACAAATCAGTCAGGACCCTAACTTGCTCAGTAGTAGGATTCCATCTCCCACATTTTACACCCCCCTTAATACAAAACTCTGACAAACCCTCTTCCATATTTGTTTGCTCTCTCTATATCTCTCTGTGCAAAGAACCCACTGTAAAAAGCTCCTGTTCTTTGCAGAGAGAGCGCATATGATCACTGAATCATGAATCTTTCAGGCTCTGTATTGGTATATAAATATGTGGTTTATGAGCTTTTGGTGTCTTTTTGTGCTGGTGGTCCTTTGTTTATTGGGGCGTTGGATTTAAGGCAAGAAAGGCTTGACTGTGGACTCCCCCTGTCTGGTTATCTGAGCTTGGTTTTTTGTGTGTACAGAGAGAGGGAACATACTGAAAGACAAGCCAGTTCAGCATTTGGGGAAGAGAGCTTGCGGATTCTCTCTTTAATAAGGTAAGGCTTTTCGATCTTGGCCAAGCTTGACAAGGCCTATGAATTTGAAGTTAAAATATAGAAGGGTAGATGATTGAACAACTGTGATGTTTTGATGTAATGACAAGAAAACCTTAAAAAGCAGAAGACTGGAATCAGGTTCAAAATAACAAGGATTAGAACAAACTTTGCAGTTAAGGAACTAAAATACTATAAGAATATGGTATATAAGCTAAGATACTACATTAGTGTATTCCTCAGTGGAATGTCTCATAAATGAACCAAAATAAAGTTGGTTGGTTTATGGAAAGCAGTTTATTCTTTTTCATTTTTCAAATAAGGACTACTTAGCATTGCTTTTTCTTTCTACAAAACCCCTATTCTAGGTGAAATTTATTCCAAAACAATGAACTAAAATGGTTAACAAATAACCCACTTCTATCACAATTTGCAGGGTTTTCTTCTATCAATTTCCCATTGTTGACTCTGACCAATGAATTG
This sequence comes from Amborella trichopoda, assembly GCF_000471905.2. Next base: position 4,694,235 of record NW_006499435.1, read on the forward strand.
CTCGTCAAATTCTTGCATTTCTCAAAGTTTTAAATCGCAAATTTGGTAATGAATGAACTGATATGGACTGAAAAACTGACGATGTCTTTAATTTCTTATTTCTTCAACAATGCAAGTTCCTTTCCTTTCTACAAAGCCCGTTTACAACCAAAATTCAGTCCAAACCTTCAAATTTAAAGGAGTAAACAAAACACCCATTTTCTAAAAGGAAATCAATTGCCATTTTCTAAGGTTTCGAGGCAACTCGGACAAATGTGGGCCAAAACTTATCTGCTGTGTTCAGCAAAAGCTGTCCGTTCCAATTGCGTCCCATCATGCAATCAGGGCCGTCTGGCCCACACTGTTTCATAGGATCCTTGGTCCTATAAGAGAAAGATGTTCCCCTCTAAGATTTCTCAAGGTTGGGTTCTCTTGTCATTTTAAAAAAAGCTTTGGGGTGGTCTCATTAAATCTTTTCCCTTATATTAATCTCCCAAACCCTCAAGGCACTTGCCAATTATTTATTGATTATGCTTGTCTAATTCGGTTTTCAGCACACTCTATTTTTGTCTCTGCAATTTCCAAGACTAATTCGGTTCTAAACTAAGCACCCAACCCACCTTTTGCCCTGCTTATGTTCCCGAGTTCCCTTGGGCCTGTCTCTAACGTCATTAAACAAAAGTTCAGATGTCTCTTTCTTTCTCTCAACAGCACTTTTAGATGTCACTTTCCCTCTCTAACCGCATGCCTTCTGATTAGGAAAACAAGATAAAAAAGAACCGAGATTCCTTCTTGTTTTTGTTGTTATTTAAGCTTGGTTTTAGAAAAGGATGAACATGCCTTGGTGTCGTGTTGGGAAATTCTCTATTTATGGAGCCCAAGAAAGATGGGGCTTGGGCAAATCTAACGGGCACCAAGTTTGAAATGCAGAGGGCTAAAAAAAACTGACCATGAACTTGACTCCAAAGTAGTAATGTTTAATGGACAAGATGTGGTTTTTTTGCTTATGTCGATACACTATGGGCAGTGATAGTCATGTCTTATATTTTAGAAACTTAGACATCTTGTTGGAATCCTTTTATATTGAAATCGTGCTATAAAAGTACTTAATGTCACCTAAAATCTCACTTCGCCTTTTTTTTTGAAATGTTGTATAGATGTGTCGTGTCTGAAAGGTCAATTTTGAAATTGACGTTTCTGACACTTGTTTCTGTGTTAGATATTTACATTTGTATCCATTTTTAGGAAACACATTTTTATAGTTGTGTCACAAAGATATGAATATAAGTGCGTATTTGACACGGATACAAGCGTTCAAAACGTCAATATTAAAATTGATTTTTCAAACGCAACATGTCTCTACAACATTTAGATAAATGAGGAGGTGGTGTTTTAGGTGTCATTAAAGTACTTTTATGGCAGATCTCATCAGAAAAGTTAACAAGAAGTGTCTAAGTTTTTTTTAGGAAGTGTTAGATATGAGTGTCATATCCTTGTCGATATTTGCTAAAAACTATTGACGCATATGCCTACATTATAAAGAAATGTCGATGTGTTAAATATTTGACACATAATTGTTAGAGATGTCAATATTAAAATTAGCCTTCCAAACACATGTTTGCATATTTGTATTAGTTAAAATTAAAGTCCTTTTATAATAGTTCTTCAAGAGTAAAGTTTAACCAAAAACTGACTGGATTTACCAAGTCCACGGCATTTCTTTAGTGTGTCTACAATGACTACGAAAGTAATAGGAGTATCCGTGGACAAAAAAGATCTCTATGGCTATTGAGAAAGAATCAAATCAGATAGTTCTATTTCTCAATGTTTCTATAGTTCTATTTCTCAATCTTTCTGACTTGTGCTCCTATGGAACGTGAGCCAAAAATATTGAAAAAAAATTCAGTCATTCATTCTTTAAAACCAGTATCCATGTTATGTGATTTTACAATATCGCATATGTGAAATTTAAACCTAATATTTCTTGAGCTTGTGTGAACTGGACAAGATTATTGGTGACAGGACAGTTTGGTGGAAAACTCAACTGAATTTAAGACAAACAAATCGCCCAGATCTAAGAAAACTCTCTCTCTCTCTCCCTTGTGCATGACCTTGAAGTTTCTCACACTACCCCCTCTCTCTCGAAGAAACGGCCAACTGAGTGAAATATTAATGCGGAAGGCCTCAAAAGAATACGGTGTGTCGTTTATGTTTGTTTGTGGGTGAATGACAAATGAACATTTCTTAAAATACTCTCTGCATGGCAATGAAAGCATTTTTTTAAGAAACCATCTCTCTATAACTTCCTCTATTTCTCTCTTTTTTCCATGCATCGATGGTCCCGGCCATGAGGGGAGTTTCCATCTTTCCAAGACGGCGGCTGCAAAATCCAACACCAAGAAAACCCTAATTTAAAGGCACGCGTGACTTCAAGGTGTCTCAAGGTTTTGTCCTCTCTCTCTCTTTCTTTTTTCTTGGGCTTATGCTCTTTCTAATACTACTAATTTTAGATAAAAGGAAATGTTTTAGATCTGACTCTCTTCCTAATTCTTTCTTCCGGGCGGCTGATGCTCTTTTCTTTTGCTACAAAATTTCAATGTGGTTTGATAGGGCTGCAGCTTTATATCAAAATAAGTAAAGTTTCACCTCATAACCAAGCGAAAGTTAGAAAACCTTTATATCAATCATCTCGGCTTTAAAATTATGGTTGTGAAAAAAAATTAGTACTTTAAGCTCTAAAAATAATGTATGTTTTAACAAGTTGTCTAGATTGTCTACTTTGCCTTAAAAATAAGTGTTCAAAGATCCACACGATGTGTACATTTTTTTAGTTTAAAATTTTATTGTTGAGGTTGGAAAAATGCTTTCTAGACGAGGATTTTGAGGTGAGGTTTTATTTGGTTTACATAAATCCTAAGCCTTATAGAAATTTCTTCCAATTTAGATTAGGTGCTCACTGCTCTTTCTGTAACCCTAAAGAGCGCCCCAGCCAATCTCATGGGCGCATGCTATATATTTCCTCCCTCAAGCAATAGACTAATAAAAAGATTTGCTGGTCCCTTGTGAGCATTTTGTGCATCTGCTCCCTTGGGTAAACCTCTTGTTATAAATTTTTTTTGGACCAATTTCGAAGGAAAAAGAGTTAAATAGGATGCCTCAAAAAAAAAAAATCCTAAGATGGAACAAAGGTATCTAATTTTGCAGGGCAAGATCTGGGTTTTCAAGAACTTGAGACTTTTTTTTTCATATAAATAATCATGTGATGACATGCAGATAAATATCAAAACATGGGATGGAAAATTTTCTTAAATTACTTCTTTGCCCTCGGAAGTTGGTTGTATGGTATGCTCGCACCGGAACATGGTATTTTTGCACATACATTTAATGCATCAGGCCAAAGACCATTAAGATCTTTTATCTGAAAATTTCAAATGGACTTTGGAGTCACTAGGTGTAATTTTTCATGAGAAAAGAGAGGATTTTTAATTGAAGATTACATTATTAGAATAATCCAGAAGTCTGTTCAATATTAGGATGTTTTTTTTTCAAGCAGATGTGAACTGCACATATGAATTTCTTCTTTTTTATATTTGAATTTTTTAAGTTGATAGATAAATTGATGCAAGGGGTGACTTGCCCAAAAATTTGAGGTCGTAACTCTTAATGTACTCCTAGATAGGGCTTTACCGACGGACTAAGGGCACATTGTGCTCCAATTGGAGCAGATTAATCTTTTGGGCACTCTTAAAATTTAGAGGCATGTGCACTTGGTCACTACAAATCACGAGAACCGAAAACTAGTGCGCGTGCCCCTATTGCCCGGAGGCTATGTATTATTGCCTCCATACTGTTTCATGTATTTAATGAGGTTTTTGCTTTTTTTATTCTAAGAGAGTTTTTAACTTGATATTTAGCAATAATGTAGTTTTCACTAACATATCCCATAAATTTAGGCAAATTTCTGGTCAAGTGGGGGTCCAATTAGAGATGTAATGATAATAATAGTAATTTTTGTAATAATTGGGGTTATATTTTTCTCAAGACTGAAAAAAATATTAGGGAGGAAAACTACTATGATCAATGACCATAAAGCAGGCAAGGATGTGTGTCATCATTGCTTAATCAATTGTTTCAACGGTGATGAGAGTGACAATTGAATTGCATTTACACGTGAATTGAATTTATGAATTAAAAGGAAAAACCAAATTGCTCTCAAATTAGCCCATATCCAATTTGGGTCGATGTATTCATGAGTCATATGGTATGGACACTACGTTTTTTGAAAAAAAAAATATATATGAAACATAGTATGGACGCTATTTTTTAACCCTTTTCAAGCTAAGAAAAGAAAGTGGATTGTGTCAGTAGACGGTCAATATAAAATTTTTATCTTATCAAAACCTTTTATGAATTTTGAATTTATGCTATTTAATGATGATTTAAAAATGATGATTTAAAAGGGGGGGGGGAAAGGAGTAGGTGGTAGTAGGTCGTCAACGAGTGGTTAGTGAATCTAGGACTTCAAGAAAAAGTAGACCGTAACTGTGATTTGGTGTCTCTTAGATGTACAACATGTACCATGTTGCGGTTTATATCATGGGCCCAGCGTGTACCCTACTATGGTGTACATCACGTAAGTGGGGGATGTGCATTGTGTATATCAACTTCACGTAAGTCGGGGATGTGCATTATGTATATCAATTTTGGACATTGAAACTTTGAAGTCGACTAAAACCAATTGAAGTTAGATATTCGGCAACTTACTATCTTCAAGCTTTGAAGTTGATATTCAGAATAACTTATTATTTTCAAGGCCTGTAGTAGGGGCAATTTGGTGAAAAATAAGAAAACAGAAAAGTGGTTTCAACCAAATAAAAATAAAAATTTTGATGGGATTTTAAATATCAATAGTTCTACAGGATATGTGCATAAATTACCCTCAAATATATCGTAATGTAAAGCTTATTTTTTTATTGATAATGGTTTATGTTTAAACACATATATCTAAGGAGAAATATATAATAAGACTTCATTTTTTGTGCGAGGTAGTCACAATGAATTCGTCATTGGATGTGAAATGGTGTGGTTGGGGATGTTCCATTGATTCGGCTTAAAGCTTAAAAATAATGATTTTTTTAACTTTGTGACGCACTTCAAGTTGTCATATTTCGCATATGATGGCTATTGATAATTTTAACATTGTACAAAATGATATATTATCATATAGTATACAAGCCTTTTAATAAGGGATTATATAATATAAAATTGTATATTTTTTTGTATAAAGGTGTAATTGAGTTTAGCTGTCAAATGTGAAATCTGGCAATTTGGGATGAGTCAATGGGTTTGAAAATTTTGTTTTTGGATTTTGAGCCCGATCAATGACACAATTCTAATTGCGTCTTTTCATATCCATGGACCGAAAGTGTGAGTTTTTTGTGCAAAAAGAGAACAGTCTTCTTACACATTTATCCTTATAATAATGTGCATATATAGTCTGGATATGGTTTATTGATCCTTGATTGGACAACCTTGAAACCCCTAAAAAGTCCTACCCAATTGAAATAATGGTGGTTCCTTCTTTTTGTCATGAAGATAAGGCTTACTTTGAGACTACATGTAATTAAAGTATATGAGGAGAATGTTTTGTTAATTTATTCGATTTTTGTTTCAAAACAAAATTTAATTTGTATCCTTGACCACTAGAATCTTTGTGGTCCTTATGGATCCTATGTGCATATAAGCAAGTAACATTTGATTCACTGGCTAAACTGAGTTGGCAAGAACAGCGAGTTGCATTAAATGTTTTTGATCTTGCTATCAAATTGATTAAGTGGCCAATGGACCTTAATTTGAGCCGGTTAAAGGTTGATCCTTTCCAAAATTATGGACCTAAAAAATGAGTGCCATGGATTCCCCTGTTTTTGTTACTTATACATCAAAATTTTCTAGTGAGTGAAAACGGCGTCTCTCATTTCCTCTTAAAATATTCTATGTGAAAATTAAAATGAGCTCTATATGTTAAGGCTTGTTACTCACCCCCATTAACTGTTATCTGTAGTAGAAAAATGCACGTGCACATAGTCTTGAGCGTTTAATTTGCTAAAATAAACATTATCTTACTTTATCGTAGATCTCTCCTGTTGATTTACTATGGATCTAGATTTATGATTGACTCATTTTCTACTTTCATCTTTGGCCTCTCTTCAGAAAACTTTTTTGTATTGGTGTTTTACATCGTTTAATTATCATTCATCTCTCGTACTTTCTCTTCTCACACCCCATAAAATTTTTGATGTCGAATATCCTATATCTCTTAGTTCTTATATTTAAAATACAAGCTATCGAGAATACCAAAAGTCATATTCTACTCTCTCTTTCTTTCTTGGGTAATATGTATGTAAATATATTAACTCTTCCTTGTTTTTGGTTAATATGCGTGCAAATATATTTACTCTTACTCCCTCCCTCTTATGTTTCTCTATTTTCTTTCTCTTAAAAAATTTTACTTATAAAGTTTTTTTATTCTAATTATCATTTATATCCTTAAGAAATAAACTACTGGTTATTTGATAAAAAATCTAAGGTAATTATTACCCATTGTTTTTACAATTCGTTGGTTATTACTTTCCTACCTAACCACTTTACACATTCGTTGAATTAATTGTATTAACAATGTGTAATAGCTAGTTTAGATTTTTTACTAAATAGCTATAGTTACAAAAGGAGAGTAGAGCCTTTTTTTTATTTCTTAAAATTACTGATGATAATTATAAGAAATTTATTTTATAAATTATTATTTTAAAAAATAATTTCTTGAAAAGGAGAATAGAGAAACATGGTTGGGGGAGAGAGATAAAGAAGAGTTAATATGTTTGTACGCACATGGCTTAAGAGAGCGTGTGTTTAGGAGATGAGTTTTGGCATCCCCATAGTTTACGTTGTAAATATATGAGAAGAGTTTTTAATACTAGTAAGTTTATGGGTGTATGAGGAGAAAGATGAAAGTTAATTAAACGAGGTAAAATTGGTACAGAAGAGTATGTTGAAGAAAGAAGTCAAACGGTGATTAGTAGAAAATGAGTCAACCAGTGCATATGGATTACCTAATAAATTTACAACAGAAGTATACTGTAAGGTAATATAATCTTTATTTTTTCTCAACCCATAATTTTATTTTGGTAAATTAAATGCTTGAGACTATATAACTCTTTTATAATACTTTTTGTTTATTCAACGCATTGAACGAATTTCCATTTTGCTAATAGTATGGAAGCTGGCAATACTCATGGGAAAATTGTTTCATGCGGGTTGGACTGCATTCTACATATGCGGTTTAGAAAGTGTAAACCTTGCATCTTAAAGATGTTGCAAGTACGTGTTCCATCTGAAAAGATTGGAAACTAACGGTCCAAATGTTTTCCTAAGAGAATTATTATTATAAATTTTTTTATTTTTTCATCTTCATTATTTCCATGTTAACGATTGCATGTCTTTAAAAATTAAGTCTTGAAATCCATCTCAAAAATAGATTTATTAAGAGGCCCGCATTTCTATATATGCAGGCTTGGCAGCATAGAAACCGGGTCCATACCAATACACCTCTATGAAAGAAGGCACCAAAACGTGGTGAAAAGTTTGCATGGTGAACCACCACAAACGTGTTATCTGTGGAACGTTTATATTTGGAATGAGTTTATGGTGTAAGAGCAAACTAGCCATTAAAAAATATTAGGAAAAAGTATATCATTAAATATGGTAATTATAAAAAACGGATAGGTGACCAGGATCGTCCACCTCAGAAACCGATTTGGATCGGTAAATCGGTGGTTCGGATCGTCACTTTAATGTCTAGAAAAAATAGTGAACTGGTGAAAAAGTGTGTAAAAACAGTGAATCGGTCAAGAATTGGTTTGGATAAGTAATCAATGTTTTTACTATAGCAAAACGGTGTTTTCACTATAGCAAATTGCCGGTTCTCTTTTAGACCAAGACAGTTTTTGATATATTGATAGAATTGGCACGTGGTGATAGATTCTTGGGTCGAAAAGGACGATTTTGTGCCGACCTGACGATTTTTAAATCATTGATAATTATGGATTGGTCCAAATTTGTGGAAAATATATGCAGTGGTATACTATTATGATGTTTGCACCATTGGAATGGTTCTTTTATTTTGAAGCACCTTACGCTTTTATTTTATTTTATTTGCTATTTTGACCCTTGGTCTGATAATGAAAGCATTGGACTGATTTTTGCATCCTCAGACATTTCTATGCTTTATATTTTATTTTAAAGTGCATAGTTTGATGTTGGAGACATTGAACCGAAATTTTCTTAAAATAACACAAAATTGGATGGTCTGATATCTCTAATGTCAGACCTTCCCAACTACTTACTAATATCTCTACTTTATATAGTTATGTTCCAGTTGTTTCGTTGAACTGCAAATTTTTTGAAGTTTGTTACGCATTTCTTTTATCCTGTGAGCACTCTCATGCTTTTTCAAAATTGAAAGTCTATCTAAGCTTCTAGATTTTAAGAAAATTTCCCCAAATTTTAAAAGTTTTTGTGGTAGAGTGGGGCTTGACAACCTAGGACATAAAAAGCTTGAATGGCGTCATGGGAGTATTCGTTGGGTCGTTTTGGCATTGGAGATATTGGTATACAAAGGTTGACCATTGTCTAAAATACAAAGATTTTGACTTTCCTATAATTACCATATTTAAATATGGTACAGACATAAATTTTCCAAAATATTAACAGGTTCAGGGGGATTGTTTTCGAACCTTTTTTTATGGATGTGGATGTTTTATGTGTACAGACATAATATCCACATTCACTCGATGAGGTTGAATGCGGATCCTTTATATGTTGTTGGTTTTATATTAAAGTAAAGTGATTTTTTCAAGATACATTTAAGATATTTCCTGTTTAAAATTTTACCCATAGAACAATGGTGGCTCTACAATGTTTCACATTTAGGATGGAGAGGTCGGGACTGGCACGTATATACTGGAGTCAGCCTTTACAGACATAGGCCTCTTCGGCTTTCTACCTCTGAGGCGGCCTTTGAGCATAACTTTCGTGAGTGATAATGCTCGTTTTTTCACCTTCACCGTGATTACGACTCGATTATGGACCTTCCTACCCTCGGGATAGGGCATAGGCCATGTTATGGGACATAGGGGAGGCTTGCTTTTATGCAATGTTTAAAAGATTGACCGATTTTTTTAAAAAAAATTGGCCGATTAATTCGGGAATGGCTGATCTCGATTTGGCCCTATTCCAACGGTTATGTATGCAGGATTTTTTTTTTAGTACACCAATCGGATGATTAATTGGACTAATTGGCTATTTGTTCAAAAAATCGGCCTATAAGTGTTTGCAAAGCTGTTCTTATAACATTTTTTATATATTTCTCTTTCTTTTTTTTTTCTATTCATTTATTTTTCTACTTAAAACTTTATATATTATTACAAATTCTTTCTTAGCTAACTGCAAGGTTTGCCGCCTTGGGCAAATAGACCCAGATGCATCAGAGTTGGTCGGGCGCAACAAAGTGCCAAGCCTATAAGTCCCTCAACTCGGGGGGATATAAAATGTATTTGTTGTTGATCTGATTTGATCTTCCATCTAATACCTACACTACCTACCCTCGAGGGGCACACATAAATGAGAGAGGGAAAAAGTTTATATAAGGATGCAACCTTATAATGTAGTACTACGAATGCATTTCAAAAATCCATCGGAAGAGGTAGTTTTAATGTTGAAAAACCCTTTGATTAATCATCTCGACATCGAGATGTATGTCCAAGAAAAATAAATAGATTTTAAGTCTCATAAATAGTGTATTTTACAACATATTATCTATACCGTCCATTTTCAAGATTTTCATATGTTTATTGATCTACTTGATTTTAACCATTTTTAAAATTTAAAATTTTATAATTAAATATAAAAATATATTTTGAGATAATCCTAAAAAATCCATCGAAAAATGTTGTTTTAATGTTGAAAAACCCTTTAATTGATCATTTCGACATTGAGATGTATGAATATAAAGGAAAAAAAAAGATTTTGAATTTCAGAAATAGTGCATCTTGCAATACATTATCTAGACCATCTATTTTCATATGCTTATATATCTACTTGATTTTAACCATTTTTGGAGTTTGAAATTTTTTAATTAGAGATGAAAATAGATTTTCAGATAATCTTAAGAATTTTTTACAACAAAATTATATGTTATGATAAAATTTGGAGGTGCACCTTAATTGGATTATTTAAGGTTGCAACTTTATACAAACTGCACCCATTTTTAATTGAATTCCAAAATACCCAAAAAAACAAGCATGGCCTTGAGATGAAATATTATACTAATTTATAATATTATATCATATTATATATTATATATTTATATTTACTTTATGAATAATATTTGTATATATTAATAATATATTGATCACTAAAAAAGTATTGCATTAGGTGCCTAATCATTTTGTTTGAAACCCAATTATGCTTATAATTATTATTATTATTATTATTATTATTATTATTATTATTATTATTATTATTATTATGTGACAATATAAAAAAACAATACATGTAAATTTCAAACATTCGTTTACAATTTTTTTGGGATATTTTTTTTATTTCTAGAGTTTTTTAAAACTTTTTTACCAAAATTGTATTTTTTAAAAAAATTCAGAGGCACTAATCAGCCGATCTAGTCCGAATCGGTCGTACTAATCGTCTTATGTGGACATAGGGCATGTTATGGAATGACTTATGTGAACCTCAAACAATGGTGGCTCTGCAAAAGTCCTTGTGTTGCCCCCCTGTTTATTAGCCGTGGGAATTGCTTCGGGTTGACCCGTGGGTGGATCCAACAAGTCAACTCGACCAGTCAGGACCTAGATAATAGATCCGGGTTGAGCTTAGGTCTATTTGACCTTGACCCGACTAAATCTAGTTACCCAAGTTGGATTCTATCGGGTCTTTGGGTTGAGGCCAACCGAACTGGCCTGAGCCGAATATATTACATATAAGTAATACTAGTTAGATTTTATAAAATATATATAAAAGAATGTATATATTTTCTATCTATAGAGCCGGGCCAAACCCAGCCTGCACATCAGGTTCGGTTCCAATTGACTTTGACCCGAACTTGGTCCGAGTCTTACTTAAACCTTATCGTGTCAGGAATGGGTCAGCGTTGTCCAATCAATATTGGATTATCTTTTTGCATGAGCTTGTATGAATTAGCATGTGTCGGAAGACATAAATTTTCTTTTTCTTTTTTTTTTCTTTTTTTTTTCAATGAAAAGGAGTTTTGTTCTTAACATTTATTTTGACACCTAAAGCTAGGGTTTTAAAAACATCAATCCAAATTCGAATCACTTGATTTAGATCAGATTTAGGGGGCTGGTCTGCTTCCTTATACATATCGAAACTGTGATTCACGATAGGAATTTGCTGGTTCTTAGGTAGAATAAGGTCAACCTAGCCCCACTTTAGTTTTAATTATTTTTTATTTTTTATTTTTTATTTTTCCTTAAGTTTTTATTTCCTCATTGGCATTCTATCATCCCGAGCGCCACTCCTGATCGGTGATTTTAAGATCAAGACCCATATCCCGGATGGCCCTTTCGAGTCATAGTTCGGGGTCTCAAACATTGCTTAATGCTATAAACCCGGATCCCTCGACCGACAGTTCATATCATGTAAAACAGTATAACAAAAATCAAAAGCTGCACTGTTGCGAAGGCTTCGTATCAAAATTTTGAAAGGCTTCACAAGCAAATATCAGAGCAAAGATACATGAACAAAAATTTTGCATCTTGTTATCGTTGCACAAAGATTGATTTTGTCACTTTTCTTTTTGAATTATCATTTGCGATGCCCCTTTGATTAAAGGAAAAGGTTCATAAAATTCATCAATGGTATACTATAATAGTAGGGGTGGTAATGGACCCGGACCTGGGTTGGGTCCGTGTATGGTTCCAATAATTTTACCCGGGTCCGGGTCCGGATCCAAGTCCAAATATTGGACTCGAACACTATTGGGTCCTGGTCCATGTGGACATGACCCGGATCCAACCCGACCCGTTGATACCCCTATATAATAAAAAGACATACCCAAGAAATTTATTGGAAAATATTGCCTCAATGTGAGGAAATTCTTTAATTAATCATCTCAAGCTCAAGTTGTATGATTATAGAAAAAATAAAAAGGATTTTGAGTCTTAAAAATAGTTTTAACTTGTTGACTTGTATCGTATTATTTAAACCATCCACTTTTAAGGTTTTCAGTTGTTTATAGATCTGCAATTCTATTTCAATTTTGGAGCTTCCAATTTTATAATTTGAGCATCTTAGTAATTTCCAACACTAGTGTTGGAATGCAATTTACTTTTTTTTATTGTTTGAGGCTGATATCTTGTATAAACAACTCTTGATTAAAATTGAAGTATGAATAGAAGTATAGAACTTATGTATGGGCTACTTTTTTTAAATGGATTTTGTGTTCTTTATCAGGTGAAAACTGAGACGGTATGCAATACAGAGTCACAAAGGCCGCCCTTGTCAGAGTGTCCTAGAATCGATGGTGAACTTCTATGGTTATATGTACTTGGGGATGGTAGATCTCCTGTAGATACATAATTTATATAAATTTGGTGTACATATTTTACACGTAATTTATATTTAGTTGGGCATAGACATTTAGAAAAGAGAAAAGTTTATATAGAGCTTAGGCTCTAAACAATCAAATTAAAGCCTACCTCAAAACTTTCACTAGAAGAAGTTGTTTTGATGCCCAAACATCATCAAATTGATCATCCCAACATCAAGATGCATGTAAATGATAAAAAATTGGATTTCAAGTTTTGAAAATAGTGATCTTGTAACGCATTTTTGGACTGTCAATTTTTAAGATTTTAAAGTTTTCATAGATCTGCTCGATCTACATTATTTTTTAAGCTTTAAATATTGTAACTAAAGATGAATATATAATTTAGGGTTATCACAAAACTTTTCAATATTGAAACCGTATTTCTCGACGCTATTTGAAGGCAGGCTCTAATTTGATTTTTTAGAGCCTCGGCTCTATACATACCACACCCTTTCAAAAATTGCCCTCCTGGGTAGGGCGATCCCTGGCCTTGGCCCTTGTAGGGCCAGCCGCATTGGACTGGGTTGGCCCTAGCCTTATCAAGGTCAGACTAGGCAAGTCCAGGCAACTTAATTAACGAGGAAAGGAAGAAAAAAAAAAAAAAAAAGGTTGGCCTGGCCCAAACCCTAAAAGAGCCCCGGCCCAAGCCGGACCAGCCCTACCCTCAGGAGCTGCTGCGCAGGCCGGACGAGGCGACAAGCTCATTGGCAGCCCGAATGTCGCCCGCAAGGGCGTGCACTTGCTTTTGTAGGTCTGTAATTAATGTGACATTGTTTTTGTTTGAAGGTTGCTTATACGATTAAGATTGTACTAATCCCCAACACATATATTGTAGGGATATTTGTGAAAGGGAGGGTATTGCCTATAAAAAAAAAAAACTATATATTATTTTTAATAATATCTTTTTGTTTACTTTCAAAATACCCATAAAAACACTTGATCATGAGCTGGAGAACGGGAGAAGTTACAAATGGGTAAATGTTGAATTGATCTCTTAGAAGTATTTCAATAAATTTACCAAAATTATTTGTACAACTCGTTTTCAAAAGGGAAATATTCGCCAATATTTCCTATTTTCCTGGAATTAAGAATATATCCTTCATATGTTTTAATGTACACTGATGTCCCCAATTCTCAAAATCCCTCTTCCAAAATACCTTTGGTTCGGACTTACAATATCCGTACGAATCTATTGAGAAATTGATTCAAAAATTAAAATTACATGTGAACCAGCTTGTTTAGATTTTTCAATACCGAACTACTTTACTTGAATTTTGGCTTTGGAAATTCAAAATCCGAACTTATCCTTTCACTTATTTTTTTAAAATTTGATCCTCTATCCCTCTCTCTCTTTTTCACTTGTTAAAACCAGCCAGAATTTCAAAATCTGGATTGATAATTTCACAAAACATTAGTTTGCAATTTCATATTTAGGGTATAAATTTGTAGTTCCTAAGAAGGATACTAACTTAAATTCCTTTTTAAATAATAAAGCGCATGTATACTATGCTCCTGCTTCACGCAAAACACCCAAGTCTAAAAAATTTTCAACCACGTAAGAATTATTAGATGATTGTTTTCCAAATAACTTTTAAATTTTGAGTTTTATGACGCTACTTTAAAAATTGAACAGTATCTATTCAATCTTTATGTTTCTTTTTTTTTTTTAAGTACATAGAGATTTTACTTTGGAATTATTATATTAAGATTAATTTATGGTTTGAGCTTTGTAGAGATTATATCCATAAAATTTGGGATATAAAAAATACTCCTAAGCATGTTTTGTAGTACATGGATAGTATACACCCGGAGTAGGAAACATTTGGGCAATAATGAAAACCTTTTCATTATTAAAAGAAGCAAAAAGAAACCATATCTTCCAAAATTTATAATGGAAACCTCTTGTGTACAAAAGCCAACCTTTGACGATTAGAGAGAAAGATGAATGTATTGTTAGAGAGAGAAACATGCTTTTCTCTCTCATGCCAAGAAGGAGCCCGAGCTCCTCCTCGTCTCCCACACTTGAATTTCTTCACTCCCTTCCCTACTCAAAAACAATCTCTCACCACCACATTCTATCCCTGTAATCACACCTCTTGATTCTCTCTCTACAAAATTACGCCTAAAAGCTTTTTCAGGCAACGTTTCTCTCTCTAGAAGTCTTTCGGGTACAGTTTCTCTCTCTAAGTGTTCAGTGCCTGGAATCTTGCACCATGCCTCTAATCCACTCTCTTTGCTGCAAAAGACTTGCTCATTGTAACAATGAATCAAACTGCCATGGCCTCCTCCTGAATTTTTTAGACTTGGATTGCTTTCTTCTAAATAAATCCATGGATCCCCAGATCCCAAATTCCTTAGATCTGCCATTGCAATGTCTCCTGTAAATTTAAGAATAAAAAGAATGAAAAATGCATTTTTTATAGGAATTGACAAAATTAAATGGATGAGAAAATGCAAGAAGTACGAAATAAATGACATTTTAGAGTGGGATAAAATATGTTTAAATAGAGAGTTTAATTTCTGCTGAAAACTTCGGATGAAAGCTTGGAGCTTTGCCAAAATGCAAGAATTCCGTGATTATACAGCAAAATTTATTTTTGAACATTTTGCCTCCAAATATCAAATGAAATTCGCTAAAATTTCAAACCTCTCTCTCTACCCACCTGATTTTGAGCACACCTTGAACATGGCACCCAGTACTTCATCTGCATCCACATCCGCCATTGTATCCCCAAACCTCCCACTCCTCCCTGAACCAGGCTCAATCCATTCCCAAACCACCCCTCCACTCCTCAAATCCCACAACCTCACATACCCACTGTGACCAAACGCACCAGAGGTCACTGATACAACCATCAAAGCCCCAAATTCCTTCAAAAACCTCAGCTTCATGGCTGCCATGGCCTTTGCAGAGCTTCCCCCTTGCCTCCCTATCTCTGAAACCACCTTCAAACTCGATTGGTCGACCGATAATATGCAGTTCTCTCTGTGTCTGCATTCGAAAGAGGCGAAAACATTAGTTTCGGATGAATCAATGGCTGTAACACTGGCCTTGAAGATTCTTGGATCAGATGGATCGACCCAATTTACAGAGCCCAAGAATTGACCACCTAAAAGCTGGTAAAAATGGAGGCCTGGGGTTTCTTCTGATCCAATTCCACAAGTCAATGGTGAAATTCTAGAGAGAGAAGAGATTCGATCGATGTGGGTTCGAAAGGTTCCGGAGTGGGAGAGCATGGAATCATAGCCGGTGATCTGGCCATCGTGAGCAACCCACAGAGACCCGTCTCCTGAAGTTGCGAAAACCGCACGAAAACTGCCCTTTTTGGTCTGAAAACCAGAGTTTTCTGGCCAAATTACGGCGACCCGACTCATGTCGAACCCTTGGAGAGGAGGGGGAGCCATGGCCTTCTTGAGAAGAGCTTCGATTCCATAGTATTGGGCTTCTTCCAGGAGCTCTTCCTTGGAGAATTGTAAAGAGAGAGAGGGGAGGCGGCCAGTACGGAGGAGAGAAAGGAGGAGAGAGAAAATTTGGGGGTCTCTGTCAATGAAGATTGGGGAGGTGAGGATTGTAGAGAGAGAAAAGAGGAGAGAGTCGGGGCCTCCTCGTTGAAGAGTGGAAGGCGTGGTTTCGAAGAGTTGGCCGCCTACGTTGAGCTTCAGGGGGCGGTTGTTATTGGCAGGTTGCTCTGAAATTAGGGTTTCGAAGGGGTTGAGCCGGTTGTCAAGAGAATTGGACATTTGGGTTTAGAGCGAGAGAGATAAGCAGAAAGAGGATGGGAAGCGAGTTAGAGGTGGTTAGAGAGAAAGAGTTTGGGTAAGAGAGAAACTCCGATGAGAGAGAGAGAGAGAGACAGAGACTTTGGGTCAGAGAAACTCCGATGAGAGAGAGATTTTGGGTAAGAGAGAAACTCTGATGAGAGAGAGAGAGAGAGATTGGTTACCAGAGAGAAACTCCGATGAGAGTGAGATTTTGGGGAAGAGAGAAAGACTCCAGTGAGTGAAAGGGAGAGAGGGGACTCCGAAGAGCGAGGAACTTGATGGGATTTGGAGGTTTTGAGGTAGGCCAGAGAGAGGGGGGGGAGAGAGATGGGACTGGATTTAGGGAATTAACGATCCGTTTCCTAGAGAGAGGATGACACTACATTTAGGGGATCACCAGTGTTTAATTAAGAGAGAGAGAGAGAGAGATAGAGGGGTTAGAGAGTGGGGGTGGGGGGGCGTTCAGAGATTGAAGGG
>NW_006499435.1:4720107-4738621 GCF_000471905.2 Amborella trichopoda
CGTGTATATATATATATATATATATATATATATATAATCATTTCATATCGACGCCGTTTCTCTCTCACTATATTCTAATTTTATTTTAAGTTACATCGTTTTTCTTTTACAGCATATTTAATTTGATCCTAATGTATTTGTGATTTTTGTTTTAATGGATATCTGATGGCCATGAATTAAGATGCGTGGTGTGCGAGCCACTGATGGGTAGAAGGCCATCTCAGCGCATGTATTGCTTTCATCTTCTCATATTTAGATCTCTCTCTCTCTCTGTATTTTATGCAATTCCAATGGACATGGAAATCGTCACATATTCTTATTTTCTGAGTTTCTAGTAAATGAGAGTTTGAGTTAATAACACATTTATAGGATAGATATTACATGAATAACATCACATTAAATGCAATGCTTACTCATGACGAAAATTTGCATTTTATTTTCTTTTGGTAGGTCATGCACTCATAAATCTGCCACATGCAATGCTTACTCACATATGATTATAATTTGTATTTTATTTCCTTTTGGTATATCATGCATTCATAAATCTATCTCATGTTATGTAAAGAACATCTGGGGAACCACTTTTTCCACCCAATAATTTATGTGTCCATCCCTCCAACTGTTGCTGATTTATGTTCGGAGGATGCCGCTGATGCCTCAAAAACATGAACTTGAGCGCATGAAAGTAATCGGTAATTAATTTAGGTATGTTAATCTTTTTTTTTCTAGATTTTTTATTGGCTTTTTACATTGATTATTTTTCTAGCAAGTAGAGTGCTTCATGCAACATCAACTATTCGCGATGAAATGCTCATCTGCTAGCTGTGCATCTCAACTGAGAGTTGGCAGCAAACTATCCATTAATGTTCATCTCAATAGGTAGTTGAGATTTTTATTTATGGCTTTTTATTGTTTAATTTTTAAATTTATAAAAATATTATAATGTCTTTTAATAAAATAATCATATCTATACAATTATTTATGTGATTGATTATGTCATTCCTTCATGCAACAGACCTAATCCTACTTGTATATATAAAGAGAGAGAGACAAAAGATATAGAGAAAGGAAAATGGTTTGATAGGACCGCAACCCTATCGAAATAAATAAAGCCTCATCCCAAATTTCACCGGAAATTGCAGTTTTAGGTTCGAAAATCCTTCAAGTCGTTCATCTCGCCTTGACCGTTATAGTTGTAAAAAAAATTGAGATTTCCCTTCTTAAATTAATATATATTATAATAACACAACATATAGATTATCCAGTTCACCTTAAAAATAAGTACCGACCTATCAACAAGATCTGTTCTATTTTTTTAGCTTCAAATTTCATAGTTGACATTGAAAATTGATTTTAGAGCCATTACGGATATTTACTATCCCAAAGTGCTTTTTGGACAAGGATTCAAGTTGACCTTTACTTTGTTTTACTAAGGCCTATGCCTCATAGAAATTGCATCCATATATGTATTACCTTGTCATAAGCCATAAGTCCTTATGATGCCCATGAAATATGTTTCCATTCATAAAAATGAAATTTAGAGCTTTTAAAATAGTGCAAATCAAGCAGATCTATAAGTACTTGATAATCTTGAAAATTGATAGTTCGTATAATTTGTCACAAGATGCTCTTTTTATGGCTTGAAATCTTTTTGTTTTTCCTTCATATTCATACATATCGAGGTCCAAATAATTACTTGCAATATTTCCTAGCTTCATAACAATGTTTCCAAATAGATTTTTTATGAATATGTTATGTTTATATTATAAAACTCACGTCATATATATATATATATATATGACATCTTGAGTTCTATTCCTTTAAAGTCTCAAACTAACAATTAAAAAAAAAAAATAGCACCTTATATTTGGACCTCTTTCACATACATAAGGGTGTGGTTTGTATAGAGCCGAGGTACTAAACAACCAAAGAAGAGCTTACCTTCAAATAGTGTAAAAAATAGGTTGTTTTGATGCCAAAGTATCCTCAAAACTTAAATCTATTTTTTTCATGTCCATGCATCTTGATGTCAAGATGATCAATTTGAGGATATGTGGGCATCAAAACAACCCCTTCTAGTGAAAATTTTGAGGTGCACTCTAATTTGATTGTTTAGAGCCTTGGCTCTATATAAACTTTTTTCAAATAATAAAGTAGTAGTTAATATCATGTTGAAATCCCGATGTGATCTAACCTTTTCTTGTAATTTTATTTTTTTTTGACAAATGTTATCGAATTGAATAGAATCATGTGTAACTCCTTTCTTGATCAAATCATTAGCTAAAGAATTAGCTTACCTGTAAACATGCTGAAAACATATAGTCAAACAACTAAGGGTATGTTTGACAAAACCAAAATTTAAAATTTAGATTTTTTAAAATTTGAATAAAGGCATTGCTAGGTTTGACTACCCGCATGTTTGACTGCCCGCATATATTTGAAAGAAAAACAATGGTACGTCTCTAGGTTATTTGATCTTAGTCATCAACAATGGGGATTTCAATGGTCTTTAAAATAGGTCGTGCCAAAGTTTGAAATCATCCAAGACAATGTTAGTCTTAAAAACACTTGACATCTGGGTCACATTATTTTCCATTCACCATTAAAGCTCATAGCTTAAGTTTCAACATAGATAGAAGAAGAGCATATGACTGAAACCCTAATGTTTATAGAAAAAGAGGTTGGGTTGCTTTTTCTTGCGATTCACCATGCTTTCTTTGGCAATCCACCATGAGAGATAGAGAGAGAGATTGAGATTGAGAGAGACAAAGGGGAGTGGAGATCCACCATGAGAGAGAGTGAGAGATTGAGGTTGAGAGGACGATCCACCATGAGAGAGAGAAAGAGATTGAGATTGAGAGAGAGAAAGGCGGTGGAGATCCACCATGAGAGAGACATTGAGGTTGAGATGACGATCCACCATGAGAGAGATAGACAAAGGGAGGAGGGGGGTGGGTGTCTTGGTTGAGAGGAGAGAAAGAAGGGGAGGGGACAAAAGAGGGAGATGAGTGGATGAAAGGAGAGGGACGCAATAATTTTAAACGTAGAAATCAAATCCTGCAAAAATTTAGCTACAAGTACAAGTTGAATATTTGGAGATTCTAATATTTAGAATATTAGAAGTTATGATTTGAGCTAATCAAACAAGGAATGAAACTCATATGATTAGAATTACATAAGATTTTATATTATTCTAAAATATTAGGGTTCTATCAAACGGACCGTAACCAAATCCAGGATCTGACTCTACAAAGAACGGAATTCCCAAGGGATATGCTGCTCTTTTTTACACTATTTGATCACATTTAAAGAGTCCCCTTCTACCGTGCAAATCGACCCCAAATTTTTAGAAGCAAAAGATTGGAGACAAAAAAGTACAGCAAATAACTCTGCCAATTAGTTGTAACGATGCCTATCAACCTTGCATAGGCAAAGATAATTGCACCATTCCAATATCTCGACACTCCTTCAATACTAGCTTCCCCTGGATTACTCAAAGAGCTTCTATCAAAAGTTAACTTAAAATACCCTCCAATCTGGGTTACCCAAAGAGCTTCCATCGAAATTTAACTTAAAACATCCTCTAACCGGTGGACACCATCGACCAACTAACCTGATCTTACCACCGTGAGAGAGGGCTAAATTAACAAGATTCAACCTAATATCCACCTCAAAGATTCCACATCCCTCTTTAGTAACTGAAAGCCAATACCAATGGCCTCATCTTATTGTGGGAGAGGGCTAAATTAGCAAGATGCAACCTAATATCCACCTCAAGGATTTCATATCCCTCTTTAGTAACCGAAAGCCAACACCAACAATGGATGATATTATTTATAATAACATTAAAACGTTCTCTTGGGGTAACCCATGTAAACATTCTATTTCATTAATTTGAAATTCCAATTAGACTACAACTAATACTCAATTTAGGAAAAGTATTTTGTAAGGCCACAACTTCAAAGAGCCCCACCTAATATTTCACCTAAGGGCACAGTTAAGGTGCAAAAAATACAAGGCTCAACCGTCTCCACTCTGATGATCATCGATATGAAGCTTTTCTTGCAACATTTTTCCTAGATTTGACCATTTTCATCATTTACATATCTATAAGATTACACCATTTGAAGCTTTTACAATCATGGGAGAAAATATTTGCAGGCCATCCGCGGGGTTTTGTGGCACGATTTTCCCAAATTTCATAAAACCGCCGCCGCACCAAAAACTTGCTCTTTAATTTATAAACTTGTTCTTTAATTTATAAACGTGTTCTTTAATTTATGCTAGAGAGTTCTTGGTTCATATATACCAATGACTTAGAAAGTGGATCGGTGACCAAGATCAGATAGCTCAAAAACTGGTTTGAAACGGTGAACCGACGGTTCGATTCACCGTTTTATTGAGGAAAAAATAGTAAACCGCAAAAAAAAACATGTGAAAAATAATAAACTGGCCAAAAACCAGTCCAGATCAATGAATCGGTAGTTCGGGTCGTTGTTTTACCATTCCGAAGCCGTTTTCTATATATTCACCATTTTACTAGGGGGAAAAGAGTAAAACGCAAAAAAAACACGTGAAAAAATAATAAACCGGCCAAAAACCAATCCAAATCAATGAATCAACAGCTCGGGTAGCTGTTTTACCATGTGGAACCATCGGTTCCCTTCTAGGCTCAGCCGTTTTTCTATATATAGATAGTACCGAAACGGGTAAACGATCCTCAGGTTGAACCGGGGGATTTCATGCCGAACCGGCGTTTTCCTAAATCAATGATATATATGCATCTTATAAGAACTGATTGACTTAATGGATTATTCATAGCGGTACCTTCCATTTCAACCCCTATATTCCAAACCACATGAATCTGCATATTCATAGATGTATGAAGCTATATAGTAGCAAGAAAGAGCATAATAAACCAAAAAAAAAGGGATTAAAATCGTGTTTAGTTTGTTTGGATGCCGCTATAAACTGCACTGCACACGAGTTTCGGCAGCTTTTCATATGATTTCTAGAATGTGTCAATTGTTTCTCTCTAAAGGTCAAACTACATCGGAACGGGCTGGGTTCATGGTGGTAGCACCCCCACTTCCTAGTCACCATATTATAGTTTCTATTCCCACCGACACCACCCCAGTAATATCTTCAAAAAAAACTAACTCCTAAACTATTTAAAAAAATCGGTAAGGGTCTATCTTTCTCACTAAATTACCCAAAGTATACCAAAAAGACCATCTACTTATAATACAATGAAGTCAAAATTACTCTTGTCCATCAAATTTCAAATCAAGTGGTTGAGTGTCATTGACTTGATTCAAAGTTCGAAAAACAAATTTCTCGAATTTTGTGTTACACCCCAAGCCTTCACAACCAAGCAATAGACTCGAGCGGTTCCAAGGTTTTTCCAGTGCCGTGCTCCCGATCAAGGTCGATTCAGGCAGCAATTTTCTGGCCAAAGCCACTAAAAGTAGGGGTTTAGACTTTTGGGGGAGAATTTGTTGGTGTCTAGAAATCAAGAAAAGAATATCCCAGCAGAAATATAAATCCTTCATTTCCATTGTGGAGGTGAATTTTCGACATATTCTAACATGCATGCAATGAAATACCTTAAATTATTTTATTTTATCTGTTTACATGCAAAACGATAGCTACTAATAATTGTAGGAACGGGTGGTCAAAACGATAGCTACTAATAATTGTAGGAACGGGTGGTCAGGATGATAGTTGCACATCTTGAATTTCATTCTTACCACAGGTAGATGATCATTTCCCCGACAAAAAAAAAAATAGATGCCATCAAATGTTATGTGAGGAACCTCAAGTTTAAGACTAAGGGGTTGTAGTAAATGGCATAAAATGTCACGTAGACCTGCTACAGAGAATCCACCTCTCAAAATCCATCTTGAAGAAGGATTTATGATAAAAAAAACTTGAAGGTCTATCATTTAGACTACCAAGATCAGGGGGAAAAAAAGTTGAATTTTAAGCCTGAAAAAACCTATTTTCTCCCTCTCTTTTTTTTGGGTCTTCATTTTAATTATTTAAAGATTTGGAGCTCTGGATTCCTGCATCTAAGGAGGAAATAGATTTATAGTTATTTGGGAAATGGTTTGGGTCATGAATCCTTTGAAAACCATAGATCCATATTGTAGATGGATTTCGGTTTAAAAAATAGTAGTCTCCAGCCCACATCATGTGGATGGTGAAGGGGTGCACGGCACCCTTTTTAATGGCTCTGATTAAATGTGGCCACATCAAACAGCCAAAAAGGTTTTATATTTTATTTTTATTTTTATCTAAAATTATATTTATATGTAAATTGGGTTATAAATGTATCTTTATACGGTGGATCAAATAAAAATAACAAAAAAAAAATCTGATCAAAATATTATTAAATTGTTTAAGGTGTATTTTAGTTAACTTTTTTGTTTGAAATATTTTTTTATTATTTTTATTGTATGTGCCATATAAAATACATTTATACCCCCAAATTCTAGATAAAGGTCATTTTTAAATAATAATAAAATAAAATATGTTCTTTTTTAGATTCAATCTGAATCATTAAAAGGGTGCCTGCGGAACCATCAAGTATCCAAATCATGTGATTTGGGAAAATGTCTCAAGTCATATATCCTATGAAAACCATTGTAGACGCATGAGAGACCAACTCACCGAATACTGTTGCCAATTGAATCATTTATTAATTCACTAAGCCACAATCTCCTGAAACCGGGGAAAAGGAGAAAAGGAATGGTTTTGGATTTCAGGATACATTTGAAAAGACCATAAAAGTTTAAAGATGAACCTCAAAAATACATGGTTGTTTGGATATTGAAAAATCCTCTAATTGATCATCTCAACATCGAGATGTATGAATATGAAAAGAAAATTAGATTTCGAGTCCGTGAAATAGTGTATCTTGCAACACATTATCTGGACCGTTCTTTTTCAAGATTTTCATGTATTTATAGATCTACTTGATTTAAACCATTTTTAGAGTTAAAAATTTTATAATTAGAGATGAAAATAGATTCTCAAGCCATTTTAAGAATTTTTGAAATCAAATTTTCATTTATTATAAAATTTAGAGGTGCGCCTTAATTGGATTGTTTAAGGTTGCAACCTTGTGCAAACCACATCCATTATTACTAGACTACAGACCACATATTATCTCCAATCTATGACTTTTGGAAACCTGAAATTAAACTTGACTGTGATTGGTATGGATCTTAGAAATTGAGAAATGAGATGCACATGAAACTATCTTGAATGAAGGCTAAGTTTTCTCTTTCCATTTTTTTTTTTTTCCTGTTGTTGGGGGACTCTTACATGGGACATGGTGCTGAAATCATCAAAATTGTAACCAATCAAAGTCACTCCCAAAATTGATAGCTTTAGAAAGATTCATAATTTTACAGAATTAAATAATTAATTCATATTTTACAAAGAGCCTCTTATTCTTTGTATTCTTCTTGAATAAATTACTTTCCTTTTATGAATGTGTATATCTACCTGCTGATTGTTGTTTCATGCATCAGTCAAGTATCTTCTCTCCAGTGGAGAAAAGGTTCCATACCACTGTTCCTCCAAGATATAGGCCTACTGCCACCTTGAATACATCATCCCATGAGCCTGAATTTTTCCATGAACACAATGAACACAATCAGAAGCAAGACACTAGAAAGCCTGAATTTTTCCATGAACACATCAGAAGCAAGACACAAGAAAGCCTGAATTTTCCATGAACGCAATCAGCACCAAGATAAGAGAGAGAGAGATCATCCCATGAGCCTGGACTTCTCCATAAACATAATGAGAAGCAAGGAATATGTGTGTGCGTGAAAGAGAGGGAGAGGGGAGGGAGGTTGGAGGTGGTAAAAATCCGGTCCCACAGCCTGGATTTTTTCTGTGACCATAATCAGAACAAAGACGAGAGAGAAAAAGAGAGAGAGAGAGAGCGTTGAAAGACATTAAAAAATGGCATGAAAACAACATTTAAGGTCATCCAAAGAACAAACCGTGCTGTAAGATGTAACCAGTTGCTGCTGTCCCAAAGACTCCAGCCAGTACTCCAGCAGTGTTCGACAGACCCAGAAGTACACCCTACAAAATTCAAGAGATATCAGGTAGCTCAACACTTTTCTTTTTCTCAAAAACCAAGAAAATCTAACAAACCAGTTCTAAAACACAATCCACAAAAACATGAATATTAGTTTACATAGTGGAAACATATATGTGATTCGGGTGAAATTGGGCTACTTTTTTGCGATGAGCGAGACAGAGAGAATTAATTGTGATTGTGAGTAATTTTCTCATGCATGGAAGTATGATACCAAAGTATTGGAAACATGATGATAGCTGATGTGCCAAAAGCAATGAATGAAAATTCCAAAAGCAGCATCCTTAATGAAACCCCATATATGGGGAAAATCAAGTTTAAAGACAGCCTATATTACTAATATCTATTGGATTAAAACATGACACTGTTAGAGCAAAAACACAGTACTTACAGCATATCGAGGGCCAATATCCTGATGATTAGAGTACAAACCGGACTGTGAAAATGCATCAGTTCCCTGTAAAGATAAATGAAAAGATTACAGAAATTCATGTAATCCAAAAACCGCCACAGACACCATATCCATATGAGATATCTCAGAATGATATCTTGTAACTTGTATAAACTTTTTAATAATGCCATCTATGCCCTATCTTGTAACTTGTATAAACTTTTTTCTTGTAAATCAGTGATGATTTGGGCCCCCTACCCGTGTTCATTAAGTAAATAAAATAAACAGTTAAATGCAAGTCATGTTACAACCTTATCATGGGGAAGGCGTGCGACATCATGAGAAAACAATAAAATTAGGAAATCAGGAGGGTGATCTCTCCACACAGTAGCCTCTGATGATGTAGCAGCCCCCTTGATTATAGAGTCAGCCACCATGTTTGCCTCGTGATATACGTGAGAAGTAAATTGTATATACTTGGGTCTAGTACATCATACTATCCAATGTTCATCTCCTTCTTTCTATGATTTCAGATGGTCGTGATGAACTCATAGATTATGAGTATATCATAGTATGCTGGATTAAGTTAATGGACTATAGATATCTATCATACTATATTGGATTACAGTATACTTTTCTTCAAGAGAATCAACGTCACAAACCTGACTGCATGCCATGCATAGGACTGCCATTGCAGGGGAATGGACATGGCTCAATTGTGTAAGAAAGAAAGCTGGCCCAAGAAACCCAATGGACTGCATAATCTGCAAAATCAAAACAGTAAAAAAGTGTATTAAAAAATTAGAAGTGAGTCGTTCAACAATGAATGCATAAAATGCAAATCTAACCAAATTCTTCTTCGCTTGAGTTCCTTACAAACCCTTTTATAAATCCACTAAAAACCCTACTTATCTCAAGTAGCTGGTGCATATAATGTAAAATACAGTTAGTAAAAATATTATCAAAGTCACCACCAATGAAACATAGAACCAGTATTCTTGCCACCCAATTTCCTTTAATTAGTAGAACAATGTGTACTGCCGAATTTATCAATAATTCTGTTGGTAAATTTCAAAAGCATTAGAAACAATGCTTGAGTTTATCAATAATTCTGTTGGTAAATTTCAAAAGCATTAGAAACAATGCTTGAGTTTATCTTTCACTTTTATTTTATATCATTACTTTTTATTAAGTTACAAGTTATCAACAAACTCAGAAGAAACTATTCAATAAAATGAGAAGAAACTTCTTCACAGCACAATCACTTCATTTAGATTGGAATTCAGTTCAAAATGGAGAACAATGGTGTCCTTCTGCCTACCTTGCGAACTGTTGTGATGGAAAACCCTTTACTCACAAGAGAGTCAGCAATCCAGCCTCCTATATTTGCAGATACTGCCATTGTAAGCCACGGCAGAACACAGAGAAGCCCAGACTCTGTCAGGTTGAACTTCAATACCTAGAAAATAAACAATAAACGACAATTACACGTTACGAGAAGCTTAAAGTTGTAGCTCATATAGTCTGTTTTGATAAAGGAGATATTATTGCATTAAGGAGAATATTAAAGGAGATTATGTTATTAAGAAGGACATAAAAATTAGTCTAGTATGTTTTGCGTCAAGATAATGTGCATCTAGGTGCCAGTTTCTGATCCAAGATAAATGGCATAAGCCAGTCGTATCTCAAGAAATACTAGCCAAATTCTGATTGAAATATTGGTATTCATGAAAAGAAAACCTTGTGTTGTACAAATCGATAAACTAAGGCCTTTTTAGATGAGGTAATCAAGAGGCTAATTTGCCAACCCCAAATAATTGGGATAAGGCTTGGATGATGATGATTAATCAAGAGGCTAATTCTTATCACACTCATACATTTTCATGAGCACTATTTTCTAGCTAAAGCTTTCTATGGCAATCAACATGCTCCTAGATGGAAATTTGGGATCATGATTGTCATTGTAATGGGAAAGCATACTACAATCCAACGGTCCATAGAGCAACCATAGTAAATCCATTGAAATAAATGGTGACAGAGAGAGTAGGACTTATCAGAATGGATATAAAATCATCAAATTATGCTCACCAAGCCAAATTCTCTCAGTAGATCACAGCAGTTTATATAAGACAAAAATGAGGCATGCATAATCGTTCCGAGTAAACCCTTTTCTCGGTAAGTCACAAAATAATACAGAATCAATCACCTGATTGTAGTATGTTGGCATCCATGTAAGAAGAATGAATGTCCCCCAATTGTGACAAAAGTGGGAGATTATTAGGGCCCAAACTGGTGGCTTTGATAATATTAGTCTCCATGGAATGGTGGTGGTCAGTTGCTTTGAAACACTGTCACCTACAATAAGCTTCTTTTCATCTTCACAGAGTTGTGGATCTTCTTGTGGAGAGCTATAAGCCTATCATGTAAATAAATAAATACAGATTCAAGTATATGAAATAAATAGACATGAAAAAACTCATGACTGAGTCTTATTTCCACTTAAACACTAGAAAGTGTGGTCAATACATTCATGCAACAAACAGAAAATATTTCAATTTGAAATGCTTATTCGAGGTCACATATTGATCAAGATCCAAATATGAAACCATTAGTAATGTGTGCGAAATAATCATACACATGCAATAAATGGCACAATTATAAAGGTAAACAATGCATTTTGAGGAAAACAACTATTGCCATTTGGAGCTTAAGGTGTAGATGATTTAGTTCTGCAAACTAGAAATTATACCTCTACATCATCTTGTAAATTCTAAAGGCCATCTTATTGTTATCCAGTTGTGTAACATTCCAAAAAATTTGCATGAAGCACCACACCCCTTTAGGGAGTTAAGAAGGCAACATCACATAACATTGTTGCAATAACTATCCCTTTTCTGAATAATAGCTACCAAAAACTTGAACCCAAAGTTTGAAAAAAGTCATATGGTGTAATACAAATCTGAATGATTGATTCAATTCATCGGGTAGTACATATAGTTTTTGAAATTTTATACATCATACTATATAGAATATGGTCAATTTGTTAGACTTATATAGATATTATAGTAAAATTATATATAATAATAATACATTTTATGGGGCACGGCGGAATGGTAGGAGGTCAAGGAACAACATACCCATAAGATGAGTGTAGCTGAGATGAGGATATTGAGATGGAAGAGTAGCAAGACGAGAAGGGATAAGATTCGAAATAAATACATTTGGGAGAACTTAGGTGCGGCTCCAATAGGTGATAAGATAATAGAAAGTAAACTTAGGTGGGCTGGCTATGGGCAGTGCAAACCCCATACAGCACCTGATAGGAGGTGCGAATTAGTTCAAGTGAAAGGCTCAAAAAAGGCAAGGGTAGGCTAAAAATGATATGGTTAGAAGTAGGAAGAAAAATATGAGGACTTATGGCCTCATTGAGGGTATGGCCCTTTATAGAGCAGAATGGCGGATCAAGATTCATATAGCCAACCCCAAATAGTTGGAAAAAGGCTCTGATAGCGATGATGATGAATAACACGTTCATACCAGTGGTTTAAAAAACAGATCGGTGCCCCTAATCGGGCATCTCAAAAACCCATTCGTATCGGTGAATCGGCTATCCGGATCGGGAATCAGCCGAAGCGATCCAATTAACCCTTAAAAAAAACCCAAAAAAATTATTAAAATTCATTATAAATGTTTTTTTTTATGAATCTAATAAGAAATACGGGTATTACATTATTAACTTTCATTTTTTTATCAATTTACGAATATTGAGATGTTCTTTCCCTGTATGAACTTATGTTAACCATTAAATTTGCATCACATAAAAAAAAAACAAAGAGTTATCATAGATAAAGTATATAATCATATATAGACTACAATAAATAATGGATTAAATCGATGAAAAAATTGCCACTAAAATCTCGAATTGGTGGAAAACCCTAATCCGCTAAAAAAAACCCAAATTATTACAACCTAACTAATTATAATCCAAAATTATTGAAACCTAACTAACTACAATATTATATACTGAAATTGAAGATGCATTGTCTTTTTTGTTTTTTAACAAGAAATGCTTGTTGTATTACTTTTTATTTTTTTGATGACACTATTTTCTGCATTTTTTTTTTTTTGAAGACAAAAGTAAAACATATTTTTCTTTTTATTTTTTTGATGATATTATTTTCTTCTTTTTATTTGTCTTTTTTTTTATGATATTATTTTCTTCTTTCTATTTTTTTTTAAGACAAAAAATAAAATTGCAGATTAGCATCGCAAGCTCGATTCGAACTTGAGACGTCCCAAGAAATTCGAACTTGAGACATCCCAAGAAGAAATGTAGTTGATAACCACGGCAGCCAATCGCTACGTGTTGACTACCTTTGTACAATAATTGTTTATATTGAATAACGTTTGAATGTTATATCACTCCACTCAAATCCCACATCGAAGAATCAAACAAACTTTAAGAGTTTAAGAGCTATAAGTACCTCTTCAATAGCGTTACTGTCAGCGTGATCGACATAAGGGGTATACCGTCTTACCTTTTAAACTGAATTACCAAAGTATCCTTGTTCAGTGACTCGCCAACCTATGACGTCATAAGCCTCTTAGAATCGCGATTTATGACGTGATATGAATGATTTACTATTCAAAATCGTCGATTCTCTTCTAGAACCAGGCAATTTTCGGTTTTACACAAGAATCAACATGGGATGACTGATTCTCATGTCGACTCGGGCGAGTCCGTTGCGACTCGTCGATTTTTAAAACCCTGGTTCATACAGATATGATATTTATTACTATATAGATCACCATAGACACATCATCAAACTCGCAATAATTAATTAACAATTTATTAGCAATTCAGTTTTATGCAGATTTTATTTTATCTAATATTTTTTAAGAACAAGGTCGATTTGACTTGCCCAAGTAGCAAATTGACTAGGTTTTGGAAATGTCCTATCTGCAACCTGAGTTTGAGTTTATGAACAATGGTCCGCAATTTGAAGTGTCTCACCTAAATAAAGGCTTTCGAGAGAATAAATTGTAGGACACAATTGAAATGAATGCAACAGATTAAAATCATCATTATAACTACTACTTGAAATTTGCAAAAGCAACATACCTTATAAAGTGGTTGAAATATTATATAAAGGATACAGAATTATATGCATGATATATCAAAACCCCATGAAATGAAGTAAATAGATTAGCTCACCTTATTTAGCCAAATAGCAACCCACACTGTTCCAAGAGAACCAAAGGAGTAAAAAACTGATGGCCACCCAAACTTCTGTATTAGCAAGGGTGAAAAAGCCAAGCCAGTTACGGATCCAAGGTACATCCCACTATAAACTAATGCCAGTGATCTACTCCTCTCTTTGACAGGAATCCATTTGGATAGAATATTATTCATAGCAGGCATGGCAACTCCCTGAGAGAAAGATAAATAGTCATTCATCAAGGGAAAAAGAAAAAAACGTATTGAGAGAAGATATAATATTAAGGTAAACCAATCAAAGATTGCAAAGAATGCTGATGAGGAAAACATACAAATCAACATGTGATCCTCATATTGTAGTGTCCTACAAGAGTTTAACCAGCCTGAATTGCTGATAAAAGAATATTTAATAGAATCTACTTTTGATAGGACCCAGATTTACATCACCCATTGACATAGGATGCTACCATCAAAAGATCTGCATCATTCACTAGTTACAGCAGTCTTTTTCTCTACCACCACATTCTTCTTAGATATGACTACCTTGCTTGGGAGATTATCAGTTCCTGAAAATCCTTCAAACTTGAATTATTTTTACATTTTTATGCTATATGCATCACATGAATGCCTTGAAACCATGTGTTGCTTGAGCTCTTTTATATATGACCACCAAATTTTCAATAATATAGTGATCGTCAAATTTACAATGGAAAAACCAACATATGAAATTTGTTGCTAACTTTCAGAAAAGATAGAAATAAAGAAAGAAATAATGAATAAAGACTCCTCTCCTCGCCAGGGTGGCATCTCCAAATTCTCTACCTCAAACTTGTTTTGCATTAATACAAAGTAAGACCCATCCCCTAAAGACAATACTTTCCCAATATTGATTCAATAAAATTCATAGTCAAATATTACAGACAGTTAAATTGTAAGTCAGTTATCGGGAGGACAGATCAAACTCCGTATCTTCATTTGAATTTCTTTATTGGTTGAGTGGCCTGGTATTTGGTATGCTAATCCAATATTTTACACTCATTACCAATCCATGCAAATAAATGCTTAAACTACCAACAGATGCCAAGGAATAACGCACGCCATGCAATAGGAGCTATATTAAGGAATGACTTTTCTAGTCCACCAATTTTATGGCATAACTTTGTCTATGAAATATTTCGACATAATTGACCCTATATTTTTCCGGACTAATTTTTTCATCAGCACAGTAGTAAAAGGGCAAAAGAAAAGTGCAGAATAGTAGAAAATAATGGAAGGAAAATCAACCTCACCAATCCCCATGAAGGCGCGCATGACAAGTAAGAAAGGTAATCCAAGCTTTGCAGCTACAGGGGTTAGAACAGTAGCAATGGACCACCAAACTACCCCAAAACCCAACACAAGCTTTCCACCAACTGTGTCTGCCCATATGCCTCCAGCAATCTACAATTTGAAGCATAACTAATAATAATAATAATAAAGGACCATTAGATGAACCATACTTAATACTTTCCATAAAATGAAGTGCAACTATTGTGAAAGAAGTATCAGCAGAGGATGTGCTTGACTTGAAACTAATGCCCAAATAACAAAGGGGATATAACAATAGTGTAAATGATATGTCAACATAATTATACCAAGAAAAATATAACTTATACTTCACAATATTCTCATAATAAAAGCGAAAATGGAATTTATAAAATGATATATGTCATGGATCTTGATTAATAACCAATTACAAGGGTCACCACTCTCTTGACCAATGATCTATTTACATTTGAATAACACTACAAGATTGTCCCTCTAGATCAAGCACACTTAATAATCCTACTGATCTGATCCTCTCAATATCAAGTTGTGCTTGCTTATCACAATTGCCAGTCTGCCCATAATAAGACTTCAGGAAGAAGTCCTTGGCTTCCTCAAAGTGCCTATTAGTAATCCAGAGCATCTATTATGTCTATGCCTTACGGAATTCCGCATGATAGAAGATTACAGCAATCTGAACCATAACATAGAGCTCAATAATTGGTCTGCTTGACAAAAAGCAACATGCAAAACAACCCTAATGAATTCTTGTAATCCTCCTAACAAACCAAACAAATTCTTCCACAACCAAGATCAACCACTCATTTTTCTCTGTATCCAAATTTTCACAGAGCCTAAATACGACAAGAAAATGTTGATCATGTCAAAACCACTTAAAGGTCTTGCTCAAAGAAGAAAAGAACAAACCGTAGAATAGTCAAAACATACTTGGGTCAGAAGGTAGCCCCAGAAGAAAGATGACTGGATCAAGCCAACAGTTGAAGGACTCCAGTTGAACTCTGCCGACATTGGAAGAATGGCGATACTCATATTTACCTGCCACAGTAAATTGTTTCCTTTAAGCCAATAACCAAGTGCCAGCTTGCAACCTTCATAACTACCAAGAGAAATATATCACCATAACCAACTATAACAAATTATTTCCTTTTCTCATTGAGAAAAAAAGCCATGTAGTATACACAACAACAAAAGAAATTATGGATCAAAATCAAGAAGACTATGAATAGAAAAACAGTTGAACTATTAGATGGATGAAGAAAATGGCATGCAGCTCCAACCATGTGGTCTTAGACCTTTTATGCTTAAGATCCATAATGCATATAAGAAAGAAAAATAGAGGAGAAACATTAGTCCTATTATAGAGGCCCAGAAATTAACTTTTTAATCTTTCAGATAACCTCATGAACACTAGTGGCTCATTTGGTTTGTGTACATCTTTATGTCAGTTTTCATTCCGATTCCACTAGGGGGGAAAAACAGTTATTTGGCATTTAGAATTATAATTAATAGTTTCTAATTTTACTTGTACAAAAAGTGGTGCCCTTGCTTGTGCGTAATGCACTGAAAAGCGTGTAAAATGTGGCTTCCAAAGAAACCAATAACACATATTCTGGATGTCACTTAAAAGCCACTCAAAAGTGAGTGTGGCACCTGTTTTGGAGCAGCATCCCCGACATGTCCTAAGATGTGGTATGAATATATGCTGGTGAGATTATTATGTGAATCTCTGATTTTTGAACCACACCCCCCACCCCCCACCCAAAAAAAAAAAAAGTTCAAATTGGCAAATTGGGGGATATAAAAATGGATTTACCATGTGTCACATTTTAAATTTCTACAAATGGAACAGAGTTTCAGCTTATTGGTCTGAAGCAGAAAACTCTGGACATGTAATTCAGGAGATGGCTACAACTATCTTCTTCTTCAATGCTTCTAAATATTATGAGCAACATGCTCTCTTTCCACATTGGTGAGATTATTCTTGCGGCGAAAGCATATGGGTATAAAAATGTAAAGATGTCAACCAGGTATTTTTTCGAATAATCTGCAAAACCACAGAGATAACATCATGACAAAGTATACTACAATCCGGTGGACTATAGAAGAACCAAATCCACAGGGTCACCACTGTCCATTTTAATGCATAGTGGTAGAGACAGAGCAAGATCTACCAAAACTAGGCATGACGCTAATGTGGATCCCACTCTCTCCATCTCTGTCCATCGTCCATATACCAATGGATAATAGCATCCTCACCTAACTTTGCAGGTACTCAAATTGTAATTTGTTGTCACATAAAGCTAAGAAAAAGAGAGAAGCATACACGATCCATATTGCAGAGAAGAAATGCAGAAGAGCAAAGAAGAACGATAACCCATCGCTTTGGAAACTGCTCCCACCAAGGAGATTTGTCTTGTGTGTCCTCTTCAGACAACACAACCTCACTTAGAACTTTGAAGAATTTAACAGAGTCAGACTTTGATTCTATGATATCATAAGGTTTTGATTTTAAATCAGCTCTTGTCTTAATCAATTGGTTAGCTTGTGATTCATGACAAAACCCATTAGAAGAACCCAACTTCCTCAGCCTTGATTGTATAACGCCAGTTCCCCATGTTTTTGAAGAAAGCAAACATTCATATTTAACTGCTGCAAAATCTTTGGGCTGTGAGAATATTGGTCCTGGCCTTCTTTCTCTCTTTATTGAACACCGAATAAAAATACAAGAAGAATAGCCTATGATTGGAAAAGAGAGGTAATAACCCCCTTTCATTTGGTTGGAAGCAATGCAAAAGCATTTCCCAACCCCCCATGATCTCTCTTTGCAAAAACTAGTATAATCTCCTTTGAAATGTGGCATTGCCCGTTCACTTTGACGTCCTTGTCCTGCACAAATCACATGTTTTCTGCTTTAAGAGAGAGAAATCTACTCTTCCAGTAAGCTATAATTACACTAAGCTAGCGAATTAACAACGAGACAATAAAACCCATCGATGAAGAAACAATATGGTAGACGCAGAACCCATTGACGAAAAAACCAAGTTAATGTAACTTGGGTGAATATCAATAAAGTAAAAATTTTATGTTCAAGCATGAGTGTTAGTGATGTTTCAATCTGAACTTCTATGGTTGCTAACAAAATCTAATTATGTTATTCATTAAGTGTGCAAAATAATTAAAATAATTCACTCCCTCAAGAAAAAATAGCCACATCCACCAATTCTCCTAATAAAAGCATAATTAAGAGATCGAGAGAACATGAAAGAAATCGTGCAATTTGAAAAGGGACTCAAAAACCACCCAATAGACTGTTTTGTACATGGGGTAGAGAGAGAGAAAGAGAGAGAGAGAGAGAGATTAATAATTATGAAATGTAGTTATAACAGCAAGAAATAACAATATATATATATATATATATATATATATATATATATATATAGAGAGAGAGAGAGAGAGAGAG